>CM071623.1:7844749-8342249 GCA_036365135.1 Miichthys miiuy | reverse complement strand
TTAATGTATTGTTAATGTTTTCTCTTTGTTTCTTGATGTGCTGCTGTTGTCTCCACAAAACAGGACAAAACTTCCTGTGCTGGGAAATGGAACTCTAAACTAAAGACTTTATTTAGATATGTAGTTGACTAAATGTTTCATTTGCAGGGCTGATTGTGCCACACCTAGCCTGTTACTTGTGATTGGTTAGTAGGCCTAGAATGAAAGCTGTGCTTCTATTGATTCAGGAAATGTCTAGATAAATCTGGCTTGGGCGATATGGACTAAAAAAATTTATCCTGATAATTTCTGGTATTTATCACGATAACGATAAATACGTCAGAATGCTATCAGCCATGCATTTGGCTTAATCAAACCATAAATTCCTGTCTTTCCTGTTTGATCCCTAACACATGCCAAAAAAGAAATGTTACTAAAACCTGCTGCCTCTCTTCAGTTATTAGAATTCAATAATATAATTCACATTAAATATGGGATTGTGTCCAACACAACCTGCAACAGTGTTGTTCACCCTATAAGAACTTCAAATATCTGAACTAAATTTTATGGTGATTGATCCAACAGTTTATCTCTCACCTCTTCTTACCTTTTATGAGCTTTTATGTGTTCTAATTCAGCGCTGGTTTTATCGCACGAAACACACACTGAGTCTTCCGACGGTATAATTAGTAACCAGCCAGGGCCGTGTTGTTATAAATGCTGGCTTGCTGCCGCTGCTTAAGGAATGTAGCAACTATTCATTTCATTATACAACAGGCGTAAAACATACCGGCTTCTGATTGTCGCTCAGGTATCTGCTAAAACTTTATGAGATGTCAAGCACTTGTAGTTAAAGCTGCTGTTGTAAATTATGACGCACGCTTTTAACCAGAGGTCAGTGTGATAGATGCTTAACCAGTTAACTCACTGATAGGAATAACAAAAACCTAAATAAACATAAACTGACTACAATAAAAAGCTGGATGGCTCTGAGCTTTGCTTTTTTCTGTGACAAGAAGCCATAATATAGATAGAGATCATGGAAATATATTTTTCAAGTGAGCATCTCTGATGTTTTAAGCTAAATGAAATGAGTGTACCTCCTTCAGCACTTTGCTCATTGCAGTGGTGTTTTCAGGGCCAAATAGATGGCCTGACCGGTCTGGCTCCTCCCAGTAGAGAGCTGCAAACTTGACTCCTGGCTCCTGGGTGGAATGAGATGTAGGGTATCGAATGTCAAACAATGCCTATTGACTCGTTCAGACTCTTAAAGTTGTATCGCACTGTGCGCTAAAGTGGCATTACCATAGCGACAGAGCGAAATGAAAGTGCAAACACTGGACAACATTCAGCTGAAATATGTTTACAACCACATCACATGTAACAGCAAAAGCTTCTCTACCTTTTCGTCTCCAAGAATCCACTTTGTCACGTTGCCCAGTCGTTGCTGGAACGTCACACTAGAGTCGTAGTGATCGAAGTGCGTCGCTGTGCGGTTGCCGATGGTTACGTCAGAGCCGGGCCACATCATGGCCGCCGTTTTGTAGCCGGAGTCCAGCGCTGTGAGCCAGAGGGGCTCCGCCTCGCTCCACCACAACGGGTCGGTGCCGTTGCTGTTGTGGAAGTGCTTGTGGCTGACAGGGTCGTACATGTTACTGGCCAGCATACCGTGAGACTCGGCGTACAGCCCGGTCACCTGGAGGGAAAAGACAATGACAATTATTGCTGTTGTTTTGCTGATTTATAATGATAAAATATGATCCAGTTATCTTATGTAGTTGGAGCATACACAGCCTTTTCATGTTTACTTGCTGAAAGTGTCAGACAAGCATCACACACTCCGAGAGTACAAGCAGCATGCTTACAAGGCTGTAGTGGTTGGGAAACGTCTTGGTGATGAAGACGTTGGTGAGCTGCTCCACCAGCACCCCTTGGCTGTACAGGAACTTCAGGTTCGGCATGGGGAACCTCTGCAGGTAGTCCGCTCGGAAGCCATCGAATGACACCAGCAGCAGCGGCGGAGGCCCCTGCTGAGCCGTGTTGTTTTCTGTGGCCGAAGTTCTGACGCCACACAGGAAGACCAGCAGTGTTATCAGTAACATCCTGAAAAGATGTGAAAAGAGGCAAGTCTCGTTCAGAGTCGTGCAAGACACAGAGCTAATTTATCGTGTGGTAAACATGAATTTCTGCACGACATTTTGTGGCAATCCATCCAATAGTTTTTGAGATATTTCAGTCTGGACCAAAGCGGTAGAGTGGAAGCAACCTGCAGATCAAAAGACTGCAGATCTGAAGAGCTCAGACAATAAAGATGTGTTATGAATCATCTCCTCCAATAAAAGGGCAAACCCAAGCTGTGGAAAGTTCCCACATTTCTAAACTGACACCACAAGTCTGCATGTTGGTCGAAAAAAAAAAAAACATGAAGCAAGAGGACACGGGGGACGGTGTAAAAAAAAAAACCCCAAAAGAAAGTGAGAACAAATGCCTGGCGGGAAAAGCATCATACATGTGCCAATCAACATTCTCGCACACAGACACAGAGACAAAAGTGATGCCAAAAATGTTCTTGGGTTGTTTGCTTTTGTTTTGCAGGAAGTGAAACTTACAGCGGTTGCTCCTGTACCATCAGGCAACATCAGAATTACAACTAATCCTGTGCATGTATGAAGCATAGATTCATTGTTATGGGAGAGGCTTTTCTGTACGTTTGTACAAAGCGGGGTCCATTTATTTTCTGTCAAGTCAACTGATAATACATTTTTTATATGATCTGCCAGGACAATAGCACATTTAAAGCTTGATTTGACACATTCAAATGAAAATATTTAAACTCAAATGTCAGCTCAGACGTGACAGCAGGACTGTAAGAGAGCTTCTCTTACTCAGATAAAGCCACACTTTGTGCTGTAATGTCATTTCGCCCGCTCTCTCCCTTTCACACACACACACACACACACACACTCCTATCGAGTATAATTGTCTTATTTACTTTCTGGAGTGAAGTAATTCACACAGCAAAGAGCTCAAAGATGCATGAAATTAGATTGACCTCAAACACAGCACGGATACAAGCGGAAGACAGAGAGACATTGAACGCCTCTCCTCCTCCTCCTCCTCTTTTTATTTGATTAAATTAATCAGCTTTAAACTTTACTCTGTCACTGGGGTTATCAAAATAAAATCCAATTTGTGAATATTACATGTGAAGTGGTGCAAAGTGAGGAAGAAATCAACTGAATTAAGACACGTGGTTTGTACGCGCACTCTCCAAGCAAAAGTTAGCGCTCACAAGCAAACTCTGTGGACTCAAATTCATAATATATACACCTGTTAACGGCAAACAAATAGTTTAAAACTAATTAATTAGGCGGATAAAGCGGAAACGCAGCTGACAACCAACTGACAAACTGTCTGTTAACGTTCAACAGCCAATGTCAAACAGACACCACAAACAGGAAGTCACCGTCCTGCACGAAAAAACACCAAATAAACGTCAGAAACAATTACATTGATAGAAACCGAAGATAATACCGAAGGCAAACAGATAATGTGTGAAATATAATAAGCGAGAATTTTGTATTTTATTGTCACAATAAGCTGAGGAGCCGGTTAGCTCTCTGCGTGACGTATTTTAGCTCGCAAATGTTACAGCGTAATGCTAGCCGTGTGTTTGATGTCGTTACCTGTGTCAGGGCTGGCGGAAACTTGTCCTCCACACAAAGCTGTTAAATAACTTTTTCCCCCCACCTCCGTCTATCTTCGCACCAGCATCATCAATGGACTTCCTCAAAATACACAAACGACTGCGAAGTTGTCGAGCTAGCTGGGGTTGTTGTCAAGAACATCCGGTCGGTCATTTCAAAATAAATCCTTCATTCAAACGTCACCTACCGCTATATGAATTAATGCTGTTTGTCCTCTAATGTAACGTAGTTGTTTTTTTCTTTAAACAATCTCTTTATTGAACATTCCATACATAATTGTGCATTGTACATTGTTTTTAAAAAAATAGAAATAGCAGTTTAACTTCCTTTTATATTTTATATATATTTTTAAAAAAACAATGCTTTTATTTTGAAGTACAAACGGTGCACCTCTGCTCTTGTTGTGGCCACCTTGACGTAACCGTCAACAGACGGCTTAACTTAATTGGCAGTTCGAGCAGCGAATCAGCGTTTAGATTTTTTTGTCGTTGTGGGCGGGAAAGTATGAGTAGTAAAACCAAGGTGTTCCTTGATTGGATAAGCGGCATGGTTGATTGCAAAATGAAAACAGCTGACAGTCCCAACTGTCAGTAAGGTAATATTGTGATAAATTAGTCTTGATTAGGACTGCATGACAAACTCTAACACAATAGGCTGTCTATCAGTACCACAATGCAGCGCTGTATTGTTGTGTCAGGCAGGCAAATTGTCCACATCCACATGCACATTCTGCATATAGTTCATTCACATTCATCCCTGAATCCCAAACCTAGATGTGATCTCAGGTCAGACTCCTAAATTAGTCAATAAATGTTTTACAGTTCTACAATGGAGTTTTACAAGGAAATGCCCAACAATAGGCGGTGTGTAGGTGATATAAACCTGGGATTTTGTGCCAGAAGTCTTGCAGAGAAAGGCCTTATATTGATTAACTTAGTCATATCATTTGGTAACATTTCTATCAACAACATAAGTGCATTTCAAAGCGCTGAGGTAGTGAAGGCAGTGCTTTGAACCCTTGTGATGTCATCAAGGCTGCTTCACGTTCGGCTTTAAACATTAAATATTTGACAGAAAATGTGCGTTACAAACTGGTGGGGGGTTGAGTTTGAAAGATAATGGCATTTACGAGAAAGGGAAGGGCTGTCGCACATGCATTTGGGGAAATGTAGGCTCCAGCATTTTGAGTTTGCTGTGTAAAAAAAAAAAAAAAAAGAGCAAGTTTTAGGTATTTGCACTGCATGCAATGCTCTAAGTGTTTAATTAAAGAAGTAGAAATCAGTTGAACTGATGGTATTCTTTGTAAAAAGTTGAAGCGGTAATCTTTCAAAAGATGCACTTTGTGCTCACAGTCATTAAATAATTAACTTTTTGGAGCCACTTCCTCTCTGCCCAACAATAGCTATAACATGCCATGTCTATTCAAGTTGTATTCTCCTTTAAGGATCACCTCTGTCTTTCCTTGGCACTGCCTTCCCCGTCCAAAGTCCCAGGGTACTTTTTTGATAAAGTAGATACTCCTGCCATCACAGTCACTCTGCTCTACACCTTGACACACGCCACCATCTCCGGACGACCTCTGTCTGACCTCTTCACTCAGAATGGATTCCTGTGAGGAGAACTTGTACGAGAACCCAGAGTCCACCTACCAGAACGAGCTGTCAAATATATACGACACGAGCTACGAGGAGACGGCGTACGAAGAGCCCTCCAACCTGACAGCAGACTACGAGAACGCTGGACGGGCCATAGGAAGAATACCAGCTCCCCCTTCTCTCCCTCCACCTTGCCCTCCCACCGAGGAGAGGCGAAGCAGTTCCTCCTCATCCTCATCCTCATCCTCGTCCTCCTCATCTTCCTCACACGCTGAAGAAGAAGAGGAGAAAGCAGAGGTTGAGGACTGGAACAGGGAGGAAGAGAAAGAAGAAGAGGAAGAGGAGGAAGAGGAGAAGATAGAGGAGGAGGTGAGGAGCAATGAGTTGAATTGGGAGAGGAGGTCCCCAGAGTTGAGATCCAGATCATCATCTTCGTCATCGTCATCTTCATCAGCGAAGCCAGAACCTGAGAAGGAGGACCTTAGTATCATTCTCTATGTTAAGGTAGGAGAAGAAGTGGGTTACATTTGTGTGTGTGTGTGTGTATGCACATATATTGCACACACACACACACACACACACACACACACACACACACACACAGAAAAGAAAGACTTTCTTTAAACTAATTTATGGGCCTCATAAATCTCAGCCGTAATCTCATCATATCAGCTGCTTATGATCAGATGTGCAAGGTCATTAAGTATGCTAAGAGTTGGACTTATGTCCTGTTGTCTGGGCCTTCTGCACACCTCACTCTGCTGTTCACGCACACACAGAGGTCATCATTTTTAGTCATTTCTGAGTGTGTGTGAGCCTGAGTGTGTGTCTTTGTGTGTGTGTGTGTGTGTGTGTGTGTGTGTGTGTTACCATGCTTCTAAATATAAGTTGAACTGACAGGAATGTTCTGAGTCAGTGCTGGGATAGTTGGGGATGGTTCCTGTCGCACGGCCCTGTGAATTCCCGTATGCATGTTTGTGTGTGAGTGTGTGTGTTATGCCAAATGTGTTGGTTGATGGGCTTCCTGGAAAATCTATCTATCTATCTATCTATCTATCTATCTATCTATCTATCTATCTATCTATCTATCTATCTATCTATCTATCTATATCTAAGCTAAACATTGTACCTCCACATTCAAACATACACACTACCTGAGCTGATTACACAATCTGCACGTTCCACACTAAAGTCCAGTCTCTGTGGAGTATACAGGGATCATAAATCTGATACTTTGTAACTATAGCCTCATAAATCCTAGCAATATAACTCTGAGGTCTTTGTAGTACAATAAGGGTGACAGGTCTTTCATTGGCAGCACCAAGTACGGCGGCTCCAAACTGTTTTCGAATGTTTTCAAATGTTTTCTTGGAGTTAGCTTTGTATTAGCCTTGATTTAATTACTTAGTAGCTTACTTATTTAAAATAAAACATGCTCATTTAAAATACTCAAATGTCAAAAAAGTGCATTTGCTGGGAACTACTTTCAGCTGTGGATTAATACACATTTGGTACAACATTGTTCATGTTCTCTGTAATGAAGCAACAGTGCGGCTCATTTGTACGACAGTGGAGCACAAAGCATGCGTTAAAAGTTGTCTTTGGTCTCTTCATGGTATTTTAGATAATAACAAAAATACATAATATTACCACTTTCATCCTTTGACCGTTTAGCTGCTGTATCCTGCCCTCGCCGCTGTGATTAAACATTACGCTCTGTATAATCGGTTCACACTCAGGCTGAGAATTCCCGGCATGGGACCCCTGGGTGCTGATGAGTGTGAGAAGGAGACGATGACTCTGGATGATTCAAAGTCACCTGGTTGTGTTGTCAATCAGAGCTGTAAGAGGTGGGAGGGGCTGGGCACCCTTGGGTGACTTGGTCTGCCCTTTCCCTCCTCACGACATTAATGCTTTCCGTGACACCCCTTCCATACCCCAACCAAGGGGGTTATTTTTGCCCGACTCTGTCACGCCCCACTGCTGAGACCTCGGGTACAAATTGAACTCTCTCTCTCTCTCTCTCTACACACACACTCTCTCTCTCTTCTTCTCTCTCTCACACACACACTGTCATTGGCATTCGTCCTCAGCTGACACTCTGACACAGCTGCTATGGGACCAAGCGGACTTCACCACATGGACCTGGAGTAAAATCTGCTGTAAACTGAACCGGCTCACACGCATACACACAAACACACAAACAGACTGACACATCTACACACTAGTGGAAACAAAACACACAGGCAAAGCGGTCTTTTTCTTGACCATGACGGATACTGCAGCCGAGGAGGACAAGGACCCTGATATTGAATTATTTGTCAAGGTTTGGAGTTTTGTGTGTGTGTTGTGGTGTTTGTGACATCATCAGCTGACTCTAGATCAGTTTTCACATTCCTGTACAAACCTTGCAATATTACTCTGCATTCTGCCTGCAATAGCTGTTATTTTTGTGCAGGGCAAGTAAACTTTAAGCTGCATGCGCACTCTATTGAATTAGCAAAATATTGAATGTGTGTGTATTTTGGAGGGAGGCTCCTTTAAGCGTATGCGTGCCGTGTTGTTGTTGTGTGCTGATTTTCCGTGTGTTAACCTGACACCCACGTGCATAGACAATCTCTCTCTTTCTCTCTCCTAATGAATTATTACTGGGGTCCTTTCAGTATTGAGAACAGCAGCTTTAAACGGTCTGAGGTTATGATACAATAAGTGTAGGCACGCATGTGACCAACACAGTTTAGACATAATACTCTTTTATAGGCATTTAATGGATGAAGGCAGCACATATTGTGTTAGTTTAAAGATGTCTGAGTCTGTGGTATGTGCACTCATTTGCATGTTAAGCTCATTTTATTGACATGGACATAACAATATTTGTATTTGTATTTAGTATTTGTGGCAAAACACTAATCTACTACACCTTGCTTGTGAGGAAAGTTGCAAACATATTCATAATAATTCATAAAAAGACTCGTAAAACATTTAAAATGATAGTTTGGCATTTTCCAAAATATGATTTTTTGCAGATGTAGATGAGAAAAGTGAGAGTACTCCTATTTTAGTGATAAATATGAAACTGCTACCAGCAATGCGTTAGCCTAGCTTAGCATAATTATTGGAGAAAGAGCTACTTTAGCTCACACTTAGCTAAAATCTGCCATTTACAATCACCTATAAAGCTAATTAAGGTTTATCTTGTTTGCTTCAGCTATGCAAAACCAACCTGTAAAAACAGCAATTTGTGTTTTTATGGGAGGTTATGTGATTGATTATTTCTTGGCCGGACACTGGATGTATTACAAGAACTGGCAACCAGACTCCAACATGGTGCCTATCCATTTGAACGAAAACTGCACACCCTGCACGAAAACCCTGAAAAGTTTTCTAGCTTGCAGATTTGCTTGCGTGTTGTGTAACGCACTGCACATGCACATACTTGTTTGTCCACTGGGATAATAGGAGCCCTGTATCACGCTTCCTCAATATATCCATGGGGAAGTCATCTTGAACGTCACATGAAGACAGGACTTTGTTACTTTTGGACAGAGCCTGGCTAGGTGTTTCCCTCTGCTTCCAGTCTTTATGCTAAGCTAAGCTAACTGACGTCTGGCTGCGCTTTCGTAGTTAATGTACAGATCAGAGAGTGGCATCAATTTTCTCATCTATGTCTTGGCAAGAAATGAATTATAAGTGTCTGATTGCTTGGATTATTTTAATTTTGATTTCTGTATTTTTGTCTGTTACACTTTATTGACTACAGACTGCACAGTATCATTTCATCATTTGTTAGTTCACTTTCATAATGTAGTGAAATGAATGGACATGCATGAAAGGGTAGAAATGCTTCTTTAAATTTCTAAAACACTTCAGCATGTGAGTATCCATCCATACATTTTATATGACCGCTTATCTTTATTAGCGGCTGGAGCCGATCCCAGCTGGCTCTAGGTGAGAACAGAGTGATTATCTTTGATATAGATTATACATGACTTCTAGTAAATAGGCTAAATGTGTTTTCCATTTGAAACCCAGCTGTGTAAATTTTTGTTTTATGACAGGACAGCAGGTCATATGATTTCTATAGCTGACGTACTGATACAGTATTAAAGGAACCAAAAGTCCAAACAGGCAGTGAGGCGGCAAAGGGAAGCTGTGTGGATTATTCATGTTGAACTCGGTGTCTCATTACAGTGTCCCATTGCAGTTTGGCACACATGCTCACACACTCAAGCACACGCACACACAAACGCACACATCCTACTGTATTTGTTCATACGCCAATAATAAATGTGCAGAGAGACCCAACTTCAAACCCACTACGACTGAATGGCAAAGTCTTCTTGTGCAATGCGTGTGATTCCATTCATTAATTGAGTACTTGTTCAGCTATATGTCAGGAGTGTGTGTTGTGTGAATCAGTGTATATCTATGTCTGTGTTTTTATGTACGGTTTGTACTGAAGTTAGTGTCTTACCATGTTTTCATGTATATGTGTGTATACAGGCTGGGAGTGATGGAGAGAGCATTGGAAACTGTCCTTTCTCTCAGCGCCTCTTCATGATCCTCTGGCTGAAAGGTGTAGTCTTCAATGTCACCACCGTTGACCTCAAGAGGTAACGATAATATCACACTGTAACTATAATATTACAGTAAAACACTGAAAGACTAGACGATAGAACAGCTCTGGCTTGACACCGTCCTGGTGGCTGCTTAAGAGGTCCGAAAACAGACATAAAAAGCTCACATAATAAATATTTTTATATTAACAATGTATCAAATGACTACATGTATGTGAAAGGTGACGCTCATAATTACATATCCACAACTGTGAAGTTCCCCTCATCTCTATGAAGCGTTTTAGCGTCTTTCAGCTCATTGTTTTGGCTTTTTACTGTCGTCAGGCTTGTTTCCAGCTAAAACAGGCAGCTGTTTTCAGTGAGGAAACACTCACTGTATGCTACCAAGGCTGAAAGACAAAGTTTGCGACTAGCTGGTGAACATCGTGGAGCATTTAGAAGCTAAAGAGCTAGATATTTACCTCAGGATAAAAAAAAAAAAGTAAAAGAAAAATCACTCTCATCATATATTAAACCCACAAACACATGCTTGTTTCATGACAGCGAAAATATTACTTTTAAGTTCTGTACGGGCACTTAAAAAAACACATTATAAGCATATTCTGTTGTTTGTGTTTGCATTTGTTTAAATTTCATGGACCTATATACATCGTCCCATAAGTTATGTTTGATTAAGCGGCTAACAGATATGCATTTAATTATGCTCTGGCTCCAAGCGCTGCTTTGAGAAATACATAAAGGTAATGAAGAAATTCTCAGAGGGTCACAGTTAAAAACACTTCACTTAAAAGAGTAATTGTTATTGGGTTATGAGGCCCAGGGTAGCTAGCGTTAGCATCAATTGCCACCATGGCAGAATAGTGAAAGACAAGAGGGACATTTATTGACTGCAAACTCTAATCACTGTTATTGATAGTGTTCTATTACATATTTACAGTCGAGGTTGTAAAATAATTCCACTCTGATTAGGAAACCCGCTGACCTTCACAACCTGGCCCCAGGGACGCACCCGCCTTTCCTCACCTTCCAGGGGGAGGTTCTCACTGACGTCAACAAAATAGAGGAGTACCTGGAAGAAATGCTTGTTCCACCAAAGTAGGCCTCACACACACACACGTGGAGACACACACACAGGAATAGGAAATAGGGCAAGCAACATCCGAACTAAACACCTTGTTCACATCCTGTTTTTTTAAGGTATCCCAAACTTGCAGCAAAGAATCGTGAATCCAACACAGCAGGAAATGACATATTTGCCAAGTTCTCAGCTTACGTCAAAAACACAAGACCAGATAAAAATCGAGGTAAGCAGACTGTATATAAAACCAATTAATACACATCCAGTAACATTAAAAATCAACTTTACTGACCTGGATATGTATTTTCAGGATTAGAAAAGAGTCTAAACAAGACCCTGGCTAAGCTGGATGAGTATCTGATGGGTCCACTACCTGACGAGGCCCAGGCGGGATACCACAGTGGCGAATCCAAACGCAAATACCTGGATGGAGATGAACTGACACTGGCTGATTGCAACCTTCTGCCCAAACTTCATGTCCTGAAGGTAACCTGTATGGTTTGATTTATTTGATCTTATGAATTTGATCTTGACGTTGTATTAAAATAACCTGTTTTTTTGCAGGTGGTTGCAAAGAAATACAGAAATTATGACATCCCATCAGAATTCAGAGGGGTGTGGCGTTACCTCGGCAACGCCTACGACCGGGATGAGTTCACCAACACGTGCGCAGGTGATGTGGAAATCGAGCTAGCCTACAGGGACGTAGCTAAGAGGCTGGGGAAATGAGTGCATCACAACCACAGTCATTGAATGTACCTTTCTCTGTTTGTAGAAGATCTGCAAAATCATACTTCTGACACACAGTAATACGCTCTTTGAGTCATTTTTAATAGTACAGTGCTGAAATGTGTTCAAATGTAGCATGGTGGAATCGTCTCAAAGCGGAGACGCATTCACGTAAAAAAAATTTAATGTGCTGTCTCAAGTCTGTGATAAACATGTTGGAAAAGGCTGAAAATTGTTTGGATAAAAAAAAACTTTTTTATTTATTGGCAAAAAAAAGTTTGCAAATGACCATTTGTTAAACCCATACCCTGAACAACTGTAGCCTAGCCTAGCTTTGAATTTCTGAGCATGTAAAGTGTACATGTGGTTAATTTTTCATCTAAAACCAATAACACAAAAACAAAAGTGTAAAAAATGGATTAACCGTGTTTATCTGCTTTAACGTAAGCTGCAGTCCTCTCCATGTCCAGCTAACTAGCTTACCACCTAGTAACCTAGCATTAGTTCCAAGGCCAATGAGCATATTGTTAGCTAACTACATTAGCTCACGTGGTTACAGGTTACATAACTAGTTATATAACTTCACATCTAGTGAGTTTAACGTGAGGTAACGTTAACAGCTCTTTCATGCCCTCTATTGAATATGGGGAAGTTTAGCAACACCAGCTAATGTTATCCAAGATAGCATTAAGTTTGCCAAATACATCGATTAGTCCTCATCTGTAAAGACTATCTCTTCTAATGTTAAAAGTAAAACAGAAAGTATGTAAGATAATTAGTGAAACAAGGCTGAATTAGAATAAATATTTTTTCTTTAACATGTTAACTAGGTAGCTCTACGGTTAGCGTCTTTTAGCGTTATATTGTGTATGGAGACATCAAGTGCACATTTAAGACGCCTTTTAAAAGAAGACTGGCTCAAAAAAGCCAGCTAACCAAGCTAATATCAGCAATAGTAACCAAAGGTTGGAGGATTAACAAACGGTCATTTGGACATGTCAGAATTTAAAAGGAAATTTTAAAATCTAATTTTGTTGGTGACAGCAGATCCAGAGTCAGCCAGTGATGGAGGATGTTTTCTCCTGAGCTTGACTGAAGTATTATTCCTGCCTGCTCACAGTTAATTTGCTTGTTAAACCCTAATTTCATTTCTTTTACATATATATTATGTAATGCATAAAACAGGGTTTGATCATTGCGCCTGTCTTCCTTCTTCTGTAGATTATGTTGTATTATTACATTGCAGGGTTCGATTAATGGACAAGAAAGCGTTCTAGGGGAAATGCTGTAAAGAATGTGTTTCAGCCAAAGTAATTTGTCTTTTATTGGGTCAGTGTCAGCTTTGTGGGCTTTAGAGATATAGTGTCCTGTTCTTAATGAGAGAATGACCAGTTCAATTTTGGGTTTGTGCATCTGCGTGAACTGTGTAATAAAGATGGATTTTCTTTGGAGATTATTAATCTCTTTTACAGTTCCCCTTTTATAGTCTCATATTGCAGTTTATGTCTTATACTAACAATCCTTGTCGAAAATTGTCCCATTGTGTATTTCAGATTGTGAATTTGGTTTGATAAATCAGCCTATGATGAAAAAAAAGGCACCCAAACAAACCAAGTTTTACCCAAGCTGTTGTGTTGTAATGGTAGTAAATGTCATTTTAATCACGAGTGCCTTAGTGGGAATCAAGCGATCCTCTGCCCTCAGCTCTTTATGTCTGTACAGTAAATTATATATGTTTGAATATAATATGAATGTGAATTATTGATGGCATCAAAGGACTTCTCATGCCCCATGGAGCTGTGTGATAATAATATAAACTTAATATTTCTGTAATTGATTGTAGCTCATCTATATTAATAATCTTCCTGATGATTAGAACCATGAACCCACTGTGCATATGTCGCTTATTTGAATAATAAATCTATTTTCTCAGACACTGGGCTTGAGAGTTGTGTTTTTTTTTTCCCCCACTGGAAACTGTCTCATTGATGTATGAATGTGGTATACCCTTACAACAGAATGGATATCGACTGTGTGTCTCCAAGCAGTGCTGTTATTGCGTTACATGGTGCAAGTGTTCCTAGAGAAACGGCAGTACCACAAAGCTTTGATACTGATTTGTTTATGGAAATGCATGCAAAGTAATCTCAGGCGTGTCATGCTGACACGTAATCTTTCTTACTGAGTCTTGGAAATGTGATCATGCTGAGACACATTTAGCAATGTAAAAACACGCATCCTGCACACACAAACACAAACAAAATGACCTCTCTCGTGTTCTTCATGATCAATACGTAGAAACCTTGAATGAAAGGACCAGAGGATGAGCAAAGCATTTCCCTGAAGGTGCTGCTGTGTGCGCAGGTTTTGCTCCACCTTTGTGTTTGTCAGCTCTTTCCTCCCTCACTCCTCTTCCCTGTGGTAGTAGAAACTTTATGTTTTATGTCCTTTGCACTTACCTAACTTTAGATCTAATTAACACAATAATTACAAGCAGTCATAACAAGACAAATGTGGCCATATTCTTAAATTACAGAGCGATCCTTTACTTTTTTAGTTCTTGCCTGTGGCGTCTGACAGCCAGCAGATGGCAGTAAACACAAAGATTTTATAGCCCTGTGACAGCATGAACGTGTAGTTAGGGATCGTCATGTTTGATGTCTCCTCTTTCCATTTAACTACCTTGATGTGGCAAATCTTAGTGAACATCATCCACATTTATATCCACCACACAGACCCGGTGATCATTCAAGTTTATAAATATTGACCAGCAAAATAGATTTAAATGAAATAAATAGATTTGTCTGTCCTTTATTTGAATTATATTCATGTTGATGCACGCGTATGATAATGTAGGCCTAATTAAATGCTCGAGGTTTGTTTGAAGTCTTGAGACCTTTTTGCTGTTAATTAGTGACTCTTCTTGAAATTTCCTTTCATCCTTTATTGACTCTCATGCGTGTCTCACTCAGTATCAGTGCTAGTGGGAGTATCCAGATGCGTCGCTATGTACTCTTCTCAGGTTTTTAACATAACTTCTGTAATAGAAGCTGTAACTGTGACTGGTTTTGGATCAGGCATTTCAGCAGAAGGCATCCACATTTTTCTAGTTGGACTAGCTGCTCCAGCCTGACTAGTTTCACCTGTCCATGATTAGTCCTCACCCGTGTCTCTCCTTACACCTTCACTTCTCTGTGTTCCTGGTGTTCCCTGGCTCTGGATTTTTGTTTGTGAAAGGTGATATTTATTTTTCTTACGATTTATTTGATCGATTACCTTATTTTGCTCAGGTTTAGTGAGAGAATTTGTATAATGTAATTAATAATAAGTATTTGTATTCTATTTTATTTTACATAGTACACATTGTTTGTAAGTGATTGTGTATACTGGCGTAGTGATGTGAAGTGAAACCTTGATGGGATGTATCACATTGCTTGGCCGATGGCCTGAAACAAATTCAATTTAGTAAAAGTAAAGTTTATAGTTAACGCTCTGAGGACCCAGCATTTGTATGGACTTGTGATTTATTCTTGGACTGTTGGACTTTGTTTTTGCCTGGACCCTTCAGCTGCCTTTTTGTTATTTCGTGTTTACCTGCTTCTTCTGTTTATTTCACATTTATGTCTGCAGCTATAACATGCTAAACCCCTTTGCCTGTTCTGCTAAACCTGTTCGTAAACCAGTTCTCAGCCTTAGACCCTCAACCTTCTGGTTGTTCCGGATTCGAAGCTAAAATCTTTAATCTTTCTTTCTTTCTTTCTTTCTTTCTTTATTTTTGTATTTGTTTTAATATATTTTACCTTTTTACTATCCTCTTATCATTTCTTTTCATCATCTTTTAAATATGTTACATTTTATGTTTTTACTTTTCTGTGTAGCCTTCTGTTTGGTCTGCTGCACTGTAAAACTTTTTTTTAAAAGTTGCTATTGGATTACTCCTTAAACCAAACCATAACAAGTTCTTGTGTTTGTTAACTTTGTGTTAAAATAAGCTACTTTATTTGTCATTACGAAATTAAAAACAAACAAACAAAAATCAGATTTAAGAATAACAAATGATCTTGAGCTGTTTAACTGCTTAACATTAGTCTTTTCGTTTTCCGCGGGGCTCGTAACACGCACGGGGTCCCTAACTGTCACTCTCGCTCTGTAAGTGGGCAGAGCGAACACACAGGCTCGTGCGCCGAGGCAGGAATCTCATCTTGTTAGTCTGCTCCACACAACGACGTCTCCGCTCGCCCTTTACCTGGATTTTAACTCTCATTCCCGCATTGTAACACCACCGTGGGTTCCCGACTGCAACCATTGGAAAAAAAAGGTAAACCCCTATCATGGCTGCGTGACATTACGGAGCTCATTTCGGGCTCCGTTTGTTGAGAAAATAACGCTGGAAGAAGAAGAAGAAGAAGAAGAAGAGGCGCAGTGTTTTAGCTGTGTGTGCTCGGGAGTGGGCGACTTGTCATTGCGGCGGTGGGTGCGTGTGTATATATGTGTGTGTGTTTTGTTGTGGAAATGAGCGGTGGTCGACCGAGGCTGCTGCTTGCTAGCCTGTCTCAAGCCGCTAAACAAAGCTAATGTAGCCAGAAACAGCGGTAGCCTCTGTGGAAGTCCCGTTACACAAACGAGGCGGTGATGAAGCTAACGTCAAGGCTAGCTCGGGCGGTCGGGGGGAATCGGGACGTTAATCGCCGCAGCGAGAGGCGAGCGGGAGGGGGGGTCCCTTTTGTTATTACACGGCAGGTTTAGCCAGTTAGCACCGAGACAAGTGAGCAGACATGGCATATCCTCCGTGTGTCTTAGCATCATTATGGCAGACGTGGTCTCGAACAGGTTGTTTAACATCACTAAAGTCACGTCTGGTGGTGTGAGGTGACAGTTTTCCTGCAGCGTTAATGATGGACATGCAAGCTAGTGTGTGTGCAATTCACCTCAAGTGCTCTTAGCTATTTTTAAGTGGTTATTACAGCAACTGTGTGTGTGTGAGAGAGAGAGAGAGCAGGAAACAGTTAGAGCTGCTGTGTCAGTGACAGACGACAGTCCCTGACCGGGCTGCACTTGTGTTTTGTTTGTATCTGTAACTGTTTTAACAGACGAAGCTTGGGGGGGAACAGTAACCAGGCAATTCACCTTGTTGTGCACAAGCTAAAGGAGACTCTCACATGACAGGCTTGTGGAGGGTGATAGTGATTCATGTCCCGCAGGGCTGCAAATACTTACTTATTGAATGGGTGTAAGCATGTTGGACCCATGGTCATGTGAATATGTGAATGTGCTTCGTGTAATAAGGATTGATGATTTTTAGGTCACTCATTGCTGAAGCACTTCCAAAGCAAGTCCAGTCATTTTCATGCCTGCCCCATGAGTGTAGTCTCATGTAATCGGGTTAACAACATGCTTGATTTGATTACACCAGATGTATCTCGTGTCATTATCATGCAGCCCTCCCAGTGTGAGTGTGTGTGTGTGTGTGTGCTCTCAACAGGCGCCCCTGTGATTCAGTTTTTGGTCAACAGATGAGCAGCGACAGTATATATATTTTTTTTATTCAATGTGACCCAGCAAAAAAAAAAAAAAAGTCCTCGCTTGTGATCCTCGTCTGAAGGCTGAGTGTAGTGACCATCCCGAGGTGAGCCACCAACTGCCCCTGGCTTTATAAAGAGCTCTTTCAGCCACCTTTTTTTTTTTTTTTTTTTTTTTTGGAGCTCTCAGGATTATAAATCCTGAGGAAAAGGAGCTTTGCTTCGGTGGCATGCTTCACTGGCAAGAAATCGTTGCGAGGGTGTGCGGGCGATGAGGTGGAGGAGGAAGAGGAGGAGGGGGTTGGTTGGATGGAGAGCCAGCAGAGGCGGTGGAGGGATTGAAGATAGAGGTGGAGGGGGGGGAGAAATCGGGGAGAACTGGGCTGTGTTGATGGATGCCATGCAGGGAAGTGGAACACTTGGCCTTTCTGTGATTAAAGGCCTCCTGTTCTCTGAGCACAAACACACTCTCACACACGTCTTCTCTTACTTGAGGTTTAAAATCTGCATTTTTATTTTTATTTTTTTATTAAAGAAGAAGAAGCCACGTTGATTACACTTTTTTTTTTTTTTTAGGCAGAAACCTCACTCCACCTTGGCACCGCGCTCTTTCCCATCATGCTTCTTTACAGTCGGCCTACTGTTTGGAGCTCTGCAAGTTGCAAAGCGCTCATTTAGTCCTTAACTCGCTGGTGGGGCGAGTCACAAAGCCCACATTACAACCCCCTGAAAAGCTGTTTTCATATCCAGGGCAGTGACTGAAAAACTGAAGAGGTAATAAAAGGAAGATTAGGGCCTTTACGGCAATGTCAAACATGAATCACATCCTCAGTTTCATAGCCGTTTTTTGTCTCAGACAGGGGAATATTGAACTGCTGTTTAATAACTACCATCAGGGAGCGGGATATTACTTGGTGTCCTATCTGGTCATATTAGCACGGCAACATAAACTGCTCACTCACTTTGAGCAGTAGACCTAAATGATTATTGTTGGAGATTCGTTCATACCCATTGTGTTGCTGTGACTAAGCCACATAAACAAATCTTTAATAAGTACCTGATTCAGTTCTAGTTCAGAAATGTGCCGCTCCCTCCGCAGCTGAAGGCAGCAGATGCGTCTGTGTCGTCGTATCCGATGTCACGAAGACAGAAAGCGAGGACGTTTTGCCAGTCCGGACTTCTTTTGAGGGTTTTTAGAGGATTTGGATTGCGTTAAGAGTGAAGACCAGAATTAGGATTAGTTTTATGTGTTGTGACTCGGACATGCAGTGCAGAGGGGCTGCAAGGGTTTTAATGTAGTCAGTGAAGGCCCTCGCTGGGTAGTGTACATGTTTGCATATATCATTGCATAACAGTTCATTGGCCTTCTTAAATGCCGCACTTCTTTCAGAGAACACACCGTCTGTTAGCTTTCAAGAGGATGTGACAATATGATGCCTGTGCGTGCATCTTTTTTTTTTTTAATCGCTTCTGACTTTTATGTTTTAGATATGAATCCTCTGCGATAAAGTCAGCTTCTGTTATGGTAACAGCAGAGCTTGTATGTGGTTGTGACAAGACAAAGGAAGTGTCAAGTTAACCCTCAGCACCTCATCTGCCTTTTTTTTTTTTTATCCACGCTTTGACACCGGGCTTGTTTTTCCGGCACGGTCATGTTCACGGTGGTCTCGTCCTCTTCTTCTGCAGACATGCTGTGGCAGGTTAAACACGTCAATACTCAGCAGCAGCTCCCCAGCCATGTTTTTGTTTAACATCAACAATGTATGCAAAGTTTTACAGCATGCAAAGAGCTTGTGTTGTTTGTCTGAACTTTCTTGGTATTCTCTGAGCTGGTTTTTAGGTCATCGCTGTGACTTCCTTTTATACGTGAGACCACAACTATTTTGTCTGCTTCCTTTTGTGTTTTGAAATAAAAATTGACTCTCCGCTCTGCTGCAGACAGTACGACTTAAAAAGAATTAAGCGTTTTTTTTGTGTGTGTCACCTCCTCCTTGACTTACTTTTCCATGATGGTGGTGTGAAATTCAGCATGTTTTGTTTCTCCCAAAAGTGCTGAGGTGATTCCTTTTTTTTTTTTTTTTTGTGTGTGAGGACAGTCAAGAGTTCACTGATTCTCACCAGCGTGTGGGAGAACCGCCAGGTTTTTCGCGGGGCTCTCCACGTGGAACCTGAGCGACGGGATTCAGGCTGGACCTCTCGCCGCGGAGGTCAAGGTTGTCAGATGGCGGGCCTCAAACTCAAGGGGCTCACGGCGCGTTACTGAGCGAGGACACGTCAGGACAGGACATGCCCGCTGTACCTGTAAGGACAACCCGATGTTGTGTAATAGTTCAAATATATCCAATCATGTTTAAAATAACTTATTTAATTAAATTAAACACCACCTGATCCCTGGAGCTTACGCTTCCTAAACCAACCATAATATTTTGAATATGTCAATTTTTATGCAAAACCTTGAACTGTTTTAGATAAACTTACTGTCTCAAAGCATGGGGTTAGCTCGCTATCTGGTTACAAGCTGGATTCACACCAGGAAGGTGGTGGAGCCGCAGCAGCAGGGCCTGTTTTCTCTGGAGGGCCTAATGAATAATTAAGAGGCGGGGCTTATGTGAAGAAGTCCATTAAGATGCAGAGTCACACCGGTCTCCATGGCAGCAGGGACATATCATCAGGATCATGTCTCTATTGGCTGGGCAACAGGCCGAACTAGCACAGTCAGTCGTGGTCCGGACATGAAGTGGGATGAATTGTTTCACTTTCCTCGATGAGTTTTTACTTGATACTTGAAACTAATCCCGAGACGTGTGGCTGTAAGCGTGTGAGCCAAATGGACGGCCGTCGCAGCACGCGCGAGACGGAGAGGTGGGTTAAGTTTGGCGCGAGGCCATCTTGAATCTTCACGATTGGCTTTTGTCTTGGGCGAAGTTTTACCGAGGCAGAGCTCAGAACTGAAGTGATTAGTGGGTCGACAGAAAATGACTCTGCAACAATTTGATATTTCAATTTTCGAGACACTTTTATGTGCACAGCTTCTTTCCATTCGAGGTCATCGTTTTCTGTGTTTCTTGGTCTTCTGTGATCTGGACAAACATGACAGTTACACTTCACACCTGCCACCGACACCAAACTTTTCAAAACTATTTAATCCTGCCAAAGATGAGATCTGTATCAGTGACACATACAGTCATAATTCAATAACCGTGGTGACAGTATGTCACTGTGATCATGCAGAAAGTCATTATTCATGACGTACAGTAGTCTTATCTTCTAAAGTTATTCTTTAACTTTCTCCTTGTGACACCAGCGAAGATGAACACACAAGTGCAGCGAGAGCCGCCGTCGGTCACACTTGGATTCCCCTGCGTGTCCGTGCAGCGCTGATGATGCGGGATGACAATGGGTTACTGTACATGTCAGTCCGTGTGACTTCATGCCCACAGATGTTAGTCCGTTTGTAAAAAAGCCAGTGTGAGCGTGAACAGAACAAAGGGGCAACAATCTACCATTTTCACCAGATGAACCGAACTAGGACAGAACAATTCATCTGCTAATTCTTTTCTATTGTTTGGTCCAGAAAATGTGCCTCATAAAGCTTGATTGTTGACCAAGACCAAACAATATTTAATTTACTATAATGTAAACACAAGAAAAGACAGATAATTATGACATTTCCATACAGGAAATTTTTATGTTTCTGCTCGGAAAATCGATTACATTATTGTTTTGTTGACAAATCGTTAAACTACATGTGGCAGTGACCTTTGGCTGATTGATCCATGAAATTATTGGCAGATGAATGGACATAGTTTCAGCTTGTACACATAATTATACGTCATTAACTGCAAGTAAGGTTAAGTTTCTGGCTGCCGTGAACTTACCTGAGTGTGAGACGTCTCTGTTTATATTCAGGAGAAGAAAAAAAGTCTTTTTTTTCCACAGTCGATCCATAATTGATGGCCGAGGCTCCATCTAGAGCATATTTCACTTACTTTCTGCGGTTACGCAACGAGCTCTTAGTGTATGTTATTTCAGTTCACTTCATGCTTTCTCTTTTAGCCCTGGACTAATGCACTGGAATTCACGCAGACCACCCTCGGCCTGCTTCTTCTTCACCTTTTTATTGAACACACCACACTTCTGAGGAAGTTATTTCCAGCTCCAATCAAAGATGCAAGAGAGTCTTTACCTCGCTCGGCCATCTGGCCCGGACTTAACTGAATTCAGGATATGACGGAACAAGGGCAGAGGTTATGTGATTAGGACTCCGTTGGAGAGTATTAATATCGTCGTAATATCATTGTTCACTCTAAATCCCTGTGACTTCCATAGAATAAAAGCGCTTCATCTGCAGAGACAGGGACACTAAAACAAGGACGTATGATGGCTGCAGTCCTTCTTTGTATTTGTTAATCTGAATGAATATTTCTAAGAGCTGGAAACTCTTATGTTATGTATGCTCAGTCGGGTTTCTCTGTTGCCATTCGAAATAGACTCAACTTTCAGCCGACTAACAAGCTTGTTTTTATTTCTGCTTTGCTGTGGAGCAACTGTATTCTCAGGAATATTCACTTCCATGGAAATCTTCTTGTGTCCGGCCCCCGATCTGTTCTTTTTTTACAAACACTGTCATGGCTTGATTTTGAAGTTTTCGCATTCGTAACGCCGCTCTCGACAGGAAACCGACCCGCCAGCTGTCCGACCTTCCTTATACACGCGTATTTAATGTGTAAATCACTCGTCCCACCTTGATTATCAACAGATGGTCTCCACTTATTATGCGACTGCTAAAAAGCAATCAGCTGCACCGGCTCTGATTACCTGATTAATGTGTGTTTTGTTTTTAGATTTGGGTTTTTAATTTAGATGAATTTGTCTCCCCCCTTTAACACTAATTAGTCTGTTCTGCTGATTGGTTGTTCATCTCTAGTCTGGATTAAACTTTCTGATGCGCGGATTAAAAGACAATATTCACAGAGCACAGTGTGAAAACCGAAAGACTGCCCAGGAAACCAATTACAAATCACAAACTAGGGTGTAACTTAAAATAATCAGCGTTTTCACCGTAGTTCTGCTTTTTTAAGACTTTTTCCGTCAGAACAGAGCCTCCTCTTTCCATGCCTGGCTGGGCGTATCAGTACCAAGGTGTAGTTGGTACTAAACTGAGCAACAAATGTAGTTTTCAAGCTGAAATTTCAGCTGTAACAGGAGAAAGTTCTTTGTAGCAGATTTGGGAGGGCAGTAATTTCTCCCAGGCCTGAATGATTCAATTGTTTCTGTCCTCGCCGCCTCTTGAACCGGCAGGTTTTTTTCGTGCGCCGCTGCTCCAACAGTGAAAAAAGCATTCAGCAGGTTGTTTCGTTATCATCTCAAGTTGCGAGGGATCATATACTCTGCAACCTCAGCTGGCTGTCAACACGCACCGTTTCACTGCTGCTGTTGCCGCTGAGAGCCAGAGGGCTCCCTGCCAGACAAATTAAGATCCTGAATTGGAAACCAGAAGGTAACTGAGAGGAGATATATGCACTGCCGGGGTGTTGAATGGCTGCATCGCCCCTTTCTCCGGATTATAGGGCACAGCCCATGATTGGAACGCTTCCTAACAAAGGAGTGATCGCTTTCAGTCTTAAATAAGACGGATGGACACAGGAAATCAGGCCAGACAAGAGAGCCAGCTCCGACTGAGATTGTGTGTGTTCGCAAACTGAAGCGGCTGAGTCAATGTATTGTGTGGATTTTGGCTCGTGCTCCTTACAGCACTGTACCATGGGGCAGTCTGAGCGGCGTTCCTCTCTCTGATAAACAGCCCCAAAGCCTCCCATCCTCCAAACCCAAAGCGAGCGCTGCCAGCCTTTCCCTGCTCTTCTCCTCCGAGCAACGAGAGACATCCGATGGTATCGGCGCCGCAGATTGCGCGACGCCACTGCCAAGGGCTTGTCTCATGAATTCACAGTGGAGCGAAGAGATTTCTCCCCCCCCCACGCCCTAACCCCCTGCTGAAAGCCTCGTTTCGCACACATCATAAAGTTAAATTATAAAAGACGCAGGAATCCAGACGAGACAGTCGGCTTTGTCCACGGAAAACAAATACGAGCCTTTGTCTTAAATGACTGAACAGTTATGGTGTGTCATAACCTGCTGTGAGACTCCAGCCCTGTTGGAAGCTGCTTGCAGCCGCCTCTGACCTATTTATGAAGCTGATGGATGTAAGGTGAAAAGAGCCTTTTGTGCGGCTCCTCTTTTGTGTTTCTTGGGGAGGTGCAGATGATTCTGACCATCTCTGCTGCACCTCCGAATACCGACTGCTTAAACTCACCGATTTAATAAATACGGACAGGTGAAAGAATTCTTGCGTTGTGTTTCTGGGTTCCTCGCAGGCGGCTTGTGGTCCTGACCTGGTTAGAGCGGCTTTGAAAGAGAATAAAAGGGATGCGGTTCAAAAGCAAGGCTGCAGAAATCCCCTCCCCACACTTAGCCTCCTTTTTATAGCAACAGCGGTTGAATGCAGATGAGAGAACATCTTTTTCTTCTGGCTCGCACGCATCCAAAGTTGTTTTTCTTCTTCTTCTTTTTCATGCCTAAAGCCAGACGCATTTCTTCAGCCGCGCATAGATCGCCTTGAGGTTGTCAGTTAAGACAGTTTTTGAACTGTTTAACGGCTTTGTAAAAAGCCGCGGGGGCCGCCTCATTTCGGGGTTATTGGCAAAAGTTCTAGATGGTTTTGGCCAAATGTGTTGTCATTGGCATGGCTGCGTTCAATCAGCAATAAAAAATAAGCAGTAGCAAAGCGGTAAAATGGCAGATTAATTAGCCTGGCAGGCTTTGTTCTCACAGACCTATGAAGCTGCTCACACAGTGCAGGAGAGGGCTACGAATATGAGGTCTGTTTCAGCGAATACCGTCTGATCAAGCATGCAAATATCTGCTCATAAACTTCCACATCTGCCTTTTTTATTTACGGCATTGATTTCACAGCACACATCTTTGTTTTGTGTCTACAGTAAACTCTACTGTTAATAGTAGTCGTGAAGGGAAATTGCATCAGCGAGGTGCCAACGCAGTGCAAAGTAAAAATTTCGGGTGCAGGAAGTGAAGACGGGCTTGTGGTTTAAAGTGACTCAGTCGATAAGTGTTTTTCAGCGCTCCGTTTACGCTCCCACATCCTGATAAAATCGATGTGATATCGCATCCAACTCCATCACACACGGTGTAAGCTATCGATGTTATAGACATGACTTTTATTGTTTAACATACCCGAGAGTAAGTACCCAAATCAAGTGGATTGGTCGAAATCTCCAACCCAGACGGCACATGACCACTTCTTTACCGACACCAGCTGCTGCTTTTAGCGCTGAAACAATTAATCCGAGGAAATATGATTTTTTTTTTTTCTCTCTCTTTGTTGGGCGGGCCTTCTCTGGACGGCTGACAGTTGACAAATAAGAGGAAATGAGGGAAGAAAGTGATGGGAAATGAAGTCAGCTGGATGTGAACTCGGGATGTTGTGCTACACGGTTGGCACCTTTCCCTCAAAGTCGATTTTAAAAACGTTGATAACGGGTAATCGTTTGTTTGTTTGTTTTTTCCAAAAGAAATGCCAAATCATGTCTGGCTCCAGCCTCTGAGATAAAGATGATATGTAGCGTTTCTGTTTACATCATTGAAAAAATGGACAAAACAAATCATTTTAAGCACATTACTTTGGACTCTCAGGACTTTTGATGGATGAAAGTCAGGTTTTTCTGACATTTTATAGACTAAATAAGCAACGTGAATATAATTTAGTCAAACTTTACCTCGGCTGTGATCATTTACCTCCCACACATTTCTTTGTTTCTTTCGTGGGTGTAACTGAGTAAAACTTTGACCTTCTGACAGATCACACACTCGAGCCCTTTTTCACTTGTCGGGCAGAAAAACCTGTTGAACATTTGGCATTTAAAAAAAAAAAAAAAGTAAATATAGAAACAGGAAAGTCGTGTATTTGAAATTCAGTCTGTGTTCCTGCTTGTCAGTGAGGAAGATAAATCGTAGCCTATCCAAATGTTTATATATTTTGAGGGAACTATAAACCCTCTTGCATAAATTGCACGCAGCCCCCATCAATCATGGAGATCACACTGTCTGGGTGAGACAAGGCTGTCCTGTGTAGCCTCTCTTTGTCGAGTCAGAGAAGCATTAAACTTTAAATTACTTATCTTGTTTTTTCGCCAGCAGTAGCAAGTATTCTTGTTTTTAAAGTCTGTATCGTTTCCACAGCAGACATAATCTACACCAGCGCTTATTTTTGAAAGAGATCTTAGTTGGATGTGACAATATGTGTTAATAAAATCATCCGTTATTGACAAAACAAGGTGAGGAGAAGTTCCCCTGCATGCTCTCTACACTGTACATCTCAGCCTCACACGAACACATTTTGATGTGTCACCGTCACACAGCGACCTTTAGTTCCTGGTACAGTGTACATCTGTACTGTGCTCACGTCGAATACCTCTACCCCTCCGCAGTTGGTTCCTTTTTCTCTAAACCATATTCAAATCAAATGAACTTCACGATGCCTACACGCTGCACCTGTGCTGTCATGCTTTGTCGTCTCGAGTGTCTGGTTGCTGTCTGTGAGGTTGTTTATTGAAGACAAATATCAAATTATCTTTGTCCTTTTTATCATTGTGTGTTTAATATTTTGGGGTTTTGGACTGTTGGTCGTCCTAAATAAGCGATCTGACAATGTTATTCTGAGCTCTCAGAACTTGAGCCATTTTTTCCCCCACTGTTTTAACAGTTTTTTTAATTTTGTGATTAATGACTGCAGACTCACTGTCTCTCTGTCTGGGATTGGCTTGGGAGGAGGAACTTCTTCATTTTATGTGTTTAACAGACTAACTTTCCTCTTCTCTCCTCCTCTTTTCTCCTTCAGGATGCATCAGGCCGGACTCAGTCCCCTGAGATGTTACTGAGCGACGAGGATGGGTCAGAAAAGGAAATCGCACCGGTGAGGCAGACAAGCCGTGCAAACCACCGCAGCTACACAGACTGACACGGCCATGCCACGCCTGCCCTCCTGATTCTCCTCCCACGCCTCTGCTCCTTCCCTCGGTCAAATCAGACTCACGTCAGCCCCCCCCCAGAAAACCCCCTCTGTCAGGTCAGCATGGCTACACCTTTCCTGTGGAAGCTGTCGTCCCAGAAGCTGGGCTTCTTCCTGGTCAGCTTCGGGTTCATCTGGGGCATGATGCTGCTGCACTTCACCATCCAGCAGCGAGCCAGCCACGAAAACAGCGCCGTGCTGAGGCAGCAGATCCTGGACCTCAGCAAGCGCTACATCAAGGCTTTAGCCGAGGAGAACCAAAGCGTCATGGACGGGCCCTATGTGGGTACCATGACTGCTTACGGTGAGTAGCACTGCAAAGCCAGTGGTTTTCAAACTATAAGGTGCGATGCAGAAAAACTGCAAGCTGGTGAAAAAGTTCTTGTATTGATTTGTTTTGGTATACCAGAGCTGCAGAAGTGGCTCACGGAGACCGTTGAGGTACTTTAAAGCCATTAGCGCTTGATTGCTGCAATTTGCGTCAAACTTTGTACTCCAACAACATGATACATGCACATGATTCAACGCGACTAACGCTTTCAGCAGTATCTGTGATGATGTCCATAAATCAGTTTAGAAATCAAAGAGGAAGACTTCAGAACTGCCATAAGAATTGTCATGTTTTATGTTTATGTTTTCTTAGTAGCCGGTGATGGATGTCTGAACATTCATGAGTACACTGCAAACAGGAACTGCTAATTCATTAAACATAGACTAAAACAGTTAGTTATTTGTAGCCCACAGTCAATGACAGCTGTATAACTTTATATCCCTCAAATTATGGGAAATGTAGTCATACTTTGAGCAGTCGTTTCTATAGAGGAAGAAGTTAGGGTTTCTTGGTGAATGACTCACCAAGGTATGTGACCTACTTACTTGCCTTTTTTTCTTTCTACTTTGACGCGACTTTCGCTCGTCACCCAAAGTGCCATCTGTCACAAAAGGTGGTAAAGCCCATCAATTGGCCTGATACAAGAGACGTGTCTGACATATCTGGAGAAATCTAGAGGCTGGTGAACGTGTACGGGTTTATCTCCCACTCCTAGCGTAGCAAAGTGAATGTATTTGTGGCGTTGCGTGAGCCAGACGATGAAACCACAAAGGAGGTCTAACAGAGTTATCATATAAGGCTGGTCTCTTTTTACATCTTCTTTAAATTGGATTGAACGGTTCCCCTCGTCCACCTCCCCGAGCGCGACGTTGACTATATTCAAGAAACCTTATCTGGGAGATTTAACGCTGATACAGCTACATCGGAGCATAATACTATAATAGCACAGGTCCAGAAAAGCCATCAATAAGTTATTCATGCCATTAATAGACCTGTATGGCTCGATGGGAGGCTTCATTAGAAACCTGAGATTGGAATTGATTGTTCTCTAATGCCCAGAGAAACAACAGGATACAGTAAAGCTCCGGGAGATTAAATCAGCTCCCAGAGAAAATAAAGAACACAAAGAAACAAGTGCAGCACTTGCTGAGCGCTTGAAGCTCTTTGCGGGAGCGTTGGACTCGCTCGTGTTTGTTTAAACGCACATGCAAACATGCGGGGTAACCCAACCCGCTATGTAAAACGCCACCGTACCCAACCCATCGTCAAGAGACTGCACTTTCTCCATTTACTTGAGCAGCTGGAAGGGAATCAAATCTCGACATCCGTGCATGCTTGATCAAGCAATCAGTCATGTGTAAGTCAACATGACCTGGTATAACTCAAGATTAGCTCAGTTTGTACAGCAGATGTATCTATACGCTCCGTTTACATAACCGTGTGGTTCTTTGTGGTAACTGTGATCACAACCCAGTCCACATATTTTCCTGGAACATCACCCAGGGTTTCCAGGGAACAGGGGTCCTGTCCAGTTTGTTTAGCATATGATGGATTGATTTTTCACGGTGCTGCCGGAGCTGCAGCACAGTCTGCTGACCGCCGTCCAGCAGCCCATCAAAATCCATTTCATGTCCTTGATTAGATAGGGGAGGCAGCAGGATACTTTGCGCTTCCTGTGTTCACTCACTTGGTCGATGATTTGGCCTGATATGATTTGTAATGAGTTTGAGGGGAAACAGGGTTTCCTCCTTTGCTCCCCGCAAATGACCCATAAAGTCTTAATGCATCCGAATTTAATATTATGTCTCCATTCGGAGCACAGTTTGGACATTAGATGGGGCTGATTGTGAGAAGCACACCTGTTGAAAAGCATGAAATAAACATCTGGTTATTGATAAATATAGTATCTTTTTTTTTTTTTTTTTAAAGATATAAAACAACCACGCATCCTCTTGATGGATATTTTAATTCACTCCAACTTTATGTATTCATGTTAAGATCACACAGTTTACTCGATCAAAGCTCACAAAAATATTCTGGTATATTCTCATTTATCTACAATTTAAGAAAGCTTTTTCATTTTTTTGCAATTACTAAGTTTTTGTTCATGAATACAACGAAATAAGAGAACACAAAGAAAAAGCAGATGATATAAATAAAAACATTATCAGCTACACAACCTATCATGGCTGCAGGTATTCATAGTCAGAACGGAAACACAAACAAATCTGGTTTCTCGGTTTTATACGTAGGAATTATGGAAATTTATGGGAAATTGGGGGTAATTTAGCAATTAGGGGTAAACTAGCATCACGATAAGAACCTACTAAATGGTCAATGAAATGATGCTATGGCTTATTTTGCATCTAACTTATGAGCTAGCTATCTACTGTACAAATACATTCTCATGTGCTATTTGCAAGTTAAACATTAATATCATACATCAGATATATTTACCCCCATAATATCATCACAACTTTATGTCATCCATGAGCTCAAGTGTGTGGCTTCAATAGTTTTGTGCTCTGGTCCAGGGGTGCATGTAGGGGACGTGGCCTCAATAGCCCTGCAGTGTACTATGTGCATGTGATATTCAAGTGCATGAAAGCTGCTTGTTTTAGTCAAGATTATGCTCAAAAATATTTCCCCCAACTATATTTAAGTCCTCTGCCAATCTTAAATTTAGTAAATTCACGGTTTATTCCCTCCCTTCCTATTAATTCCTATGAAAATCTATGGTTGGTCTTTTGCATTCATTTGGTATTCCATACCCGATATATCTTTAATTGTGGCACTGAAGGAGCATACCCAGAAGATGTGTGCACATTTAGCTTCTTCGCTCCCACATATCCGCCAAAAAGAAAGCTTTTTGTTGGGACGTCTTCACCGGTTCACATAACCCAGACTCAGTTCGCATCCAAATTATTATATGCAGGGTCTCATTTTACTGCCACGGGTCTTTGGTCTGTGTGTCATTATGTCTAATACCCGAGCTGACCTGAATGGATCAAATTATCCTCAGCGTCAGCTCTGATACCCGAGGAACAGTAGACAGGCGGAAAAAATGTACGCCATAAGTGACAATTACTTTTTGGATTTTCCCATTCAAGGGTATTAAATCAGTCAGAAAATGATCTTCTGTTCTTCCTTCACAGAGTTGGCTTCACAGTGTTTTATTGTTGGTGCAGGAGGGAATACAGGGCTGGCAGTTATGTCTATAAATTAGTAAACAAATTCATTTTGGAGTCATTTGTTTTCATGACATTGTTATTATATCGCTGCTCTTCTTGACCGTGACTGCTTTACTGATTTATCACGCGTCATCGGGTCTCTGTCAGAGCAGAGTTCTTTTTCTTGTTGAATTATTTCATGCCTAGTTGAGATGAAGTCAACATTTTGGATATGTGAAGACATGTCTGGGAATATTACTTTGACAGGAAGTGGGAGGCTTACAGTTCCAATAGTCACTTGAAGATATGATTTTTTTTTACTCGTGAAAATGGCTCTCATAACTCATTATCATGCCAAACTGCAGTTTTACCCTTGTTAGTAAACCTTTTTATGCAATCACCAATTATTTCTGGTTGCTTGTTTTGTCTGACCTTCAGTCCAGGACCGAACGACATTCAGGTAATGATCATATGGGACTGGAAAGGGCACGTCAACACATCAGCGCTACGGCTGCACCTCAAACTTCTCTCTTCCTGGAGCCTGTCCCGAGGGGATGTCATACATCTTTTACCTCCACAGTAAAGTCAGACGTGACAAGGATGTGATCTTTCCTGTTCCAGCCCTGCTCACCCTGAAACTGAGCCATGCACCGGGTGCGCGAGCAGACACCTGACACCATGTCTTGTTACCACGCGTTTTCGTGACGTGGACACACAAAATTCTTTTTCATGCTCATGGAGTGATGAAAACACAAAAGTGTTTACCGCTGCGGGATCTGTTTGCAACTGCGTCACCTTGCAAAGAAATATTGACATGCAGAAATGCATCCCTAGGTGTGTTATTACTCACCTGGTAACCTGGCAGCACCGTCGAGTAGAAGCATTGTTCACAGCACCATGGACACTTCTCTAACACACTGGCTAATAAGGGTACTTTAATTTCATAACTCGAGAGCATTTTCTTGCTTTTAATGTCACTTTGGGTGACTTGTCTTGATCTGATTCTTGATTTTCACCCACACAAAACCTGCAGATGGCCGTACACAAGATAATCTTAACTCGAATGTCCACTTTTTTTAGGAATTGGTTAAAAATTAATTCAAATTTGAATACCTTCTGTTTGTTGACATTCATGCATATGTATTATTTTCTGTTGAAGTGCGATGAGACGTGTGCATAAAAGGAGCCAAATCCACAGAGGCAGCACTGTTGCACAGCGTTTAACTGTCTAATAAAACCATGAAGCTTAACTTTACCTTCAGCCAAACCAGCTTTGGCAGCAACAAAATATTAGATTTAAACTCCGTATCCTGCAAAACTTATGTTTAAAATATTGCGGATCCATCAGGACAACTGGTAAATTACCAAAGGGCTCACCGAGGTTAGGCTCTTTTTTACTGGGATGACCATGGAAGATAATTGGCTGGTCTTATCGGCATCTCCTATAATTATGCTCATTAATTTGTCGAGGAAGAAATGAGCAGTTATGAGCCCAGCTTAAATTCTCATCACCGCTGGTTGATGCGAAATGCATGCTCGGATTCCTGGTCCACACAAGTCAGCTCGATAAAACGAAGAAAACACTTCTCGTCTGGACTCTATTTGGCTCCATGTGGCCTTTTTAAATCAGAACCGTACTCGGGCTGGGACTGCAGAAGTACAGACGAGGCTGAGAAAGGCCTCCTGTGTTAGTGCATTTAGGAAAAATGTTTAAATTTATCTTCCAAGATTGGTAGATTTGTTGCCTTTTAAAAAGATAGCGTCACATCAGAAGATAGCGCGAGACAGAAATGAAGCACAAGAAGTTTTCTGTCGTAAAGTATGTTGACGTTAGCTTAGATATTAAACCAGCGTGCTGAATCTCTCTGATGTACAGCCTGAAGTCAGCAGGCACAGGCCTGGCATGCCAGAGGTGAACAGAGGGGGGCATTAACTCTGGGCTCACCTTTTTTCTTTTTTTCTAATTATGTTCAACCCAATAGCTTGGCACGGCTGCCGCTCCAAAGCTTTCCGTTTGGTTTCTTCCCCTGGTCTCGCTGTGCCCGCTCCCCGTGCATCTGCTCCTCCCAGCGCACGAGCTCGCTCCAAATCAGACAAATGCTCCGGCGTTTTCGCTTCCCACGAATCAGAACCGGTGCGCTCTGCCAGGCCCTCGTTGTGCCCCTGCCAATCTGTGTGACGTGATGAGAGCTGGCGTGTCAAATGCAGCACATCGAGGGGAAAATGTGCCGCTTGTATGTGATAGACAAGCTGCAATTATCATCATCTGAGGAAAGCGAGCGTGATGCACCCGGGATCGGTTCTGTACACATAAAATCTATTGCATAAAACAATATACTCTGAGTTTGATTACGACGGAGCTTTTGGCTGTAGACAAATAGCATCATAATAAAATATTTGTATTGTTACAGCGGCTTCAAACAGCTTCACATTTCTGTAAATGTCACCGCAATAGCCCCAGGTTACAGAATCTGACAAATACCACAATAAATAAGGTCAAAAAAATGCCATGCTGTAACATTTTCAATGTATGCCCTATCCGTCTCATTACTGGACAGCCTCCCTCCTGCCCATTCCACCATTAGCTGTGTCCTGTGCAGATAAATGCCCACAGAAATACAAAGACCCAAATTACACAGCAAGGTCACTCGCAAAGACGCCCCGGCCCCAGTTTTACATTTAAATGAGCCTCGAGCCCGACTGGCTGAAATTCACAGATTTGTCGTAGTGGGAAATGAAAAGTCCACAGTTGGACGCGCTGTAGTTGAGCATGATTCATGCATGTATTCACTGTAATGATAAGCTGGGAGGTTCTGAATGAATTTAAATCTTTTTCTCAGTCAGAATGAATTGCAGAGTTAATCAGACGCAGATAACGATATGCTCTGTTCAAAGAAATGTACAGTCACTCTGAAGACTGAACTGCTTATATTTCTATGCCTTATCACATTTTATATATTTGTCAGACACTGTTGTTGGTGAAATTATAGCGCTGTATCATGATTTGTTAGTGAAAATTGTGATTTATGACATTCTTATTGGTAGTTTTGTTCACTCAAAGTGAGAACTAATGAGCTGATGTGATAAGAAATGATTCACTGTGTATGTCTTCCTCTCTGACACTTCACTACGTATGTAGACACAGTTGAAAATAGCCCTAGCTGCTAATGCTAGTGTTGCTTGGCTGATGTTGACGGCACCTTTCCATAACTTTACAATCACTTTCTAAAAAGAGTGTTTTAAACACTTTTAAAGGTCCAGTGTGTAGAATTTATGACCTCTAGTGGTGAAGTATCATTAGTATACTTCTATGTAGAGCCAGTGTTACACACTGGACTTTTAATACAATGTAAGTGTCAGGCAGCAGAGTACATGGGCGGTATGAGATTTGGGAATTTAGCGACTAGCGAGCGAGCCGGAGAGATATATGTGTTGCCTCTTGTGAGATACTCCAGGTTTTTGTTTTTTATCGCACTAATGTGATTCACATTCTCGCTCGCAGACTTGAAGAAGACCCTCGCGGTGCTGCTGGATAACATAATGCTGAGGCTGGGCAAGTTGGAGTCCAAGGTGGAAAACATCTACAACGGCACGGGAGGCAACCTGACCAACGGCACCAGCACCGCCACACCCAGCGCCACAAACGCCGAAAAAGTGAACGTGGCAGGTATGTGTTGCATTTCCTTTTTTTTCGCCTTTGAATAGTCTGCGTGCATGTTGGTGAAGGAAGGAAAAGCTGAGAGGATTTGTACACATTTTCCCAGAGGATCGTAGTTCTAAGAGAAAAGGCACAAACAGAGCCGTCTCTCTCCAAACTCATCCCCTCTTAAGAAGTTGGCCTCTGGAGTGTTTTCTTCTTCATGAACTGTGAGTCATTTATGGGCAGGTTGACACTGTTTCTCCTTCCATGGAACAGAAACACTGTTGTTGGGGTTATGAAAATGCGTGTTGACCATATAGTAGCTGAGACCAATTAAAGAAATGACGATAAGCTGATTATGGATGTTTTTTAAAATTCCCATAGTGCAAAACATTCCCCGGGCGTACAAGCAGCTCAACTCTGCCAGTATTGCACAGTGCACACCAGGCACTTTATAGGACCAGACCGCATCCTTGGACATAATTCAAATAAGGCCTGTGTTCACGCTGCATGACCCTTTTATTAGTTTTCATTGATTTTCCTGCCAGCTTTCAGATGATGAATTCAGCCCAGCTGAGAGAGAGAGCGAGGTGTTTTTCTGCGATCCTGGGAGTTGTTTGTGCAGTATTAAACAGTGGGAATGTGGAGCCTGTGCTCTGAAGCAATATATGTAGAATTGGATTAGGCTGATTGAGTTGTACAAAGTCACATTTGAATGGATCTTAATAACAGCTGCGGCACTGCTGCCGACTCTCAAACGTTTGTAACTTTTTTCTCTTTTTAAGAAGTTGATTAGCAGCGAGTTAGCCCGCAACGAACAAGGGCATCATATCAAAGAGATCTTTATCCACAATTAACGTCAAACACTCGATATGAAACTCTAACTTCCTTGTTTCTGATAAAAGCCTTTTTCTACTGACGCCAAACCATAATGCCACATCCTTTCACATTATCTGCAACAACTAGCAATGCGTGGATCTTGTTTCAATCTGGGTGACGACAACACAATCATTTAGTTTCGGTTACTTTTTCATTGGATCCTCAGAGCGCTTCTCTCTCGTCCTGCCATAAACCGCTATAAGATTAATGAAAGTTTAATCATAATAAAGTTCTTTTAAAACCACAAAAATTTGCTGCGAAACAAGTTAGAACTGTCAGTAGCTCAAACTAAGTTGATTAACTGATTAATTGATTGGCTGAAAATGAATTTTCAAGCTAAAAAATGCCCCAAATTTTCCAGTTCAAGCTTCTTAAGTAAGGTTTTATTTTTTGTTGTTAACATTGACCTGTCGTGAAAATGAATAACATTGTAAAATGTTTTATGAGTCCATAAAACTATAGAAAAAAAACATAATAATTAAAGTCCTTAATTACAAAATGTAAAAACAGTCTCCTCAGGCAGTACACACAGTCTCCTCAGGCAGTACACACTGTCTCCTCGGGCAGTGTGTACAAGTGTGTGCACTCGTACACACTGCCCGAGGAGACAGTGTGTACAAGTGCTGCTTCTCTGTCTGGTCTCAATCCGGCCATTGTGGCCTACTAGAGGAGAGACACTAATCTCATATACCATTGTGGAGGCACTCTTGGCTTGAGCTCCTGTGTTGTGGAGCGATAGCACATGGACCTGTGGCACGTGTCAATAAAGCCGCTGCTCAGCTAAAGCCTCCTGCAGCACCCCCAGAGAGACAACATTTGGATCCTGAACGCGGTTCAAGCTGATAAAGCGGCAACTGCAACTCTCTTGGCAATGAACTAAAAGCCCCCAATGCTCCAGAGTCTCCAATGGAGCATGTCTCCTGTCTTGAAGTGGGTGGCAGGTAGCGGCGTTGCCAACTCCACTAGTGCTCCTCCCTGACTGGAAGGCAATTACAGAGATAGGAATCTGGACAGTGAGGGGAACACGCCTGGCTTTCAGAGAGGCTGCTATCAAGATGGAGCGGAGCAGCGGTCCAGGGACTGCACTGTTTTCACCTCGATTGTATACATTTTCTTAGCCAAGGACTCTGGCATGTAAAACCGCTGCAGAGGAAGAGGGGGCAACGAGATTTAAAGAGCGAGAGTGGGCGAAAAAAAACAATGTGGGGGACGTGATGGAAATATGGTATTTACGTTTGGAAGGTCACAGTCTCCTCATTACTCTCGTTCTGACGCCGCGTTTTCTCTTCAAGCTGCAGGCGGTGGACGTTAAAGTCACATGCTTTATTCATAATTGGTCATATTTCATCTTTTTTTTAAAAACCAGGCGACGGAAACACGCTTACTGTCGAGCAGAGCACGGGGACTTTTTGTGAGTTAACGCCATCACACCTGCACATGAGAGGAAAGGGAATGCTGAAACTCAATACTCAAATATTCTTTCAGCTCGGTGACTCATCACAAACACATGTCAATGTGTCGACTCACTAATCAGACAGAAACAGTAAACACATAAAAAAGCTCACATACTTGCTCTGTTGGGCTTCTGATATTGTTTCATAGACACCCTGATAGCTCTCTGAAGTCTCACATTGCACAAATAGGTTGAGGATATTTTGAAAGCAAAATATTAATAAATAATCCAAATGTTCAGGGACTCTTCTCAGAGCCTCTCATTTGTTTATGGTGCTAAAAGAAAAACTCCCAATTTCTCATGAGCGGAAGTAAAAATACAAATGCATTAAAAATCTGTGAGCATGTCTCCCTTGGCAACAAAATCCATCCGTTCGACAGACGTGGCACCTGAAGACGCTTCTTTAACAGCATGCCTTTGACACAGGTGTGTCTAGGACGGGATGTATCAGGCGCTGAGCGATTGGATATTTGACATAAGCCTACAGATACTTTCTTCTGGGGGAAGACGGGCGTGGAGGTGGAGGTTAGAAAAGCAGCCAGTATCTGACTTGACCATCGTTTGCCTCACGCAGTGCGACAAATCTCCTCCACATAGAGCCGATGAGCTCGCTGATTACGGCCTGTGGAATGTTGGCCCGCTCCTGCAAAGTTGGTAGACGCTGGCAGGAATTGGAACACGTCGATTCGGAGCATCCCAAACATGCACGATGGGTGACATGTCCGGTGAGTACGCAGGCCAATCGTGTATGAGGCGACGGCGTAGCATGCGCTCACGAACACGGATTATGATAAATTTCTTTGATGGGTTTCATCAGAAACTCTAAAAAAAGAAAAAAGCTTCACACTGAGGCTGACGTGTGATCAGTGTTGTCCAACTTCTCCTTTTTCTTCACTCGGCTGTCACTGTCAGCTAACAGCTGTGCACACATGGTGGAACACTGCTTCTTTCTTATGAGCGGTCATCTCACAAAAATGTGGCCCGCTCTCATTACTTTACAGTCACACTTCATTGTGTGTGCTGTAAAAACTGCTGCATTAGTACTAACATGTCACGTTTTTTTTGTGTGGCTAGCTCTGTCTATGCACAGGAATAGCTTCGGCCTTGTGTGCTGTTGCATTCAGACAAGGACAGCGGCCACAGAAGCCCCTTATCGGATCAAAACAAGTCGATCTGGCCTTGGTTGGCGCTCAGCAGGAGGCAGGTGGGACTCGGTCCAACAGCCAGTCTGCGACGCCTCGTCTTGCCATGTCTCGCTGATGTGGCTAATCAACCTCCCCAGCAGTGTTTCATCTGTGGGCCGGCCCCATGGCATGGAAATGTAATCCCCTCACACACACACACACACACACACACACACACACAAACACACACCCAGGCATAGAGACAGATGTAATGAATGGTCAGATGGTGATTTGCAGCCATCTAACAGGAGCCTCCCTTTCCTCTTCTTCCATTTTCTCCTCTCTCTGATATATTTCTCCACCCCTCGTGAGTGTTTAAAGTTCTCAGCCGCTGACAGTTTGGTTTGATTTGCAGCGTCCTGTCTTTGTGACATGGTTTGTTTTTTCTGTAAACAGAGACCCGTGCTTTCACAGCTCAGAGCATCCTCACTGCTTTGTCTCTTTCAGCTATTGATCCACTCGCATCTCTGTTTCAGTGAAAGATGAGATCCAAGGTCTCAATGTCAACAATGGAAAGGGACAAGGACAGGGTTTCTGCTGGGGGTTGCAAGTGCCCTGATTACCTTGTGATTTCATTGGCCGCCGCGCCTAATACTCATTTTAAACACTGGGCTGACGTCCTTACAGTATCCAGCGAAACAAGGGCGAGGATGTTGATTTAAAGCGTTAAACTCTGGGATTGTTTTCCTCCAAAACATAAAAAAAAAATGCCATTTTAATCCTGGAAAATATCTTGTGAGACTCTTTTCGATTTGGAGTGAGAGTCTGTGCTCTCCATTATGTTCCGGCAGGCCTGTTTACTTCTTCAGCGCGCGGATCAATACTAATAAAGTACACACACGCGCACACAGACCCACTCAGTGCTAATAAGTTGCTGAGAGATGCCGTCTGCTCGCACACACTTTGAAACACTCGCATGAATATTGACACTCATCACTCCGCGGGCTCATGTAAATGTTTGCAGCAGCGTAATTAAAATCAGAAATGGAATCGTAGTTTAGCAGTGGCTGTTATTTAAGCTTCAGTATCACTTTTGTTCACCTTGATGCAGCAAAAAATAGACGAAGGGAGAAGTTAATTAGAGGAATTATTTACATAAATTGTAAAGTCGTGATCCTGAAGCTTTTTTTTTTTTTAACTCAACAGTAAAATATACCAGTTGAACGCTTTTATTTTGAAGCAGCGGCAGCAGGAAAAAACCTCCCATTTGATACAGTGTTAAGAGAGTACACGGTGCACAGTGAAGCTGTTATTGATGAGATCAAGTTTGGCTGAATTACATACATGTGTGTGAAAGTAGTTTGAATCCAGCGCCTGACTGGTGGACTCCACCACCAAATAAAGAAATAAAAGCTCCCATCCAGAAAGGTAACAACTGAATTGCATACATTGAACAGCAAAAACGGAGTTTGGATTTCACAAAAGTCTTAAACACAGTCTTGTAAGACCCTGTAATCACAAGGCCCAGACCAGATCTTGACGTCTTTTGATGTGGAGAACTGAGAGGAAGTGTTTCAACCTCCACATTTTGAGCTTACCTGCCTGTTTGAGAGCTTGACATGACACATGAGAGGAGAACTTGGCGTTTCCAGGACTTTCCATGAAGCGACAAGCACAGACAAGCTTCAGCTGTCAGCGTGTGTGCATGTTATTTTCCTTTCGCTCGTGGAATCCGTCGCCGTAAACCAAACCCCAACCCCGTGCTAAAAGTGTGAATCCTTGCCTGTATGTTATGCTGTGTTGTGTGTGTTGTGTGTGTGTGTGTGTGTGTGTGTGTGTGTGTGTGTGTGTGCAATTGCGGAGTCTCGTGAGACGGCTCCCATATGGAGCGCGTCAGATCTTCTTATAGTAGTGTTGTAAACAAACGGCGAGAAAGTGCAGACAGTTTTGCTTTCATTAAGTTTGCTGCCTGGCACTGCGCGCGGCCTAGGAATGCCTCCTGAGGCGGTGTTGACGGGGCTCGTGGGATCATCACACAGTCAGCGTTCACAGATTAATACTTAAATCACACCACTGCGAGAAATAAAACTCTTTAATATATACAACATGTTCTAAATGTAACTCTGCAGCCATGTTGGGCTCTGTTGTTTATGTTGCAGACAGAAAAGTAAACTGATAATACACACTGCAGCTTTTGACTCATACAATTCATACCAGAGATACCAGTATGATTGCAGCCTCTGCACAAAGAGCAGTTTGATTTAAGGTGTTGTAAAGTGTATACAGATGTGGCTACAACGCTCCTAGATTTAACAGCACGGATAAAGACACACTGGTAAAAATCCAAAACTGACTTCCAGTAGAAGGTGAAATCACTTTGTTTGGACTCAGATCAGCAAACTGGAAGTCTTGTCAGGCTTTTGTTGCCCCCATGGTTGGAAGAATAATAGCCCACAGAGCAATTTTACATGTTTTAATTGTATTTAATGTATCTGAATAACAGAAGCAAATTCCAGCCATTGTTGCAGGAGGCACAGTTCTGTGCTATACAAGAAGTTTAGCAGTTGAACCAATAAATGAAACCACGCGAGCATGTTTTTTTTTTTTTTTCCACACATGCTACAATGGATGCTGCCTTTAGCTGGAAGTTAATGGAAATCTTATTCTTATTAAATTAGCATTGAGTTTTATTGCTTCCCTCCCATACACACACACCCTGTGTTGGAACAAAAACCCCACAAATCAGCTTGTTTATTGCTAGTTTAAATATCTGTAATCAAATCCATATAAAAGAAACATCATCAGCATTTAAAAGTCAGCGCTAGCCGCAGTGAAACAAACTCATCACAGGTAAGTTCAGGTCATTTCAGGAAAAAAAAACACACACACATATCCATACGCCCAGGCTCTTCCTCACCACGCAACACATCACACACATTCTGTCTGTCTCTCCTTTTTTCCCGACAGGCAGTCTCGTCCCTCCCGAGGCTGCAGCTGATTGAGGAGGCAGGGGTGGGATGGGGAGGAACATCTGGGGCTAACGCACCATTGGCTGGGACACGTGCACCCCACTTTTTCACCGTCTCAACCGTTCCCGCCTTGCTTTGCTGAATTCAGACACTGCTTTGCAGGAATATTGTGCAATTTTGTGCAATTTTGTGGTGTGTTTTGGACATGGAAAGTAAAGAGTTTTACATTAGAGCTATGGCGGGAACCCAAAATATTTCCAAAGCATATGTGTCTCTCTTCTCTCTTTCCTCTCTGTATATTGTATGCCTCTGCTTCTTTGTATGCAGCACTCCATCTCCCTGCATCCTCCCTCTTTCCTCCATTGTCTCCTCTCTCTCCACACCAGTGTTGTTGTTGTGCTTGCTGAAGCCCTGTAGGAATATCATCTGCATTGTATCCTTCTCCTAAATATCACTCACATCCCCAGGCGTTTTTTTTTTTGTTGGGAATCTACACGCGAACACGAAATGCACACAAACACCGACATCACCTCCAGCTTCGTCTTTATATTCACTGCAGATACTTTTTCTCCAGGCAACAGTGCCCGGGATCCAAACTCATGGGATAGAGCTGCAGAACCGAGAGCAGAATGCAAAGATTGTGTGACTGACTGTTTTATAATGTCACACGCTTGTTTGTAGATGTGTTAGCGGTTCCCACACGCTAAAACCAGAGAGTGAGATTCTGCAGCTCTTTGGCTCTCAGGCTTCTTCACTAATGACAACATGGAGAATATTTTCAGCTCCACTGCAGTGCCCATGAGTTAAACGAGAGCAGGATGAACATTAAGTCATTTCGCTGTTTACAGGGAATGCATATGTCTGGCAGGTGAAATGTTTCCCTAATTTAAACCTTTCGGGGGGAAATGAAACATTTCTGCGAGACCTGCACGTAGCTGTTTTAGGTTTAGAGACGCCGTGGACTATTCAGTTTCACTTAAAGCCCCTTTCATCACAACAACAAGTTCTCTGGCACTGCAACACTCAAAAGTGTGGCGTGTCTCACAGCTCAAACCCACAGCTTTCCACCACTTGTCACAAATCAACAGTGGAACGTTAGTCATAGCTCTGCAATGATGGGAGCTAATCAAGGTCCTCTGGCCGCCTTGTGTCCTTGCGCCGCTCTTGGTGTGCAAAAATCCGAATCTCTCCTCTTGGATATTTTCGGAGAGGGAACAGTGGGCTGATCAGATTGCACCGAGCACAAAAGAGGGATTGATTGCAGCCAGACAACAGACGTTGTGCTCTTTTGCAGCAGAGGAAGGGAGAGAAAGAGGAAACTCAACGTGGGCTGGAGAGCAGGGTAACATTGGGGAAATTTGGATCTGTTTTTTTGCCTCCAGGAGTTGACTGTGGAACACTTGTGTGGACCAGAGGCAGTGCGAGACATGTGTTTTGACCAGCTCCAAACACGTGCCCCTCATGCTGGGAAGCCCCTCTGGTGTATGTTACACCACTGTGTGTGCTTTCAGGTGGCAGGGCTTAGATTGGTGGTTTCCAGTGGCTTTTGGGTAATATAATGTTTGGAGGCTTCATTGGACGGGACAATGAAACACTCATGTAGTATAAGAGAAGCAGTTGGGTGTCGTGTGTTGAGCTGTTTTCTCTCTCCTCTCCTCAGATGATGTGATAAAACTGTCTGTACCACTAAGAGAGATTATTTGGTCAACTTTGGGGCCCAAGTGGATTCATTTCAGAGTACAGGATTTCAAACTTTGAGGTTTAGAAATCACAGAAAAAAGACGCTTCTTGTTGTCTGAGAATTATCACGTTTTCAAGTTTTACTAATGCACCGATGGTTGACTGAAGATCTGTGGCTACACGGCAAACGAGAACAGCTAACAGCTAATCCGGCATACCTTCCCACTTCCTGTTTACATCCCCAAGTCCATGTACCGACCAATCAACTCACTGGAAAAATGAAGTCATCATTCCTACAGGATCCCGACATGGACACAAGTACTAAGCTTACAATAAAGTGACGAGTAAAGAGAAATACAGACATTTTTACACACCGGTTAGATCACTTACAACGATTATTAAGTGAGTGATGGAAGGAACAGTTTCTTGTGCAGCCATGTTTCCTCCAGAGCTGCAAGTAACGATCCTGCTCATTATCGAATGATCTGCTGATTATTTTCTCTTCAGTCAATTAACTGTTTTGTCCATAAAATGGAAGAAAAATGTGGAAAATACCCACTATGGCAGGTTGAAAATCTCGTTTCCAGAACCAGTTTATTATCATGTGTGACAAAGCATGAAATCTGAGACACATTTTTGCTAAAAAAAAAAAAAAATAGCTGAAGCGATTATTCAGTTGCAGATTGATTTTCTGTTGTTTGACCAAACAATGAATTGACTAATTGTGGCACCTCTGGGTTAGAAAAAAACAGTAGTTAACGCCTGTTTAATATGTTAAGGAAAACCTCTACTCATTGTTCACTAATGCAACATAATTAATGCAACATTTTGGTCACACACGCCTCGTCAGGTATTCATTTCTTCCATTCTGGGCTTTTTCTGGACAAACTGTCTTTTCCTTTCTGCTGGCTGTGTAAACACACTTTGCTTTTGACTGTTTTTATGTCATAAAAAAAGCACCTAAATGTCAGTATGGAAAATAACACTTACTGTCTGTGTGTGTGCGTGTGTGTGTGCGCGATATAATCACACTTCCTTTCCGTTTGTGTTGGTATTATCTCCCCCAACTTCGCTCGACCTGCGCAACCGTGCTGTCTAATTGATGAGCTGCCGCAAAGATTCACACACACACACACACACACACACACACACACACACACAGACTCTGTCGATACTTCTGCTTCTTCCTGCAAAGTGCATTTAAAATGAGTGTTTCTGAGTCGGAGGGCACGGAGATGAGCAAAGCTGCACTTTTCACCCTTTTGGATTTATTCTTTATATTTTACAAGCTTTCACCGCAGAGTCGCCATGGTGACACTTTACGCTCTTCACTTTGACTCACTTATGTTCATTACTTTTTTTTTTTTCATTAAGAAAACTGTATTATCGAGAACTTGTAGCGTAGTTGTCTCTTGTACGCCAATAGATGTAGTCATTATCACACTTATTTAGTTTCCACTAACCAAACTGTGTCGACGCATCGGGCCTTGGCAGATTTCATGTCATTTGAGAGAAGGATTTTACTTGAAATCAATATGGAGGGGGGGAGTGAGAGAAGTACACAAGAGAGAGTAACATAAACCAGATGTCCTCAATCCAATTCTGGAGTTGTCAAATGTCAGATTACCTCATGGACTTGGACAAACACACGCAGAGTGAGAGGGAAAAATAACCCTGTGTGTAATATCACTTATTGTTCGGAGATGATGCTATTTAAGGGCTATCAGATGGCCGACAGTGTGTGCTAGGAACTGGATAATGGTGACCTCAGTGCTGTGAGAGGCCCTCGGACATCTTACGCAACTTTAAATGATCTCATGTGTTCTCTGCCTCTCTGTACGCTTAAAGTCACTATTATACTATGTTTATATGCTCTGTTATCATTTGACATGTCCTGTTACAAACGAATCTCTGTGCGCGCTTTATGTACTGTTGTTAGACTACTGTTTGAACATCTCGGCTCTATGTGCTCTGCGTGCCTCTGTGCCTTTTTGTTGAACTGTTTGTGTTTGCCACACAAAGGTGTCGTTTGACGCTTGGCTTGTCATCTCACATTATCGCCTGAGCATGTCAGTCACCGTCACCTCAGCCTGTCCACTGTCTGATAGCAAACGCGACGCTGCCTCGACGCGCTTCCTGGTGAATTTGTCTGGTATTTAAAGACTCTGTTGATGCCTCTCGACACTATAGGGTGTGTTAGTTTAACTATGCATTCTTTGGCTTTGTTTAAACTGCACGTAAGAGGTCATAGCGTGCAAGAGGTTTGGCCATATCGATGTCCGTCCTTATTGGAGGTGAACGACGAGGAACCGCCACCTCTGCTGCGTTTGATTATGAAGGCAGCTATATTTAGCCGCTTCTTGGCAGCAGCTTCTTCTGCTTGATTAAAGCTCACAGAAGATTTGCCTTGTGGCTTTGGCGCTCGCTTTGGCTGACTGGCTGAATGACAGCGTGAATGACAGGCTGCCCGCTTGGTTCTTCAGTTGGTTGCTCGGCTGGTGGACTGGCTGGGTGACTGCATGTCTGAAGGATGAGATAACAGCAACCCTCGCTACGCACGCAGCACAAGATGACCGCTTTATCACATCACAAGTTGGGTATCTTTGGGCGGCACTTTCGGTAAAGGACGATAAAAAGAACAAGTAGAGCTGGAGTTACACCACAAGTCACATGTTTACAGCTCAGATACAAGTCCTCAGAGTCTTAGCTTTTACTTCATTTTTACTGCTTATTGGTTAAAAACGAATGAAAGAGAAGCTGCTTCCTGTTTTGCATAACTTTTTTGCTAAACAGGAAAACAGATGACCGATAAAGTCATCACAACAGAGACAGCCAGGTGCCAGGTGCAGTCAAATCATTTTTCACACCCTCAAACCGTAGAGCCCGACTGCGGTAAAAGACGGCCGCGCTGCGGCGGACGAAACCCAGTCGACTTCAGTGAGGAAAGGATCGGATGTTGCACTGCTTTGTTTTAGCCGAATCCGATCCACCTGGCGGGTTTACAGATCTGCAGGATCTGCTCTGAACTTCCCTCGAAAAAAAAAAAAAGGCTTTAATCCTCCCGTTTGTCGCGGCCCTCGGAAACAATAAGAAGGCCTTTATTGTGCATTGTGTTCATCTCGTGACCGACTGACTGGCTCACTTGCCTCCTACCTCTTCTCTCTTTCGACCCCGTAGCATTAAAATCACATTAACCACCAGGAGTGTTGGAAAAATAGCACTTATTTTTCCATTATTGTGACTCAGTTCAAAACTGGTGTTACCAGTTGGCTTATTGCAGCTCTTTGCTGAGAGCAAATTGCTTTTCCATTGTAGCTCTAAACCTAGCTATCCGACGCATCGGTAATGGAAACCAAACGGGGTTGACGCCTTGTCACCTGTTTGATCAAAATCAAGGTCGTGGCAGTATTCCAGCTTCGTTCCTGCTTTCTTTCAGATGGAAACAATCATACATTGATGACAGTAACAGGAAATATTCAAAGATGATAACACACAGCATACGACCATGTTTAAGCCAGGTATTGTCTGGAAGGGGATGTAGTAAACCCATTAGTACTTATCTAGGGGATTACTGATCCGTCCCAGAGGGATAAAACACAATACTGTGAAAACTATACACCTGTTGAGCACTTTGCTACATTACATAGTTTTCTACATGATGCAGGGCAAAGCTATGTTGCTACTTCTCTGGCAAGTAAAGCTGCAGATATCAGATATCCTGTTCACGGCTTCTCTGCAGGTGCATGAGCAAAAGGTTTCGTTAGCCAACGTTGCGTTATCTAATCATTGTTTCACACCCTGACAGGATGAGCCGCTGCTTAGATGTGATTGCTGCACAGATCCTGATTATGGTGATTTAAGATATCACTGTAACATGCTCAAAAGCATCTGCCTGCATTACCTGTATGTGCTACAGTGATAAGGGCAGTTGATGAATTGTTTTTTTAAAGAGACAGAAAGAAATGTCCAAATTCTAATTCCAGTTTTACAAATGTGAATATTCCTGGTTTGTGAATATTTCTTTCTGTCTTTGTTTTTCTTTCAAACGAGACATTTGAGGACATGACAACAACAATTTCAGACATATTATGAAGCAAACGTCTTAATAGATCATTCTAGAATTTGATCGATAGATAATTGCTAGTTGCAGGCCGCTAACGACATGAAGACACAATCGTCGCCATCGTTTTAAATGTCAACACGATGCAGACTGGCATTTAATTCTGGGGTGATCACCGGCTTTGTGATATGTTTATTAGATAACAGCCTGCAGTTTTCATTTCGTGTTTGACTACGGAGGATAAAATCTAAACACGAGGAGGTCGCTAACAGCATTGATCCTGTCCTACATTTTATGGGCTCTGAGAGGACGTGACATTTATGTTTTAAGGGGGTCATTCTCGCAATGTCACGCTGTGGTTCAGACCCTTTAAAGACTCCACATCCCCTCCTCTCCTTCCCTAGACTGAAGCAGTGACTGGAAACCTGTGTCGGTGGCTCTCCATCTTCACCGCTCTTTTATGTCTCATTCTTCCCAGATGCGCGCCGCCGAGGGGGAGTGAATCTAGGTGATAAAAGCGGCACAGAAAGATGGGGAGAGAGAGAGAGAGAGAGGGAATAAAAACATCATGCAGGAGCCTCTACTCCGCCCTCCACTCCCCCACCCACCCTCACAAAAGCCTAACCCAGTGCTGGAGCCGTTGATTAGCTCCGTGCACACACCTCCGTGAACACCGTCCTCCCACCCACAAACTCATTACATCAGTGTGGTGTTTGCTTCTAAGCTTTTATCTGTTCACCGCACAGTCTGCCATAATGCATTATTTATATTCTGGCTGTAAAGGTCAGTGGTGATGACGTTAACTCTGAATGGGGATATCAGAAAGGTGATTATATGGAAGGGAAGCCTGTGTGAGAGCCGTGTGTGTGTTAATCCTATGCTGATATTGAAAACAGCGCGTCTCCCTCCGCCGCTGCTGGTGCATTCATTTTGTTTATTGTAAAATCGCTTCTGTCTTAAATGCTTAAACGCCGTGTCTCGCTCCTCCTCTGTGGTTTCCGTTGTTGTGGCGTTCCAGAGGCGATCCTGTTGGCTGACAGTCATCCCTGACCGCAGAGTAATGGGCAGTCTCCAGCTGTCAGTCCGAGACTCACTCACAAAGACACGACTGACCTGAAGTGCTGAGATGACACCGCCTCTTCACAGCCATGCTAGCAGCTCTGCGAGGCTGCACTTCACCACCGTGGAGCTAAACGCTCACAATGACAGTGCAACATGCTGAAGGTTACCGTAAATCTTTCGCTTGTTAGCATGCTAAGATTTGCTAACGCTGGATGAGTAAATGGGTAATTATTTAGATCATGTGTCCTTAGGGGATCTGAATGCGTGGATACAGTTTCATGATAATCTGTTTAAAAGACGAGATTAAAGCCACAGATGTCAACCGAAAATCCAGGGATCACTAAAGTCATTATTATTCATCATATGAGAGCCAGGAATTAAATATTTGTGCCTGTACGTCTCATGGATATTGAGATGTTTCACTGGATCTGCTTTGAGTTTAGGAGAGGTACAGAGATATTTCAGTCAGGAGCAGAGGAGGAAGTGATGGACTAGAGCCTCATTGCATTGGATCTGTGATGTCACTTATAAATCCAGATGTTTTGCAGCCTCAGTTTAAGTTTGGGAGATACTTTTTTTTTTAAATTTTGGAACCAATATTTAGCAGTAACCATGAGATGATGATGATATAAGCATGTTGGGTGTCATATATATATATATATAGGGTTTCTTCTCCTATTCTTTGTCGCTGTATTATCCTCATATTTCATTTTATCCCAAGACAGGAATCACATGAGGTAATTCCCACTTCTAAACCAAAGCCGTGAGAAAGAAAACGCTGAGCCACGGAGCAGATGCTATCGCTTTCTTTTCTTTTTACAAAAAAACGACTGCCGCCCTATTCCGTCTGTCTGTTGAGCTGGGCGGCAAATTGACACTGCCGGGCAGCCAAATGACCCTGCGCCTTTTTTTTTTTTTTCTACTAGCTGCTTATGTACAAGCTGTTTTGGCAGGCTGCCCCTCGCTGTGTTCGGAGGCTCCCTGTTTAAAATCTAAAGAAAAGCTGGTGAGCTGTGATAATTCTGAAAGCGAAATTTTACCAATGGATCAGACACGGCTGTTCAGTTTGATAACTAATGTTAACATTTAGCTCCTGTTCTCCACGCAATACTTACTCCAACGGCTCTGACTGACGATCGTGTTCAGCACTAGCCACGATGACAAACACAATGTGTTTCCTGTGACTGTTGCTCAATAATAGCCACCCCATGATCAGCCGATTCACGGGAACTTCTGATGCTCCTGTGAATCCAACACGCAAAGAAAGGGAGGAAATCTGAATCACTTGTGACGGTGGTGGTCTCGGCCACAAGCAGAGAAAACTACTGCACGGAGGTGATGACAGGATGCAAACGCATTAAATGGCTATTGGTTTGATTACATGCAAATTCTAAGAGTTCTAACATGAATAGTTAACCAGGAAACAAAGGAGCTGGAAGGGTATATGCGTGACAGTGTGTGTGTGTGTGTGTGCAGTTCAGTCCAGTGTATTTACATCTGTTGATAATCTCCAACACACTCCGCTCAGCTGCTTGTATTTTAGTTACCCGCATACTTACATGTTACCGGTGAGTGGCATGTTGTTATGTTACAGTGATGCCTATCTCTAATTCTCTGAAAGTGAACTCCACACACACGCCTACACACACACACACAAGGTTTGGTGAGCTGCACAGTTGAAATACGTGTTCCCCAAGTTTGCATGAGCCTCACCTCCAGAGTGAGAATCATACATCCTGTTTTAAGTTACAGACAGCCGGCTCCAAACTTCTCGTACTGACTTAACCTTATTGATTTTCTCTCCCTCTCCTCTCTCTCTCTCTCTTCAACCAGACCTCCTAAATGGAGCCCAGGAGAAGTGCGAGCTGCCGCCTTTGGAAGGGTTCCCTCACTGCGAGGGCAAGCTCAAGGTGAATCACACATACTGACTTACAAACACACATAAAGACAAGCCTCTCCATCTCACTCTGCGTCAGCCTTTCACACCGTTCTCTCATCTGTGAACAGACCACAACTAGGTAGGTAGGGTAGCCTGAGCAAGAAGAGCTACAGACTACATGAGCAGAAATTGTCACCCACTCCGTTTGACTATTACAAAATACACCACGAGTATGAACAGTCATTTTGTTTGTTTTTTTATACCACCATAACGTCCTGAGTGCAGCCTCAACACGGTGACGTGACACGTTGTGTTGATGTTTAATGCAGGAGTTGCATCTGAAACAAGCCATACCAGTTTTGATCACATAGCAGAAAGGCATGCGTTTAAGGAAGTGACAAGTGTTCAATTAAGCTGCTTGAGCAGATGTTGCATCGGCTGGCTTTTTTGGCACATTACTGTATCTACAATTAATCAAAAAAAATATGAATTAGGTCTAATTTCCATTTTAAAGACACGTCCAGGTAAATATTGGATTTTGATTATAGACAAAGATTAAACAAGTTAAATGCATGTCCTTCCTCCTTGCCCCAGACAGGCTCTGTTTCTATAATTTTATCAGTCTGATAAACTGGCTGCAGCAGTGTGAAGTGTGTTGATTTGAGCACTAACGCGTGTGCATGTGTGTCATTGTAGACACGAGATACAAGCACACAACGACGTTGCTCCACGGCGCCACTAGTGGTCTAAAAGCACCAAACCTTTAATTTCTCCCATATTTACTTCTCTCAAAGAAATATCAGATTGTTCTCACCTGATTATATGATTGATCACCAGAATATTTGATATTTCTGTAACCTTTTTAATGCTGGGTTAATTGACCAGCTCCCAGGAATAACACACGGCTAATTTCAGGGATTTTTTAGGGATAACGGGGCATGAGCAAGCCCATATACAGATACAGGTGCATGCACACAAATAATACACACACACACACACACACACACACACACACACACACACACACAAACAGATGTATGCACATTTTCAGTCCAGTGTTTCTGTTTTTCCGTCTCCCTGGAGCTGATAGGACCCTATCATACACACCATCTGCTCAGCCAGTCCCAATCCTCCAATGATACTGTCAGCATTTCCAACCGGGCAGCGGGTGATGCCAAAGCATGCTCCACGCACGCACGCACGCACGCACACACACACACACACACACACACACACACACACACACACACACGCGCATATTATACACCAGCTTGTTTTCAGAAAAGCATCAAAATTCACAAAACCGGTTCTCCACAGCAGTTTTACGCAGTCTGTAACATCTGACAAATCCATTTTCTCACTTTTAAAGAGCTCTCACGTTGCCGTTTAAACAAATACAGTACAATCTTCATGCCTTCACCATCCACGCGACTCTGATCCAAGCCCGTCTGCCAGGTCTCCCCTCTGTGAGCAGCTTTGAAAAGCCGATTTTTATATTTCACAGTGCGCCGCTCCCTTCACTCCCTCAGGTTACTGTAAGTCAGCTCGCATGATGTGCTCGAGCCCTTAAGCTAAGCGCCGAAGCTGTCAGTCCCTCGTTTTTGCGCATACAGCAGTGTGTCATTCATAACAATAACAGGTTGAATCTGTGCCCGCAAGGGATCAAACACTTTTCCTCCCCGGGTCCGCGTCCAAACGCCACTGCACCTTCTTCCTCTATTCTTTTTGATTTTTTACGAGAAGCTGTTTTTAAAAAATGCATTTCGGAAACGTGTTCTTCCACCATTTTCACATTGATTTATTTCCACACACGAGAGCCACTCCTAAACAGCCTCACTCATTTCCTGTTGGCCGCTCAGCGGATCCACTCGATGACTTGCACATGTATTTGATGAAAGGGGAATTATCTCCTCTTATTTTCAAACCCCAGATTTTCCATTTGATTCCAGGCGTCAGAGCCAGCGACTTTTAATCCTGCCTCTCTAACATCTGAGCCACAAAAACAAACCTGGACTATTTCCACGACGATAGATAGATGGATGGATAGATAGATAGATAGTGCTATAGATTTTGAATTATGCATTCTCTCAGCATCAACCTGCCCACACACCACAGACGCTGCTAAATTGTAGCATCAACCTGACTTTTTTTGTACCCCACAGAGCTCCATTATTAGAATGAAAAAAGCTCCAAATGACAGTTCTTTGGCTGTCAATGTGATTTCCAGAGTAGAGTCACTTTACAGCCGCTGATAAAACTCACAGAGGGCTCATATTTTACTGATATTAAAGTTTGGGTGAGTGAAGGTGGGGGTGATTTTGGGTGAGAACGTACGTGGGGCTTGGATCTAATCTTTGCTTTTCCTCCTTTTCCTCTTTCAGTGGATGAAGGAGATGTGGCGCTCTGACTCCTGTTACGGCAACTACGGCGTGGACGGATCCACCTGCTCCTTCTTCATCTACCTCAGCGAGGTGAGCCCCGGGTCCAGTCACAGGATGAACATGTGGCATTTATTTTTTATTCATGAGTCCACTAAAAAAAACTATCCTTTAATTCAGTCTAAAATATCTCTACCAACCTTCAAGAATGGATGAACAGCATCAGTGGAACTCTATAGGAAGCATTTAATAATTTAGCCCCTATTAGTCCAAGTAACAGGAGTACAAGAGTACAGCAAGCTTGGATTTCTGCAACATATCGGCACAGACAACCCAGAAAAAATGACTAGTTCAAAGGCAGAGCGCCTTGACAATATTCCTGTAACCTGAGACTGATCACACAAGAAAGAAGCTCTAAAAATAAGCTGATAAGAGAGGTAGAGCGGGCTTCATTTTTAATGAGAGCAAATTAGAGCGTGTTGAGGAGAGGACGGCGCGGTAGAACGGGGAGAGAGAGGGAGGGGTGGTGTGAGGTACTTCTCGAAGAGATGAGTTTTCAGCCTCCGAGGGAAGACGTGGAATGACTTGGCTTCCCTGCCTCTGTCCCTACGTATCCTTGGCAAAGAGGAGAAGGCAGCATGGAGGAGTCGTACATTATTGACAAGCACTAACATATAGAATCTTGTGCTCCCTTCAGGGACGCTTCGAGGCTTTGAATTTTGCATGATTTGTCTTGGCCTGAATCATTTCTGGTTAATTCTAATGATCACAGACGTTTGAGGAGAAGATATTATTGTCAGCCTCTCTCTCTAATAACTTTCATCCACTAAACTAAAAACTGATCTGATAATGATTTGCCGTTACACGTTCCCCATCACCATCTCAATATAAAACACACGCTCACATGGTTTCAAGACCGGCTAAAGACTCATATTCTCAGATCTGGCGTATAGCTCTGCTTCCCGTGAGACGCAACTGATTTATCATTTCAAAGATCCCTCTCAGATCAGAGCTGTGATTACCATTCTGCTTGATTTTGATTCGTTAGCGCGTCCTTCCTCTCCCCTCCTGGAAGGATGTCCATGTTAATAAGTTGTCTCGTCAAGCGCCAATTCAAGCGAGGATCAACATTTTGTGTTGGAGAGCTCGTCCTCGTCTTGTTTTTAGAACAGTCCGATTTCTGTCGTAGCTTCAGCTCTGGAAAGGTCAGTAGCCTGTCATGAATATTGTATACGAGCTGAAAGCTTTGCAGTGAAATAGGTAGGAACACAGAAAGCCCGGTGAGCTCTGGCTGTATAGAAATAGAAGTGAGATGGACAACAGTAAAATCCATTAGAGGGAGAGAAACCTTTTTCTTTCTCGCTCTCTGTTTGCATCTGTCGAGTGGAAACGGCAAACAAACAAACACATTTGCTGTAAAGAACAGCAAAGACTCAAAATGGATGCATCTTCGCCCCCCCCCTGTATGTCTCCATGCTGCTAATCTGACAGCCCTCAGCCTCCGCTCAGGGGTTGTGTGATCTCGCGGTTGCCATGGCGATAAGCATGCATTTCCATTTAGAAACGTCTGTGATTGGGCTCATCTGTCAAGAGTGCGCACAGACACAGGCGGCCAAACGCACAACCTTTTCCATGTATAATTCATACTTGTCGACCACCACATTAACCTTGCGTAGGGGCAAACCAGAGAGGGCAACGTATCATGATGGATGTCAGCTGCAGAAGGTCGGGGCTCAACTCGCACACTGAAGGAGAATAAAACACACCCACTGTGTCTCTGGCAATTTTACAGTGCAACTTTTTTTTACTCATGCTGCTGATATCGGCCAAACGCACACTTCTCCATGAGCCTCTCTGCGGTCGGACAGCGCAACACTTGATGCAAGAGGAAGGAAACGCTGAGACAGAGACGTCGAAGAGGACACTTGATTTAGATAAGATGAGCTAACGTGAAAGCAGTCAGAGTGCCATCTGTTCCACATTAAATAAATGATCCATCTAATGACACTCATCTGTACGGGTGTGTCCCACCTTTTGTAACAGCCGTACTGTCACTGAGCTGAAGAATAATTGTTACAACACGTCACCGCGGCCAGGTCAAAACAATGAGGGAGAGAAACACACACAGCGAGACAACAGACGATGAAAAAGGCCAAAGAATACTGCAGAAAATTAAAAGATGAATTAATGAAAATGAATTGCAAGTAACAATTATTTTCATTGTTTGATTGTTGTTAAAAGGCTAAGCTGACGTCCTCAACATGAAGATATTCAGTTTCCTGTCATAGAGGACTAAAGAAACCAGAAAATATTCACATTTAAGAAGCTGAAATCAGAGTTTGGACTTTTATTTTCTTAGAAGTATGACTCAAAAGGATTAATAAATTATCAATGTGGTTGATTCATGTAATAGCTGACAGCTAACTGATTAATCAGCTAATCGTTGTAGCTCTAAGATGAATTCTAAATGACTTAGCTTTGTAGCTCTCTGTTCAGCAAAACATCAGGAATAAAAGAACATCAGTCGGGTGATTTATTTATTTTTTCTTCTTTTCTTGGATATATTTTTGTATTTTTCCGACTTTTAATGGATCTCAGCAGGTCCAGTCCAGTGAGATATGACTGCAGCAGCCAGCAACACCTCTAATAGCTTGTGTTTACAGCAGTAATCAAGGGACTGGTTTATCCTAACTCGTCGAATCACTGATCTATTTGTTGAGGTTACATAACAAACATGTCCTAACACGTAAATACACTCTTGTAGTTTCTCCTCAAGAGTTCAGCGTGTCAAAGCGTCGTCGTCTTTAGCAGCACTTCATATAATTGACATGAGCTCAGCGGTAGAGTGGGTCGTCCAATAACCTTGGCGCCCAAAACTGGCGGTTTGATCCCGCTCGCTGACAGCTGGTGGGGTTGGCAGTCCATCTCCTTGCCACGGCTGAGGTACCCTTGGGCAAGGCAGCGTACTTCCCAACATTTGCGCAACCGGGCGCTGCGAATCCCTGCTCACCGCTCCAGTGTGTGTGTGTGTGTGTGTATATGGCATCTGTCACTATGTGTGTGTTCCTGTGCATGTGTGCAGAGAATAATTTCGTGTGTATAACATGATTTAATGAAGTTTCAGCTTAACAACTTAAATGTCCTGTGTGGATATGAGGCCTTCGAACAGTCGCTGACCGCGCATTAGCTCACTCATGTTTGAGTCCAGCTAACTAAATCAGCGTTTTTTTCTCCTTCACAGGTGGAGAACTGGTGTCCTCGCCTGCCTTGGAGGTCAAAGACCCTGAATGAAGACATGGACAGGAGAGGACAGGTGAGAAACTCCGTCAACAGCTCCCATTAACTGTAAACTAAAACCATAATGGCACTTTAAATACTTCAGTTGGTCTTTTGAAGGGCTCTCGTCGCAAGATGTCGCTTGCACTTAGACAGCTAGTAGTGTCTCCACACTAACCACGCTGTTGTTCTGATACCAGTTTCTGCTGCTGTTGTGACGCTGTACCGACTATTAGTCCAAATCAACGCTTGGCACCGAAACTGAAGCTAGTGTTGCTCTAACACTATCCAGCGTTATTACTGGGTTTCAGATTACATTTCAAGTGTCTCACTTGTGATCCAAGTGGCATGAATGTATTAATTTCAAAAGAGGCTCGTATGTGTCTAACAACTCCACACTTTGTGACGGCGAGTTTTTCCATTAGCATACATTTTTTTTTAAACTGGAGCCCCACTCCATCATCCTGTGCAGAGACGCCACAACAAAATGGAAAAAATGGTTCAATTCTGACGAACACTCGTGCTAATTTAAGTGCAGGTATTTGTTTGAAATTCATTCAAATGGCCGTGAAGTGAGAGGTCATTCCCCCCCTCTCACAGTGTGCTTTTGATATTTTAAAAAGGAGGCAGCAAATGAACAAGCAGGCTGAGGCTGATCCACAGTGTCAACATGCCTCGATGGCATTAAAGAGTCGAGCGGTTCTCGCGGACCAAAGCCGGAGTGACAGGACCTTGGGACAAATCTGGAATAATGATCTTCTATCCCTGCCAATGCGGCAGCTCACTCAAATCCCACTTAGAGCGCTTCTCCAGGCCGATAAGGCCTGTGCACAGCCCATAGTGGGAGCACTCCTAGAATACACACCATCCTTCCCTCTGCTCCGGGTGAATCAATATTAAGCACTCTTCACCCCCCCCTCATCTCTCTGGATGCATCAACAGCACTGAGCCCTCGGTCGTGGGGAGATGCCATTTGACAGGCTTTGGAGATTTTAATTCAGGCCCAGATTTTAATAGGTTCAGTCTGCGGAAGTGATTTCCTGTCGTGATGAGGGATGCTAATGCCCCGCAACAGCCTTGTTTTAGGCACCTTAGCAGCTGGTAATAGCACTGTGGTTTCTCCTTTGCTCGCTCCGTCTCTCCCTCACTGACTCTCTCCCATTCACTGCGTCTCTTTCCTCTCTGCAGGCCGTCCGTGAAGTCCTTGAATTTCTGAAAGAGGCAAATTAAAAGTGTTAATGTTTTCACCTCAAATGCTCCGTGCAGCTCTTCTGTTGTAGAGTGACTCATTTCTGTGTTTTGTAATTCATTACTTTGGTTAGTCACCAGGCTTACAACACAGGGTGGGCTTGGTACGATGCACAGTGATTTGTTTGGACATGATGTTCATTAATGTACTCGACTGTTACTCATGAAAAGTCTTTTAATTTGGCTCTCTCAATAGTAAACATACTGTCTCCGCTACTCTACTCTGTGCTTAATCTCTTCTTTTCCTTTCCGTTCCCATGCCTCTCTTGTCTCTTGTTTCCTCCTCTCCTCTCTCTCTTTTTTCCTTTCCTCTCCTTTTTTGCCTCCTCTCCTCTCCTCTCCTCTCCTCTCCTCTCCTCTCCTCTCCTCTCCTCTCCTCTCCTCTCCTCTCCTCTCCTCTCCTGTTTTCTCCTCTTCTCTCTTTCCTTTCCTCTTTTACATTTTCTTCCCTCTTCTTTCTCAAATCTCCTCTTCTCTCCTCTATTCTCTTCTACATCTCCTTTCCTTTCCCCTTTCTCTCTTGTCTCCTGTTTTCTCCCCTTTTGCCCTTTCTTCCCTCCTCTCCTCTCCTCTTTTCTCTTTCCTTTCCTCTTTTACATTTTTTTCACTATTCTTTCTCAAATCTCCTCTTCTCTCCTCTACTCTCTTCTACATTTCCTTTCCTTTCCTTTTTCTTTTTCTATCTTCTCTCTTTCTTTCATTTCCTTTCCTTTCCTTTTTCTTTTTCTATCTTCTCTCTTTCTTTCATTTCCTTTCCTTTCCTCTTTTGCCTTTTCTTCCCTCTCCTCTCCTCTCCTCTCCTCTCCTCTCCTCTCCTCTCCTCTCCTCTCCTCTCCTCTCCTCTCCTCTCCTCTCCTCTCCTCTCCTCTCCTCTCCTCTCCATAAAGTCTTCATATAAATGAGCTATGAGAGGTGTGACTGATGCAGTCACTCCTTTGAGACAATGCAGCCGGTGCTCATGTTAGCTCGTAACAGCGAGGCGCTCTGCATGATTCAGTATATTTTGTTGCTGTCATCATAAATCCGCCTTTCTGATGCTTTTCTCACAGTTTTAACTCAACAGCTGTATACTAAGGTTTGTTTGATAGCTTGCTCAAACATACACTGTTGGTACAAACAGATTCACTGATGACAGAGAGGGAAAATAGGAGGCTAACAAATGGTGCAACACATTAAACATTCATCCATCCACTCTTTTATCTGTAACCCTTCCCTGCTTTCTTTTCCTAGTCCAGTTCACCCATCTGTCAATCAGAGGCGGTAAAATAGAAGATTCAGACAGCTTGGATAAACCCTTGCAAGCTTCCGTTACTACAGCTCTTCATGAAGGGTCTCCCTCCAAGAAAACGGCCCTTTAGCCATTTGGAAAGTGTAGCAGTCAATATTGCAATTTTAAATGAGATTAGATACATTTTTAAAGATCCCAGTGGGATTTTGTCACGCCAGCAACAGAAGGAAAGATAAAAGCACTTGAAATTAAACATTCAATATTCAAGATAATACAGCCAGCGTCAGGATAACACATTGAACATGATGTTACAGTGTCGTACAGCTTTGAAATGAATGGTCTAACATTACAGCCGAAGGAACATACTGTTCTGTAGTGTACATACACTAACTGTATGGTGTCATACCGACTGTGTCCCGTGTGCAGGCGGAGATCCGGACCAGCTTTGAGGAGCTTTACCGCGTGATGTCGCAGCGCGAGGAGTTCCGCTGGATGATGCTGCGGATCAAACGCATGGCCGAGCCGTGGGTCAGCGCCATCCGCTCGCTGGCCGGCAAGCAGAACCTGGGCAGGCGTCGGAGGAAGAAGGTGGGCGCGGCGCAGCTTACACATCTGAACGCACTGGATCAAATCACTGGGTGGCATTTCGTTTGACATTTCTGGTGGCAAGTGCAACCAAAACCTGGCACACATCACAGATCACCGCACATCTGTTATTATACGTTCTTTTCCCCTGAAGTTTGGCGTCCTGTTGCTTGTTTTAGGCTCCAAACAAGCTATTGTCCTTGCTTCCTTAAACGTTAAGTGTGTCACTTCCACTACGCCAGAGCGTGTTTTTCAGGATAGACTTTCAGTCACGGTGTCAAGAACATTGAATGAAACAAGCTGAATGTTCTGTGGGTGTAATTAATAGATCAGCTGGTGACAGAATACTGTATAAAATTGTCACGGATTATTACTTTAAGCAGCCAACAGACAAACACGGGCGCAGATATAATGAGTGTACTTCTAAATTTAGATAACTTATATGGGAGAACTCCTACTCTCACACAAAGCATCACAAGTGAATATTAATCAACCCCAGCTTAAATTTTAATGTTCCTCCTGCTAAAAATGAGGAGTGCAACCCTGTCGAGAACTTCCTTCAGCCTGTTGAAACGCATCACCAGGTACAGACACGCACTCCTTCACACTTGTAGACGGCCGCTCGGAGGAGAAAATGGAGGTGATGGGAAAGGACTGACATGGATATTCCATTGTGTCCCAAGTTGGTAGCAGCTTCCAGCACTGAATAATGTACTCCACACTTTCCTCTGGCCTTGTGAATAATTCACATCACATTCCCATGATACCTTGGTGCTGATGCAAAGCAGCATCCTTTAGCAAAGCAGAGAATACAAGAAACAAGAACCCTCATCTGTCTGTATCTCACCTCTCCTTTCGTACTTTTTGTTTCTCGGTTTAATCTGCTCAGTTTATAATTAAACAAAGAGAATTTCTCTCTTGTCCATTCAAAGCCAGCTCTTTATTTCAGCCGCTAATCTCTTTTGGATATTAATCCGCACATATTAATCCTTGACTGTTGTGCTCTGGGACCAGGGCTGGCTGTCAGCAATGAAAAATGCGTCGGTCACTTCAGACAAAGCTTTCTATTACTTCCCACTCCTGCTGTGGAACACTGTGTTCTCCTCAGCTACTGAAAACTGTGTGTGTGTGTTTGTGTGTGTGTGTGTGTGTGTTCATATTTTAGTCAAGTTGCATGTGTTTTTCTCAGCATGTGCTCCGTGCACCTGACAGCATACAGGGGAAAAAAGGGGAACTGCTTTCACCGTCCCCCACTAGGCATGTTTTTACACTCCCCCATTGAAATCTTTTCAAAAAGGAAAGCAGCGGGACGTCTTTGAATCATTCGGCCACCATTTTGTACATTCATCTGCAGCATCTGAGGCAGCTCAGTCTTCTATTAAGTATACTTTCACAGCCACAACTCACGCTGTAACTGTAAGTTATAGTATTTTCCAAAAGAAACCCCTCGAGCGTGCAACATTTGAGTGCTTCCTTGGATTATTTCCATAGTAATCTACAGAAGAACTGACTGTTTCCCATATTTTTTTCTCTTCCATTAGATCCTGGTGCACTTGGGTCTGCTCACGAAGGAGTCGGGCTTCAAAATAGCAGAAAACGCCTTCAGCGGTGGACCGCTGGGCGAGTTGGTCCAATGGAGTGACCTCATAACCACGCTGTACCTTCTGGGCCACGACGTTCGCATCTCAGCCTCCCTGGCCGAGCTCAAAGAGTGAGTCCCTCCCTCTTGTTCTGAGTTGGACTGCGCCTGAATCGTGTCCAAACTTTCTTTAGTGTTTGCTCTTGTCACAGCGGACAAATCGGACAATATGTAGGTAAGTCTGGTGAAGTGTGGAGTCAGAGACCTCTGTGGCCTGCTCCAGGATACGTTAGCTGCTGCTAATATAACACATCCAAACCTCCAACCAAACTGTCGGTGTTCGAGGTCCATTGTGGGTAACATAGGGGCCAAGCTTGGACAAGGAATGCATTGAATAATAAAAAAAACATGACATATCCGCTGCTGCATCGATTTCAGTAGTTTTCTTAACTCATCATCGAGTCTGACTGTGTTATACTCTTTTAATACTTGTACTCTTTTAAGCCGTACAGCCCCAGTCAATATTAATAATGATAGTCGAGTATCCAGATGTACTTCTGCTCGGATATAAAAAATGTTTGGAAGAGAAGCAATGCTCAACTCCTGTTTTGTATGTTTGCTGTTTGCATGCTGTATAATGTAACCTGTGTGCACAGCACCTTTTTGTTTAACGCCGTATTTATTTTGGTTAACCAACCTTCCCTATTTCCCTAAGGTAATTTGACTAAGGATTAACAGAGGTCCAATTTGTCTCATTTGTTTGTAGTTTACTCGCCATGTTCAGTGTTCGTATACCACGCTAGGCTCTTTTACAAAGTGTCAGGGTTGATATTCATTTTTTTACCCCCTGACAAATCCACAGTAAGTGACTTTGTAGATCTGGATCTCTGTATCAAATATGTCAATGATCATGCAGGAACAGATGATATCCTGCATTGTATTTATGAGCATGAACCCTAAATTCAGGAAATTCCCTGAGGTCTATATGTGGAAATACCAGTGCATCCTAAAAATTGAATAAGACAAAGAAGATACAATTAGACATGGGTTTTTTGTGTGTGTGTTTTGTATTTAAATATTTATATGGAGCTCTTTGATCAGAGGGTTACAGCAGCAGAACATTATGAGCGTCTCTCTGACATTCATTGAATTAAAGTTGATTTGAATTCCAAACTCTCCTCCTCAGGATCATGCGCAAAGTCATGGGGAACAAATCCAGCTGCCCGACGCAGGGTGACAAAGTGGTTGAGCTCATCTACATTGACATCGTGGGCCTCACCCAGTTTAAAAAGACACTGGGACCCTCCTGGGTCCACTACCAGTAAGTATATTTATATTTTATCTTAACTGAAAGGTTAAGTTCTCTGTACGACACAGTTTCCAGTAGTTGTAGACCCTCCCTGCTGTAATTAGTTTTTTATCTTGAACTTTATTTATCAAGGGAGGTTCTGCTGAGTATGCACGCGTCTCTTTCAACCCGCCCTGCCCCCAGGCTTTCATACTGGTGGCCTCCCAGTACAACCGCAGTTTTTAGCAGAAGTGGTTGCGTAGCCCTGCTTGAGCCAATCTTGGTTAATTTCCTTTATTGGTAACTTCTGTGTCTGAGGAGTTTCGTCAGATCATCACGTCTGCAACTCAGCGAGTTGAGCAATTTGTGCAGTCCTCTAACTTTCTAACCGCGTCTCTCACTCTCATGTGCAGAGGGCACTGGGTTGAAGCTTGTCTGGCTTATTGGTGGTACAATGAGTCTATTTTCTGCTCATACATTACCGCAATTTCCCAAAAGGCTGCAGACGCGTCTGTTGTTTGTGATGTTTTCACCCACTGTGTCTATTCTGTCTCTGATTGCTCCGCTGAGGACCGCGTGAGGCCCTCTTGGTTTGTTATGAAGAAGCTCTCATCAGCTCCGACTGACAGGAAAAGAGAAGGAACAATAAGTCTGGGCTCACTAATGGCCCCGCTGGTTCCTCCTGCTGTCACCAGGTTTTGTTTGTCTGTGACATAACACCTTAAACTGCATCCGCTCCCTTTGTGCCCGGAGGAAATTGATTCAGCCTCAGGCGTAATGTAAGGTCCAGATGCTGTGTTTTTTCGGCATTATTCCTCCTACCATTATTGAACACTTAAGTCGGAGCATGTTATGTCAGTGTGTGCGTCCTCAGAGTTTTGTGAATGAGCGCCTAGACCACAGGTTGGAGCCATTTTCCTCAACTTCTTCTTTTACTAAATGTAACCAAGGCAGTTTCCCCGCGTCGCCTTTCTGCCAAAGTGTCTTCTACTTTGCTGTCTCCTGTAAGTGAATTACCTCCCTTGCCTTTGTGGCCAGAGAATCCCTCAGTGAAACCACCTCATTCTTCTCTTTGTCAAACAGGAAAGCGGGCAGGGAGAAAAATATCCTAGGGACAGACTTGTTTGCATATCAGACCCAAAATTCTTGCAAACAATAAACTGTCATTACTGTTCCTCTTTTTTTTTCTTTCTGGCGTATTTTGTGTGCGTTGGGGACAAAGCAGCCAGGTCTGTCAGGACTGTTTGTGATTAATGTGTTTTGTTATTGCTCCAGTCTTCTGGCTATCTGTCTTACAGTACCGTATCAGTGCGTTTCATTCTACTCCTGAGGAATGGGTATATACTGAGCTGCTGTTTTCTGGGTATAAACCAGAGCCAATGATGCTCTATTGTTCTGTTTCATTTAATCCTTTTATCCAGTAACCTAATCGCGGCATGTCTTCCAGCTGCAGAAAATGTGGCAGCGTTAAAAAGCGGCTCAAAATGCAGAAATGAAAGTCAGACAGTTGGACAGTTAGTCATCAGTTCCAGGCATTCCACAAGGTGCTCAAATGTGTCAAACATGTTTTAAAGGAAGTTTGCGAGCTCATCCGAAGATTTATAGGTGTTCATTTATTGCTTGATAACAGTTGTAAAGGATAACAACACGTTTCAAGTTAACAGTATTTATGGTTCATGAATAACTGAAACTGATTAGACCTTCTTAGCTCGGTGACATTCCCAGTAAGATAATGATTTACATATTATAGTACATATTTCCCAGCTTTTAACCAAACTCTGGTGTTGGTAATGATTCAGCCTAATGCTTTTATAAACCAGATCATTAACTCATGTGTCTGTTTATTATCCAGCTGTTGTATATAGCCTCAGGGCTGTGCAGCCACGTGACAGAGCCTCAGGTAGATTCATCAAGCACGCACATCTCATATCACTGTTCCCTAATGACCCATATGGAACCACTTTATTTATTGCCGATGTCAGTATCTGCAGTTGTACGTGATCCATTTGGGATCACTTCAGGTGGATTACGTTATAGTGAAATTACACTTTTACTTTGACAGCAACATCCCCCACTCCAGCCCAGCTCCATTGTGATATTTGCAGTGTTACTAAGTGCATACTTGTTGAGCTGAGCAGCCTTATCTCCTGCCACATTATGACGCCCACTGTCAACTCGCCGGACTCCAAATATGTGCTGAAAGCCTCGCTGCAGCTATATTTACATCATGTTATAGCTCCAACAACACTTCACCCATCTGTTGAGGATATATCTACGGGGGGGGACAGATGAAGGTTGTTTCTCTCTGGAGCGAGTGGAGATGACATGTGGGCATGTTGTTGTTGTTCTGCTTTCGGTCTAAAGTTCCCTCTTGGTGAATGCGTTCTCCCAGCTCTGCGCTCTCCCAGGGCCTTTCACAGTTCACACAGCCAGCTGCGCAGCATCTGCCTGGGCGGAGGGACGATCACTAAGAAAGAGGGAGAATTTTTCGGTGCAGATATCTGTTTATGTGTGAGACTGCATGCCTGTTTGCACCTGGCTTCTTCCTTTCACTATTTGATTAATGCTCACCCAAAAGTGGAAGTCTCACTGTGTTTCTATGAGACTCGGGCTCAAGATGGCCAAAAAAGAGGTTAATCATTTCAGGATTGTGTTGCGGAGTTAAAAGGAGTTTGGATGCGAAACAGATCACTAATGGTGCGAGAGGGAAAGATGGATTCAGTCATTTGCAACCAAGACAGCAGATTTCTTTCATTGGCCTTTTGCCCTCGTAAAGGGAAAAAGTAGAGAGTGAAGGACAGGGCAGGCCAGCCATTATCAAACGAGCATCTCGAGAAGAGAAGTGAGTTCCAATGAACCATTTAGTGAATGCAGAGCTTAAGAGTTTAAGGTCACGACCGAGTGATTCTCTGCATATACACCGCTCCCTCTCCTGGTCGTGGTCTAATTAATCTGGTGCTGTGACCTTTCGACTCAGACACTATGTCCTTTCACAGTCTCACACCTCCACAGGACAGGATTTCACTCTGACGGAGAAGGGAGGCATTATTTTGGTGGTTTCGTGATCCTGTGTGCTGGGGAAAAAAAAAAGGACATTTCAGATATAGAGTGTATCCATTATTTTTTTATGTGCTACTCTATACATTATGAACACCTCATGAAAGATTTCCATGTATTGATGGATTGATTTTTCTCAGCGAGTCATGACTCAAAATACATGACTTCCACAGAGAGAGAGAGAGAAAAAAAAAGCAAAATGCTAATCAATCCTTGCAGCAAGACGATTGAAAAGGTCCATCACACATGACATTATAAAATAAAGTGCATTTCAGTTTCTGTTTCATATGACTCCGAACTTATTGCGGTTAAGATGAGTTTTAACTGAAGTAACCTGAGGCTCATTTTTTGGACTGCTGTGAGGATAACCATGAGAATACTGTGGAAGGAGCACTGTGTTCAGGTCAGCTGAACTCTCTCAATAATTGTGTTCACAAGGTGTGAAGGACATAATGCGTAACAGAGTCTGTTTGTGTCGAAATGACTCATAATGGCGTTTCATTGATTTTGCAAAAACATTATTGAAATCTCCTTCAAGGTGTTGATATTGAGCAATGTACCACACCTGTGCTCTGAGCCGCTGTTAACACTCTTGCGTTACCTCATAGGTGCATGTTGCGGGTGCTGGATTCGTTCGGGACGGAACCAGAGTTCAACCACGCTCACTACGCCCAGTCCAAGGGTCACAAGACTCCGTGGGGGAAGTGGAACCTCAACCCGCAACAGTTCAACACCATGTTCCGTAAGTCGGCAGCACGCCAACACACACACAACACACTCTCTTTCTAAAGGTCCCAACTGTCAACTGTCACTAAATGACAAGTAAGCTTCAGCTAAAAACAGGCTGTTTGGCTCAATGACAGGACGTGTGCAGGATTTAAAAACCGATTACAGTTTATGTAATGAAAACCAGCGCAGAGATGTTTGCTGGTTGAGTTGCAGTTAACAAGGCAAGACGCTCACCAAACAGTCCAAAATACAGAAAGTATGTCGTGCTGGACAGCTGAGAATAACACATCTGACACATGACTCACAGATTTCTTCACCGCAACGCAATGAGTTCCTCATTCTGCTGTTTAAATAAGATCACGTTGCCAAACACTGCTACTTGCAGTATCAAGTTTTCATGATCATTACACATCAACTGTTTCCTGTCCTGATCATATTTTCCCATGAATCAGGTGTTTTGATTGGAAAGGACGCTCTGAAAATCCGGCACGTTGCTCGCTAATGGAATGTCATCAAGCAGATTAAAATAAAGTAAGAGGTCAGACGCTGAACTCTCCGTTTTACTGTGATTATTCTGAAATATTATGAATGTAGGACGCAGGGGTTTTATTGCCCTCTGTGTGTGTGCGCGCATCACTCCTACTGTGAGATCACTCTGTAACTGGAGTCAACCACATTTGCTGAGGTGGATGAGAGCGGTGGCAGTAGAGCAGAGGAGAGAGGGGAGCCAGCACCCCTCTAGGGTATTGACCTTTTCCCCGTGGCTAAGAGAAAGTGAAATGTTACCCCTGCAGTCCCTGTTTGCGAGGTGAGGCCCGGAGTTATCCAAAATACCACTGCACCTGAATAGACCCTTTGTTCGCTGAATAGGGTACGTCTTTCTCATAAAACACTGGGGCCTTTGCACAAAATCCAGTTAAGAGTCGCTAGGTTAGATGATATCGCTGGTGAAACAAGTGCACAGTGGTTTGGCCGAGTGTTAAAACCGCAAAATGGCATCACTTCCAGGCACAAGAGACTTGGGTTTTTCTCCCCACCCCCCTCTTCATTGTGCTGCACGACACATTAGCTTTAGGCTAAAGAGCTGTATGTGTGCCATGCAACCCAAACAGCGTATTACATTAACACCTCTGGAGATGATGAAGTAGATATGTCAGGATTTATACCGGGTTAGGTCGACTGCTTGAGGGCATTTTTGGTGACTGAGTCAGGATCTGCAAAAGTCAGCTGTTAATGTAGTCCCACATTTATCCCACCAAACGGGTCATGATCAAAGAAATATGAGAATATTTTAATACCTTTTTTTTTTTTTACAAATGCAGTGTTCAGTGTACTTCCTGAAAGTAAACACAGCGGTGTTTTCATCTTTACTTGCTCTAACATTACATAAAATGTCAGATTTAGATACCCTGCCTCCTTTTTTTTTTATCACCTTTCCTCTTGAATGTAGATGTAGCCATGGACAAATCAGGTGCTAGGAGGTAATTTATCCTACATTTGGATTGGTCCATTTGTTACGATTAGGCAGAGCTCCATTAATCATTGGCCGGGGGAATTGGGGAGTATGTGGCCTCCGGCCAATAAGACAAGACAAGGCCAAATTGACCTCATTAATCAGTTTCAGACGGTATAGCGAGGACTGTTTTCTGGTGTACAATTTGTGTTTGAATGGGCTGCGCTTCTTAGTCAAGCTGGCTCTCTCTCCTAACACAAGTCATTTATAATCAGGAAATATAATATAGTTAACTTTTTCCTGGAGGTCAGAATGACATGTAAGGATTCAAGTCCTGTCAAGGTTGATTTATTTACTCTACACTTCATCAGCTTAAAAACAAGTTTTCTACAAAGGATATAAACCTGAAGTGACCTGTGCTGACTGCATGCAGACTTTTATCTAATTATTTTGGAAACGAGGATGACTATGAATAATGATCCTTCTTTTAATCCCACTGCACCGCTGTCACAGTGATACTTTCCCTGTCTGACGTCTTTGTCATGCACATGCACATTTAGAAGCTTGGTTAAGCATATAAATGGCCATAATTTGCCTCAACTGCAAGACGCATTTTCACACTGAAGATTTAAGAAATCGGGTTATTGCAGAAAACAGACTAAGAGTGGCGTCTGTGTCAGCCTATGTACATTTTTCCTGCATGTTTCTGCTTTTGAATGCTTAATCTGATATAGGAACATTGAGTAATGCTGGTCAGAGGTTGAACATTGCAGCAGATAGTGTTTATCTATGAGGCATTGCCAAATACGTAATTGACCCTGAGATCTGTGCAGCCGATAGCGCCTGTAAAGCTATGATTGATAATGTCCCTGGCACACCCACCTCACTAAAGGTTATCTTTTTTTTTTTTTTTCCATCTGTGTGGGATCAATAGACTCCTGTGTTCTCCGACTGTGTCTCACACAAAAATGTGCTTTATGGAAATGATATCAGTAGGAATGCAAAGTGGAATGGAAGACACCTGTTTCTGTAAATACACTGTGTACTGGCTTTCAAGATGTCACCCTACCTGTACATGACATATCAGCATTTTGTAATGAAACGACAAGAACATCCGACCTTCGAGCACTTAACTGTTCAGTCATCCTCGCAGGGGGGGAAGAACACTGAGGACGTAATTTTCCTGTAATTGCCTACCTCTCACTGCGTTCCTATTCTGTTCCACTTGAAACCTTTTCAGAGGCTTGCTTTGATTGATTGCGGTCGATTAGAGTAATGGAAGTGTTGCAGAATAGAGAAGTCCAGAAATGCTGTGGAGAAACGTAATATGACCACTTTATTTGAGTCCATCTGTATGTTGTTTTCAATGTATTCCCAAAGCTTGGGCAGTGCAGTTACCAATGTTAATAAAAATATGACATATAATCAAATTTTTATGCCAAAATTGATCAAATTATCCAATTGAAAAGCAAATAAACGATACAAATGTTTTCTGCCACATAGCTTGTGCCATGTGGATTTCTTCCTCACACTATGAAATATGACCAACATCAGCTAAAACCAAAGACCATCAATAACTTTACCGATGCTAATCATCGTTTTCATGAGTTCTGAATTAACCGCTTTAAAGTAAAACACCTGTTTCAGCTGAAATGGATATTAAGTAATGTTGTTGATCGATCCATGTCCAAATCCTTAACAGTTTATTACAAAGTATTAAAATTCTACATAGTGTGCTATAACGCATATACGCATAGCTCCCTCTACTGTTTGAAACCTGGCTATTGCGTTTGAATTTTGCAATTGGCTGACTTCAGAGGCAGGTGATGTCACCAACCAACCACTCCCTTTCCAGTTACATTCCAGTGGTCAGTCCATCACTAGTTATGAAGCCACTCCCTGTAGTGACTGTTCAGTTTAAAGCAGTAGCTCAGCCTCTTGGGAAATAGGTCACTTTTTTTGCAGAGGGTTGATTGAGCTGATCAATGCGCTATGCTATATATGAAGCTAGAGTTAGAGACGGATTTGTTAACCTTTAGACAGGGCCATGCTCGCTGTTTCCTTCTCTTTCCAGTCTGCATAGGAAGCTAACCCCACCAGCTGCTGGCTCTACCTTCATAGTTGGCATAGGATCACGAGAGTGGTATCAATCTTCTCAGCTTACTCTTGGCAAGAATGCGAAGTATTGCTTTCGAACCAGATAGATAAGTTCGAAGCCCAGCTGTTGCTGCCGAATACAAGGCTCAGCAGTATTGAAGGACATGTTGGTAATATACAACATCAATGATTAAATCTTTGGCAGATGGTGATGTTTATTTTCCTATTACTAGAGAGATGGAAATAACTACTGATTATAGTCAATTGCTTTGAGATTAAACACATTTAATTTCCCTCATTGTGAGCGGCGGAGGACTGCATGATATTCCAGTGCTTCAGCTCACCCCTCGCTCGAGTCTTTAGAGATGTCTGAACGGCTCATCAGTTAAAATCTCAAAGGTGCTCGTGTGAAAGTGTTTGAGCTGTAGGTGAGTTCTTCTCACCCCTCAGGCCCATTCAGAGAAGCCGTACAACCACAAAGTCTTTGATGTTAAGTTTTCAGAGTGCTGGAGATTTTACTGCTGATGATGCATCTTTTTTTTTTTTTTCTGCCTGGCCAGCAGTATAGAAGTTAGTTTCCTGTAAAATAAGTCCGCATTCTCAAGTGGTGGGCCAACATTAATCACATAATCCTTAGTTTGTGACTTGGGATTACTTTTTCCTTGTGTATTTTCTTGTGTAGGTACCATTGTGTGATGATATAGTAGAGTCTGATTCTGCTGATTCAGTGAGACTCTAATGCTAATTTAAACGGTACAGTAAAGCCTCAGTCAGACAGGATATCCTGCCCCTAAGAGCATCCCAACGTTCCCGAAGGTTGTACCAATACTGGCTCACAAGGATTCCTTGAGAGTTTGTCAAGGGCGACAACCAGCTGCCTCTCCAGCGACGCTGTCCTCCCAGGCTGTTTGCTAGCTAACGACAAATGGAGCTGTTGCAAGTTGAGTGACATTGTGAGTGGCGGCTCTAGTGGGAAAGAAGGCATCTGTTGCCAAACGCATCGAGAGGGCTGAACACTAATTACCCAGCCTGTCCTGTTTACACAGTTAGGTTGGTACACGAGTATTAGCAGCATCCTCCCAGTGACGAGGACCGTCTTTTGCCTTTTTGCCATCAGGAACACATCTCAGTTATCAGTCACCGCCTGAGGTGACGCGCTAGTTTGTGTTTGTAAAAATGAAATGCCTGAAAATTGGTTTTCCTCTTTTATACTAATTCCTGTGTATCCAATTAGCATAATATTTGAATTAGCACATTGTAGCCTCGTGTATTAATGGCCAAGTCTAAGCACAGCGATTATTTTATTATAGTAGATGAGATACTGGGCCATTATCAGCGTCTGAAATTAAGGATGTGTCGCTCCTGGGGACAATAAAAATAGCACCTGGGACACACAGAGTATCTGGGACAGTTAGAGGAATGTATCATTACAAATAAAATGATCACATTAAGCACAGAGGAATATAGGCTTATATCATTTTAATTGTTCACTGTTCAAATTCAAGAAATGTGAGTTGCCATGCTGTTGCCATGCAGGCGGTCAGTAGTTGTTGCATGAGTTTGTCTTTCTCTGCCGCTCCTTCCCTCCAGGATCTCTGGATTAGAGTGTTCCTACTGCTCAGCCTGCATGGAAATATTTGGTTTGAGCTTGTAAATATTTAAATAGTTAATGTCATCTTCTCCTTCCCTTTGTAGATTTTTTAGAAAATTCAAATAAGCACTGTTCCTGGAGTGAGTTTAACAATTTACATACAGACACTTGGTAATGATTCAGTTAAATGATATCAGAAACAGGTTTGCATATTCTTCTTTCTTCATTTGCACTTCAGTTTGCATTGATACTTTTATTAATCATTTTTTATTAAACTTATTCTTTTTCAAGCGTTAGAAATACACAAAAGTAACTAAACTGATGACTATAAGAATAATGAAGGATCATTGTGGCCAAACACTGTGTGTGATGTCAGCGCAGGGAACAACTGGCAGTTGTTGAGTCAATGTAGCGACGTCAGTTACTGAAACTACGTTCTTAATAACTATATTACTAATAACTTATCAGAATATGTATAGGTAATCTGTCAGCTGTTTTATTCTGTAATCATCCTACTTTTGCTGCTTCATCTTCTCCATAAAAGCACACAATTGGTTGGCTGAAGGAGATTAAAGGAGCACTCCAAAGACTTGTTTTTGCAAGTTTTAAAAAATAAAAGAATCGAAGCAGCAGAGGCTAAAATATCCTGACTTTACTCCTTATTATTGGTTAAGTTCATTTCCCATAATTAATCTTTTTATTACACCGGTGCTGTTGTGCAGCTGATCATGTCTTATAAACTCCTCACCTCTAGTTTGTAGCCTCGGCTCTGCTTAAAAATTGTTATCTTAAGCCAAAGCTAAAAAAAACTTTAATGGTTTCCTGTTAGTCTGCTGCATATTTGGGGAGTGACCCTTGAAATGATTGTAATCATCTGGTTGTCAAGCTATTTCAGTTGTTACTGATAATGTTATTGTTTTATCAACCAGCATTAGAGAGAGGTGGAAGGTAATTTGTGAACATTTGGCTCCAGCCCACACTGACACCTCGAACAAATCTGGTGATATCTTCATAACATGTACTCCCACATTCCTGTGCTCTCCCACACACAAATAACACAGAGTGAAGCAGCAGCAGCGCTTGGTGGATGAAAGGTTTCTCTGTGCATTTTTTAAGCTGGCCAGTGCAGAACAGGAACAGTATTTACATGCAGTAGGTTAGGAGTTTCGACAAAATTTGCATGTAGACGCATGCAGTGGGCAGAAGAGACGCACGCTCGTTGTCTGGCTCTTTTTGCGGAGAAAGTTTTGCGGACTTTATCAGCATTACATCTGACGGAACATGTCCAGTCTGCACACAAGAGGAAAGCATTTGATGTAGCGAAGTGTGAAGTAACTGCTGATAAGCAGTGTGTAGTGGAAACGTATGGAAAAATATTGTAATTGTATAAAAGACTTCTGTTCGTGCCCTTAACTCATTCGGAGAATAATGACGCACACACACACACAAATTTTTGTCAGTAATTGCTCGGTCTGGTGCTAGGCTCATTTACTGCATAACACATTACCTGTTTCTTTTTAATGTTTGCCAACAGTTAGCTGCTCGGAGAGACCAAAAGAACAAGCAGCTTTCTGTGGAGAGGAAGTAAATGTCACATTCCAGCCAAATCTGCCACACGTGCACATGTGAACTTTTACAGTAACCACAGCACGCCATTGTTCCTGCTGTTATCTGCCGTAGTTAAATCACCACACAGCAGCTATACCCCTGCCATCACCTGTTAAATGCCACGATTCATCCCGTCTTGTTACATAAGGTGTGATTAGTCTTTGAGAATCTTTGTTTAAATGCTTGAAGGTGGCTAAATTTGAGATCCTTTGCTGAAATGGTCTCAATAAATCCTTTTTTATTTACTGTGCCGAAGCAATTTCCATTTCCCCCCGACTGTCTGACCTTAATTTGCCTCTGAAGTAATAACGCGGTAAAAAAAAACGAGCTCTGACCACAGCAGCTCCCGCGGGGCTCCGAGACAAACCACAACTGTGTACCGAAACACACAGCCTGTTTGATGCTCCGCTTTCAGTCTGCTTGTGTTCGTTTTTTTTTTTACATCATTAGGAATATTCTTCTCAGACTGAATCTTTCGGTCTTCACATCGTTTTTACAAGGCAGATGGCGGCGAGGTAAAGTGCTGCCAACTCCGCGCTCCACACTTGACCTGCTCATCCTGTGGTTCCCATAGTAACTAGTCATCGCCGGGCAATAAGGAATGGAGGGAGCAAAAACCCGGAGTGCTTGTCGAGATGTCAAGTCAATTTTATTTATACGGCCCAGTATCACAAATCACAAATTTGCCTCAAGGGGCTTTACAATCTCTCCAGCATCGTAAAGGCTGTTGTGCTCTGCAACTGTTCCTGTCTCTTTCTGAAATTATGATCTGTGCAAAACACTGCAGTCCAAATAGGCTTATTTATGTAGCTGAATTGTATGCACTCTGAGCAGCAGACATAAGATTTATTTGAGCTAGTTTTTGTGTTTGCCTCAGTGATGCATAAATTAAAGAGAGAGAAAATGTCCTGAAGTCATTTGTCGTTTTATTCCCAGAGAAGTGATCATTGATTTTTTTATTTCTCACCTCTTTCTTTCTTTCCTTTTTAGTTTTGCCGCGACACATTTAAACCAATTTAAATGAATCACACTGAAGGTGAAACAAGGCCTTTGAGAGCGCCGATATTCATTTTGTGAGTTATGTATTTATGTAACTCTGATTTATTTCTTTATTTTGCCGCAGCTCACACTCCAGACAACAGTTTCCTGGGCTTCGTCGTGGAGCAGCACCTCAACGCCAGCGACATCAAGCACATCGATGACATCAAGAGGCAGAACCAGTCGCTAGTCTACGGCAAGGTCGACAACTTCTGGAAGGTACTATAGTCTTTTATGCACACCGTTTATATTGTTTACACCCTGAAACATTTGACACTTAGACATGATTATGTTTTATTATTGAGTGTATTCAGTTAGTAAGGTAAGTTTTGTCGTATTCCACTGCAGTGGTAGCACTTTGCAGAAGTAGTTTCCATTTCTGGAAGGTGTTGTTTGTCACTGCTTTACTTTGTAATTAGATCTGTAGTTCACCACACTTAATTATCTAGGCGTTGTTGTTGTTGTTTCCAGCCTGATGTAATCATGCTGCAGAGGAGAAAGTAGTTGTGGCTCCTGAAAAGTCTTACCGCATACATACACCGTTAAACCCGTCCGCTCACACCGACCCACACCTTTTCAAACACCTACATCCTGACACAGACGAACGTACGCACAGATACATTCCTTCTGAAGATGAAAGTGACAGACGTGGCAAAGAACACCACCGCACCAAGGGTAACCCATTTTCAGACCTCTGAGAGCTCTGCAGAGAAACTCTTTGAACAACCTTGGGTAAAACTTTCACAGGAAACTTAATAACAGTCTGGTTTAGGAGCTCAAATTCAGCTTATCGCCCTCTCCGTGGAGTTTTTAATATATTCAAATGCATGCTCACACTGCGGCATGGAGACCAAGGGATTACTATATCCTAGACAAAAACGACTTAGAGACTTGGAGAGATTTGCACATTGTTTGGCATGCCATGGATGGTTGGATTACTGCCCGCTCCTTGATGAGCTTTCAGCCAACAACCATGTATGTTACAGACTGCGTCGCTCCACATCCAACTGACTCTTTAGATGTCTGACAGAGAGACTTGGTGGAATGATAATGGAGAGACTTGTAACATGCCTGTAGTGTAAATGCCTTACCTAACTGATACACATCTCATACTGCCCATACTGTTGAGCCAGCCTGTCGTGGATTTTTCCACTTGGCTTTATCTAAATTTACCAACTCGTTGCTTTCACGTACATTTCTATAGAGCTGACTGACAGTGACGTATGTCACATTATGTGCATAGGGTGGTTACATTTTAAATTGCTTTCACCACAGGCGCTCTGGTGGCCTGGGGCAGTGGTTTCTTTTATTCCCGCAGCTCAGTCAGATGAACTCCAGTACCCCTTCATCAATACCACCAATCATGTTGCAAATGTGTTCATTTGAATCAATTTAACTGGATGTTACACTGTTAATTATATAAAGCAGTAATGTTTTCAGCTTTTGACTAATGTACAGGCCGGTTTATCTGTACGATTACCACTTTGAGAGGCATAAGCCGGACATTTCAGCCTTGTTATCGATACTGTTTGAACTGAAAAAAACGTTAAATGAACCTTTTAAACCATTTGTCTGAACAACCACAGACCATAAACTGCAACATTTTCGGTCTCCTTTTCCTCCTCCGCATGTCTATTTCATTTCCATGCCGTCATGGATTTTTAATCCATCAGCTGCAGTGGAAAAAACAACTGTATACGCAAAATGACTTTCAGTTTCTGGTTTAGCTCAGTTCCTGTGTTTAATCAAGTTAGTTCCAACCATTTGGTTAAAAACGGGGTTAACATTTACATACATACATACCTGGAGCTGCCCACTACACATACCCACTCACCGCTCAGGAGTTCTGCTGGAGCAGATGGGAGTTAAGTGTCTGTATCGAGGGCACTTAAACGTTATGTTTCGAGGGTTGGATGAGTGTTCGCACAGGAAACCGTATCATCCGTTGAGCTCTGCTGCACCCTATAGTGGATGTGATATCAACATGCTCAGCGCGTTGAACTTGAACTCCAACATGGATGATTAAAAGTCCTTAAAGTCATCATACTAACAGGAGCGTCACCTCCGGGATTATTGTGATCCTGATCCCACGGGGATGTGGTTTGTCCTGAGAAAAAATCCAGCCAGTGAATCAGCATGAGGAAGTGTTGTGCTTGGAAAATATTAACAACAACAAAACGGAGTCTAAAAATACCTAACCTAAAACATACTCATTAACAACGTTTGTACAGTTTGAATATCAGAGCTGCATTGTAAGGCTCTAAATCCCAAGGTGTTACAGTTTTTTTTAATCCAGAGGTAGCTGCTCTGGTTTGTGCCTTCGAGTACTGAGCCATTGAGTCTAGCTTTAACAGGGCAGACGAGGATCCCATCAGCTCACAGCAAGGGGCATTAGCTACTAATCAGACTCCCAAGCGTGTTCATTACCGCCTGCTTTTAATTAAAGGGCCATTTTGGAGTCGACTGATAACGAGCAGACTGGCTTACTCCATTTCCCTCCCTCTCCCTTTCAAATCGCGCCGTCCTTCGATCTCTTTCTCTCCACTCGAGAGGGTTCGCTTCAAAATGATACCACTATTTAAAATAGAAAAGTGCGACCCACTGTTAGAAATCCATTTCGCATGAAGGAAAAAATTCATAACGGCATTATATCCAAGTTATGAGATTAATGATCTGAAGACTCACCGACTAACACTTGAGAAAAGTGCAGCCAGTTTTTCCAATGTGTAGCAATTGAATTAAATCTTTTCAGCCCTGATAATGGTGCCAACGTTCTCCTCCTTTCTCTCCATGTTTTTGCCACCTTTACTTCACCTGCCTTCAATATCCAGCCTTCTTTCCCGACGTCATTGTGCAAAGAGCGCTGTCTTGAACGACCCCTAAAAGCCCAGACTGTGAATAAAGTGTCAGGCCTCTTATAATTTCACTGGTAGGCCTTTTTTTTTTTTTATTGTCTGCTTTACAGGAACCGTAAAACAAATGAAAGTAAATGTTTGGCTTGATAAAGAGAGCAGGAGAAAAGCGTGTTCATTACAGACTTTGGAGAGCCGAATAAATATTTTCAGGCAATTCTGATCATATTTTTTTGCTTTATTGAGCTATAAAATAAAAATAGTGTGAAGAGATTTTGGATGTTGAAACTGGAAACAAACTGGACACATTAGAGTGCCTGAAACAGCTACAGGAGCGTGCTTTAGCCGAGTGCTGTCTCCTTCCTGGAGATGAATTTTGAGGGGTTTGTAGGTTAGGCTAGTAATAGTCTTAATGTAGAATACAGCTTATTGGAGGACTCTTTGTCTGCAAGGTTGCTCAGGTCACACTCATCCCACAGGTGTAAAACGGCAGACTGAAGAATCACCCCCACACACTCTCATCACACACATTTTGAAGGATATATTTTCATTCTACGTTTTTTATCGACACCGGCAAAACTAGAAGTCAAAAAAGGAAAAGGAAGTTTCTTATGCAACAAAGCCAGAGACTGAACCTCCAACCACATCAGGAACAGTAGTGCAACCATCTGGGGAGGATTTCTGGTCCATATAACTTCCGTTCATGGGAAAGTCAGAAAACTGTTGGGTGTGTTTGTGTGTGTGTGTGTGTGTGTGTGTGTGTGTAGTTGCAAAAACACATCCTGAGAACATAGCGTGGGTTTGTTCTAAAAATCTGGCCGCTGATCTCAACCTTCTCAGGAGACACACGTCTGGTATCTGATACTCATTTAAACATCAGTCTGAGCAGAGCGAGCCTGTATCATGAAACTTTAATGCTGTCGTGTCGAGGTAAATCTAGCTGAAAGGATGCTGTTATATATATATTACCGTCAGCTAATTAGGAGTGTGCAGATTTTCGGCAGGCACAGTGGAGACTTTGACTGCTTCGGGGCTGAAGCTGTACCTAACTTTGGGATTATCCCCGTCAAGTTGCTCAGCAGTTGGCAAACAAAACTCTGGTACTTGGCTTGGTTTCGGGAGTAGCTACGGTATTTATTCACTGATGAGCTGTAGCTCGAGCTGTGCATTGACTGCTGCGCTCACAGTTTAATACTAAATGATCGCCAGCACACCTGCCTGCAGAGCAAGAACATCTCTCTGGCTCATATCCTGAGCTATTCCTTAATGGAGCTAAAGTAGTCTTGTAACAGCAGATTACTAAAGCAAAAGTACGTCCATTTGTTTCAGAACAGGAAATCCAGCGAGTAGCAGCGCACAGAAAAGGCCATATTTGCAGGATTTAGAGCCGTCCACTGTATTTTAAGAGCGTGTGATCAAAGCTTAAATCAATTTGTAGTGAAATTAAATTATTCCTCTTTTTCTGTTGTAACCTCGTGATAAGGCCGAAAGCAGCCGGTCGCTCCTCTGAAATGAAGGGACCTGAAGGAGCTCCCGGGGATTAAAGAACCGGGATGGCGAGTAATTATTTTGCTGTTGAAGAGGCAACGTTGATGGTGAGACCCGAAATGAAATGGCCAGACCACCTCTGAGGGAGCCGTTTCCATAGCAACCCAGTAGGAGTAGAAAGGCAGAGCGAGGGAGCTGAGAGTGACTGCATGTCTCTCTCTCTCTCGCGCTCTCCGTCTGTCTTTTACTCCATACGTGCACACACTATACAACCTGTCGGCATGCATTCATCGCCATCTTCCCCTTAATGCGATCAGGCTTTTACCTAGACTCACTTCATCGCTTAAATCGGTCAGTGTCTCTGACTGTCTCGGCGTTTTTCAGCACTGAGTGTGTAAGAAATCATTGGATGAGGCAGAAGGGAACATGGAGAAAAGGTGAGAATGAGTAGGATGTACGGAGAGGGAAAGCTGCAGGCCTTTGGCAACATATCAGAGGACATGGCGAAGAAAGACACACACACACACACACACACACACACACACACACACACACACACACACACACACACACACACACACAGTGCTGGCATATCCAGAGCAGGAAGGGCAACCATCCCACACTCTTACCCTTGCAGGCTCAAAAACAAACAGTGTGTTTCATCCCCCTTTCATGATGGATAAGCAAGTTGAGTTGAACATTAAACCTTCTTTAGTTTTACTGTGCTTGTCTGTTCCGATGAAGCGATCCCTTGTGCTGTTATATTGGCATGAGTGCCAGTGCAGAAACCTGAATCTGACGTTTGAGGAAAGAGCCGGGCCGGAGTGGGAAATGTTATTGCGGTTATTAAATCGACTCCTCCTGTCACAGATGTTTTATTGAATTAGGTCCAAAACATTTCCAGAAGGTGCTGTTTGTCACTGCTTCACTTTGTAATCAGATCTGTAGTTTTAGATATTACATTTTCTCTCTCTCTATATATATATATTCTACGACTTGAAAGGTTATATTTCCTGTAGAAAATGTACTTGTGCCCACTGCTGAAAATTTAAAAGAGCTGAAGAAGTGAAAGAAAATAAAGTGTCAAGTTAAACATAAAGAAGAAAGAAGTTTCAGTTGAACTTCAGGCTCTGGGAGGAGTTGAAATGTTGTGTGTGGGTGATAAATCGGGTGAGTTGACGTCAACCACTTCTTTCAGGACACTTTATAAAGTGAAAAAAGATGCCAGTTGAAGTGCTGGCTGAAGTAAACCGTGCGGAACTGTCAGTCGAATTGTTATTGGAAAAGTACGAGTTGTCAGTTGAATAGAAGGATTTGAAATCGTCTGAATATTTTGTGTGAACAATATCGACGCCAGAAAAAGTACAAGCTGTCTCAAACGAGCTGAACGCTTTTGAAATTTAGTTGAAGCTGGTCGTTTCTTGCCTTGATTCAGAATGATGATGATGAAATGTGTTGATTTCATGGAGCAAAAGCAGGACGGGTCTGTTTGCCTGCACGATCATTCACAGAGGCAGTAAATGATTTATTAAGATTTATGAGGGAAGACGGGATGCAACCAACAAGTTTGAGAGCGCTACAGAAAAATAACATCATTACAGTGAAACTCTGCTTAAACCACATGAACCGAGGACAGCAAACATTGTGATAATTAGGCTTGAAATAATATACACCCCTCCTGATTGCACCTGTTTTGTTCGCTGCTTCACTTGAATGTATGGAAATAGTGTTGAGATCCCCCTGGTACCATTAGCTTCTGTATACAAGGTGCAAAGCCTCTAATTACGTCCAACGGAGCATGTGACGTTACAGGTGTTTTCATCGCTGCAGGACAAGCAGGAATATCATCGCTGCTGCATATGGTTTCTTTTTTTTTTATATATTTATTTCCCTTGAACTGAGCTTTGAACCGAATGCCTCCCCACATATGCGCTCAGCCTGTTACGCTCGGATGACTGTGCAGCCCACGTATACATAGCCGAGACTTTCAGCAATCACATAGCACCTACTTTACTGTCTGACAGTCAGAAACATGGCCAGCCACCAAACTCCAATAGCTTCTACGCTGTTATGTGTAATGGGGCGTGGCAAGGCGTTGAAGTAAATAACATCTCCTGACTGCACTCCGTGCACTTCTGGATACTATTTTACCACCCACGTTCCCCTGGGGAGTCCTTAAGTATCTGTCAAAGTGTCTATTGGCTTTTACAGTGCATCTGTTAAGCTGTTTATTTACAAGTACACCTGTGATACATTCAGGTCTGTTGGACTGGTATCGTTTTCATCTGTAATGATGTGTAACAGTTTCTACCCGTCAAACGCAAAGAACCACAGTGAACTCGTGCAGTAGTTCTCACAGTGGCGATCGTGTGTTTCCAATGGTACCGAATGGGCCTCCATACCCTGTAACCCGTCACATAACTGTTATAACAATGCCTCAACTCACTGTATAACAGCTTATCGATGCAGAGCGTTTTGAAATGTCAGCGTTCAGAAACCTGTTTATCTATCAATCAGAGTTCATATACCACATGCAGTGTCTAGATATAAATAGAAGTAATAGCTGTGAAATTGTTTTTCAGTTTAGTGAACACTAAGAGAAGTCAAAGCACGCAACTACAAAGAGTTCTACACAGTTCGACAGAGGAGCTTCAACAAGCATCCGTCCATCCACTGTAACTGCTTATTCTTATCAGGGTCGCAGGGAGGTTGGAGCTAATCCCAGTTGGCACTGGGCAAGAGGCGGGTGCACCCTAGATAACGAAGAGTCTTTAAAAAGTCATTAAAAATGCAGTCCATAAGATGACGCATGAATCAATATAGAAACGTTATATGCTGCTGCACATCACACCTGTCCAAGTTCAGATCATATCCGAAGCTGAAATGCATCCTGCACTTTTAATATTTCACTCTCCTAAGATGTTCTGATATGAATTATGATCATGACATTATAACATATTGGAAATACTTTACTCAAGCTTTTGGTGATGATGTTATTTCCTCCACATCTAGTCCTTCAGTGAAGGCGTCGTCACTATCAAAGAGGGTTTTGTGCCGTGCGGACAGAGGTCAGTGACTGGGACAAAAAGGTCACACACTGCGGGAGCACCAAGAGGCCCTGTTTGCTGCTACCATTGCTTCAGTGCCCTTGTGCAAATCACTGAATTTAAATCAACTGCTGTTACTGTAGTGGTGCATGTATAATAGACTTTGCATGTAAGAGCTTGTGTGTTATGTGGGGGCTGTTTTTCCTCCACTAAAGAACGGTTGAAGTGATTTCTTTTTTGTTCTGACTGACAAGCTTCCATTTTTGGGGCCTCAGAGTCTGTCAGTTGGAAATTATTTCAGATGGGAAGATGATCGGAGGTGCGTTTGATGTCCAAGGCAGTTTGAGGGTCGAGAAAGTCGAACCGAGTATCCCCGTCTGCATTCTGATGAGGCCAAAGCTCTTCTCGTCTCTTAAGGTTGCTACCGTAGTGAGAGAGGCTACAGCACACATGATGCTTTGCTCATCTTTATTTCATACAATCGCTGCAGAGACAGACCCTAAAGAACAAACAGTGATGAACATCTTTAAGATTAAAGAAAGAACATACAGTAAGGCCTGAACAAAAGGAAGACAGCGTTTGCATCAAAGTCTCTCAGGTTGTGGGACAAGCTGATTGTTTCAGTTGAAATGTGCTGTAAAGCAAAATTAATCTGCTCCGTCCCTAGTGTCTCGACACCACTACCTGTCAAAATAAAGCGCTGAAACATCAAAATCTGCTCTCAGCCCTGCAGCTATAACCCCTATAGGAAAGACAGAGAGAGAGAGAGAGAGGAGAAGTTTAATATTAAAAGAGAAAACAGTGCTGTACACTCACGTATCAAACTTGTTGATTTCCATCTAAACCAGATCAGAGAGCTCATACTCCCTGTCTTCATTTCTGTAATGCCCTGTTAAAAGACAAACACACCTTTGGTCCCATAACAGTAAATTTGAACACATTAACATGTATATTTGCATATATTCACAAGGTCATAATGCAGTAATAAGCGTGGATCTACTGAATCTTGAAGGTTACGCTCCATTTTTACAGAGAAAATATGTCAAATTTGAGTGCTGTAATGCTAGCAGTCATAAAGAGGGGTCGTTTGCATCAATAGCAAGTTAGCTGTGTATCCTTTGCTTCCTCGCTGTGAGTCTCAGAGGTTGTCTCTCTCAGACTGTAAGCTTTCCTCCCCGGACACTCATCCCTCAAACCCTCCCCTCCGCCAACGGAAAGCTGCAGCCGCCGCCTCTCCTGTTTCCTCTACGAGCCAGGGTTTACAAATTCCCCCTGATTTACAAGGTCATAAAACTCACCTCCTCCTCCTTCTCTCCTGCTTCAATCAACCTCTCCAGCTAAAGCAGTTATTTTATAACTCCCTAAGCACATGCTCCTGTACAAGGCTGCCGCAATCGATCTGCTTCCTGGTTTCACATTGCATATTGCACGGGCTCGGAGGCGCATACATCCACATACAGTGTGCTGAGTACCACATGGGCTGTCCAAGGACACGGCGAAGGGGAACTTTCTTGTAATGTTAGCAGTCTGTCTTCATGCCTGTTAGTGTTACAAAGTCGTAACTTCTTTCTACTCGACAGTGTGCTGACAGCCGAGACAGGATTATGAATTGAAGTTGACACAATATCATTACGTGGAGGAAAAGCAAGGAAACCCACAATGGATCTAAAACTGACACCTTGCATAGAGGCTTCTCTTTGTCAGGATTTTAATATCCTTCAAACATGCTCCCTTTTTTATTCAGCATGTGCGAGAAGGAGTCCAGACATGCTCCAGAGAACATCTGGCAAGTGATGTCCCCTGACCGTAAAAGCTTTGTGTGGCGAACGCCTCGAAGGGTCGTGGCAATCTATGTTCTTCTGCTGCACAGACGCACACAGAGGCATTCAGGCGGCCACAATAGACACACATCCTGCTGCCTGAAGAGACTTTATGATGTCTTTCCTTTTAGCAGAGTGTTTTTTCCATCCTCTCCAGGCAGTACAGTAGCACACACACACAACACGCGCGTTCAAATTAGTCAATGAATTCATGTTCGTTAAATCTGATTTCTTGTTTTTAAGTGTCTTCATCAGCCTTTTTTGATCTTACACACAGCCTTCTACTGATTTTGTGTGTGTGTGCCTCTTCACGTACCCACCAGTAACCTTCATTTCTAAATCCCTCCCCACACACACACACACACACACACACAGCTCTCCTGAGTGAGAAGATTACAGGATAGCGATTTCACCCTCTAATTAGGACTTCATCTTTCTCTCTCTCGCTCTCACACTCCCACACACACATATACACACACACACACACACCTACACACACATCAGGCTGCTTTAGTTACAGCAGGCTGACTGGAGGCATCTGATAGCCAAGCCTCCAGGGGCCCTGACGAGCGGCTACCTGAAATTTAAACCCGAAAAGGAAGCACTGAGGTACACACATATACACACTTAGACACACACACACGCAGAGCGAAAAAAGGGAAATGTCCTGGAGGCAAAACAGGTCCGAAGGCTCGCGAGTAAAGTTGTGTGTAAATTTCAAACGGTTAGCTTTTAACAATAACGAGGCCTCGCTCCTCCATGAGCGCTTAAACCATCAGTCATCGATTATGTTCCAGTTTGCGCGCGCGTGTGTGTGTGTGCGCACGAAAATGGCCAGCTTCCTTCTACGCTGCCTCTCTGAAGGGCTCGGCTTTAAGAGGGTTCAACTGTGCTGTACATCGCTCCCTCATGGCTCGGTCTTTACAGCAGGTTCGGGACAAAGTGAAAAAGACACTTTTTGTGCTGCATCTCAGCCGGAGACACAGAGGGGAATATTTCATGTGCAAATCTGACTGGGTTACGTCCTCGTTTTTGAAAATTCAAAGACCTGCAGTGACAATCTCAACATGGAGACGATCAAAGGCCTTTTATTGCGGAAGTAATGTTTCCATCCAAACTAATTAACGAGACCTATATTTAAAAAGTGGCTTCTGTGACTAATATGACAGAGACTGCCAAGAACATAAAAAGATATTCAAAGTTAACTCATTGTAGGCCAGTCCAAGAAACTGATGACCTGCCATTTCAAGTTGATCGACACTTTTATGAGATTCCAGTGTGAAATTTTACAAGAGCACATTTTAGAAAGTCTGCTCAACACAAACTCACGAGTCTCACGGGTCACTTTTAGTATTTTACTGCGTCTTTGTCATCACTCTCATGAATTCACAATTTGGGGCGGAGAGTTTAAAAGATAGAAAGGTTTGACCTCACTGGGTCTTTCATATATAGAAAACGGATTGATTACACCTGCTATGCTCGAGAAAATATACTGGATATATAAAAAATGACTACAGTAGCTCACTTTCCACAAGAGACTTCTATAAGATTGACTTGCCCCAAAATCATTTAATAAAGGATTACTCCGGTGATGTATCCTGATATTGTGCCCTTATTTTTGGGTCAAACTTCTAAAATGAATAGTGTAATTTGTTGACCTTGCCTGCCTGGCAAATGCCCGCAAACTCCTGCCAGAGATCATAAACTTAACTTCAAAATTTCAAATACCAAACGCTCCAAGAGATAAGCTTATCTTTCTTGATTTTGGAAAACTCCTCCTCAGCCCAATCTGTAACTTATCTCATCTTGATGTGAATTTCTCCGTTTCCTCGTTTCACTTTTGACCTGGTTCACTATGACATCCACTGGGCAGCATTCCTGCGGGATGGAAGTAGGCTGGGTATACAGGAAGCAGGTTTTATTGGCATGCCTTGAATGCTTTATTGTCTTTTTGATCAAGGACATTGCGGATCAGGTAGACTTTTACAACAATTGCGGGGGTATTGTGTGTGTGCACTGATTCTCTTCACACAGTGCTATTTTTAACTCGGCCTGTCATTGTGGCCAGATGGTCAGTCAGGTAGCTTGAACAAAAGTTCACCAGGCCGCATAGCAAAGTGATGATAGTTATCCCCTTTCAAAATAACAGTAACCCAGAATGGTTTACTCAGGGAGATAAGATTTCTTGGCTAAATTAATTATTCATCACGGGTGGTATCTTTTGTCTCACTTTGAGATAAATTGACCCTCTCACAGAGGACTTTAAAAGATAACGGATTCCCAGGAGGCTTTTTGTTTGTGGACACCTCTTAACGTCCTCTAATGAAGAGTAATCAGTGACAAAACTGAACGTGTCTCCCTGTTTTGTTCCAGGACAAAAAGAAATACCTGGACATCATCCACAGCTACATGGAGGTCCACGGCACGGTGCACGGCACCAGCACAGTGCACCTCCCGAGCTACGTCAAGAACCACGGCATCCTGAGCGGCCGAGACCTGCAGTTCCTCCTCCGAGAAACCAAGGTGAGTCCAACCCGGCTGTAAATCGAAATCCACAAAGCAACGCCCTCTTGACATTTTTAAAATGACCACGAAGCTGTGGCCCAGCTAACCTCCCATATGTTGAGGAGGCATCGTATCTTTTTCATGAACCATGGCCTTTTTTATGAGGCCAAGCGGTGAAACCTGCTCTGATCATTGTTGTGAGGGACACTTTTTTGAATAAGGTTAGCATTTACATGAAAGAAATGAAAAAAACGAGGATGCTCAGACATGATTCGGATTCACTTTTGAAAAACCCTTCAAACCGTGTGGCTGTAGTTCGCCTGAGTCTGTCCTTGGTCCAGCACTTCTCCATTCATGTCATGACTTGTCCCTTCCTCTCACCACTCGAACCGCTCTCATTCACAAAGACAAGTACACAGCCGCAGATATTGTAGCCAGGCCAGACTGCATTGTGTGATCTCTTAGCTAAACACACACACACACACACACACACACACACACACACATGCACATTCAAAGAATGTGTGCAGAGCTTTGAAACACAAATAGCTTTGTTGAGCAAGATTTATGTCAGGACCATTAATGCTTTTATGACGAAAAACGTGTCAGTTTGACGCTCAAAGTTCCTCATAATTTATCCGACAACCTTCATCCAACAAGCTAAAATAACAATAGACATGAATGGAATTAAAATGACATGGCCCTCAAAATCCCGACAACAATGTCTGCTGAAGGTGAAAAACATCATTAGTGCTGGCATCCAAAGACGGAGTCAGTCTTCTGGCTCCACTCGTCATCCATTTCAGAAGAATACGATGGAGGAGAGCTTCGATTTCTTTCACCTCTGGAACCAGATGCTTTCCCATCAGGCCGGCGAGGCAGGAGAGGCAGACTGAGAGAGGAGAGAGACATCAGACAAGGAGCTGGGGAAGGGATAAAAAAGAGAGCAAGAGAGCCATAAATCATGATTCAGACTTTCATAGAAAAAAAAGATGGATTGAGCTTTAAACCCCTTTGTGCTGAAAAGATTCTGCGCGTTGCTTCAGCCAAAAAATGATTCTTGGCCAGCAAATCCTGCTCTTTATTGAGCACCTAAAAAATCCCCAAGAAACCCCGGCAGTGTTGGGTAAATTTTAGAGAGAAAGGCAAAGGTGTATTCAGCAGTGGAGCGAATCATTACAGTGTTAGCTAAGGCTAAAGAGAAACAGCACTCAGAAACTGGAGCCAGAGTGAGTTTTGGTTTGCTGGATTCATGTATCCTCTCGCTAGAGATGGGATGCAGCATAATCATCCCGTGTCCTCTCATTACACGTGGTCCTGCACAGAGAACCCATCAGGGAATGCTCCATTAAACCCACAAAACTCCACATTTCAGTCGCATTGTTGTTTAAGCACTTACAGGGAAAACAAGGCCGCGTTGTAGCCACGGTTTTCCAACACGTTCACTGTTACCTGCTATCAGACTGCCTGAGCTAATTGGCCTTGTGGGGTTCGACTATTGACAAGAGTGTATTGTAAAAATACCCTAAGTGTGAGGCGCCTCTGTGAAGAAGAATGCCACCATTGATGCCTGACGTTTGACTTCCTGAAATAATCTCCGACGTGCTGTGATGCACCACGGGTAAAGCGTCGCTGAAAGTGAGGCAAAGCTTTGCTGCGGCGTGTCGCCGGCTGAGACAGTCAAAGGTTTTGGATTTTTCTGACTCTGCCTCTCTTCCGTCTGTCTGACTCTTTAATTGCCTCCCACTGTCTGCCTCGGTTTTGTCTTACTCTTCCTCCTCCACACACCCACCACGGTATATATATTAGCCATAAATTTGTCTGTAAATAAGAAATCACGTCACAGTGCCAATTTTAGCTCTTCGTTTGTCTCATGCAACATCATTGTCGTCATTTTCTGCAGAGTAGAAAACAAACACGTCCCATGACAGGCGCAGGAATTAGAAAAAGTGGCCTAATTAACTCGCTGCCTCATTAAACCCAGCAACCGCCATGTTTTATGTGATGTGGCAGGGGCTGACACGCAGCCACAAGACTCCAAATATCTTGTGTGGAGCACAGCAGTGAGAGGGTGTTTCTTTGTTCATGGTTTGCCTAACAGTCTGGTCATCTCTTGAATTTGAATGTTACAGATAGCAGAGGCTGCTCTTTGTTTTGTAATCTTCATCCGCTGAACGTTGCATTTATCTTGAGTGATTTCACGTTGACAGAAGAGAACGTATTCAAATACAGCAGCCTCCCTTCACCCGCCCGCACAGGTGTTTCCTGTTATGTGACTGGATAGACCTGCTCAGGTTGGACAGATAGTTTTAACTCGACCTGTGTCGCTCTAATTACTGGGTGTTGTAGCGCTTGCGGGTGGTGGTGGTGTGTCAGGACGGGGATATAAATGAAAACTGAGGCAGGATGTTTCAAAGTGGAGGACAGATCGATAGAACAACAGCTCTGATGTGCAGCATTAGATCTTATTAGCAGGGATGTCCGTCAATACGCAAAACTGCTCTGATGCACACTAATACAGAGCTTTCACTACGTTTCACGTCACCTGTCTTAAAAAGGCTGCACTGTGGCATTGTCTTATCCACACTGATGAGCTCGGGGTGGTTCAACGGAGACCTGAGTGTCCAGACTCATTTTGGAAAAGTGATGTTTCATGTTTAAAATCAATAAAAATATGTGATTAAAAGAAAAAGAGCTTTCAGATGAGAGATTCTGACTGATTTCAGCAGTCACGCAGGAGATGGAGGCAGCGTTCCTTCATTTCTACCTTTGATTCTTCAGCCTGGATGGAGTCACTGCTTTCTCTCTCTCTCTCTTCACCCCCTCCCCTCCTTGCTCCCTATAAATAGTGGGTGAGTGTTTCTCAGCATTGAGGAGCTTTTGCATGCACACACAACATACACACAGAAGAAGAAGAAGAAGAAGACGTGTGCTTTGCTGCCATCTGTTGGCAGAAGTCTGTTTCTCACAAGCCTGTGAACATTTTAGTTTGAAACTAGAACCCAGCTTTGATTCTCATGTGTGCAGACATATTTCATGCGCTGCACTGTGTCATCCATCACACTGTCTGCTCTGTTCCTATGGACAGATACACACTGGCCAATACAAACACACACACACTAGCAATTGTGGCCAGCCAGCTCTGGCCCTCCAGTAAACGAGCCACTCGTCCATTGCTGCGTCCTCCTCGTCCTCCTCGCTCATGCTCATGTTAAAAGCCGCTGACCTTCACCTTTGAGCACTCGTCATCACACCATGCATTTACGTCTTTACCCACCGTCTGTTTGTTTTTTTCTTTTTCATGGTTTATAATGTGTAAGCGTTTGGGGACAAAACTGAGCTAATTCGAGAGGCCTCACCGACAATAAATAAATACAGTAAATACAAGAACCTCCAGACGAGTGAGAAAAATCAGGGTGGGTAAAGTGGAAAAAGCAGGCAGTCAACACACATCTGCTCCTGATAGAGAGCTTTGCAGCTTCCCTTGGTTACTACAGCGTACAAAATCAACATCAATATAAGGACACTAGCCAGTGCTGCAAACACAGTTTAACGTCCACACACTAGTCATGTACTGTAAGTCACTTGGTTTAGGGGGGGAAACCTGCTGAGGGGGGTCACATGATGATTGACAGGAGAGAAAATCAGAAAAAATTTGCTCCGTTTTCTTTTAGGATTACTAGAAATTTCACTTTTCCCGTGTTTAATAAATAAGTTGGAAATCACTCTTTGGTGCACTGGTGGAAGTGATGAGGGGGTTACAAGTCGACATCTCTTTTTTGTTTTAAGTGGTTCAGGAACTCATCATCCGAGTCATTAGTAGAGACATTAATGAACTAAAAAGGGTCCGATCATGCTTATTTTATAAACGCAGTGGATAGATGGAGCTGTGGTTGCGTCATTAAATGAGCCATTTCAGTTTGTTAAGTGCTCTCACAGGAAACATCTCTGTGAGTTACTGTACTTGTTCTCATCGGTCTGCTGAGGTTCACTGTGTTTCCATCTGCAAAGCATCCACCGCACTCCCTCTTCTTCAAACGTCCGGTGGCCTTTGGGAGGAATAAACATTCAAGCGGTGTCTTCACATTATTCTGCTTGTTTTTCCTCCCTCGTTTTATAGAGAAAAGGTGCTGCCTCAGTGCTATTTTGTGCTGATAACATGGGAGGTTTGCTTCAACAACAGCTAACTGCTGCTATCAGCAAACAAAGGAAACTCCTCAACAGCCTGTGAACTTTTCTACCCTCACCAGACTCTTTGTTCTTTCAGTAGCTGCACCCGTTTTCCTTGATTTAAAAACACGCATGTGGGAGGCTCATCAGTTTTGGTTTTCTCTCCTCTGCAGTTGTTTGTGGGTCTGTCCTTCCCCTACGAGGGTCCCGCTCCCCTGGAGGCCATCGCCAACGGCTGCGCATTCCTCAACCCCAAATTCAACCCGCCAAAGAGCAGCAAGAACACAGACTTCTTCAAGGGGAAACCCACGCTGAGAGAGGTGAGAGGAAAGAGGGCGCGCACGTTCTGCAGGCTCTTCTAAGACTTTTTAAAAGGTGCGTTTGTTTTTCCTAACCTCTACTCTCTCTGCAGCTGACCTCTCAACATCCGTACGCGGAGGTGTACATCGGTCAACCCCATGTGTGGACGGTGGATATCGAGAACTCTGCCGAGGTGGAGAGGGCCATCCGCTCCATCCTCAGCCAGAAGGTAAACGGAAAAAAGACACAGTAGATGAGATTATGTGAAAGTTTGGGCTACGAAATGTGAGAAAGCCGCCACAAGTCCTGTTTGTTAGGCCGCTTTGATGACCTGACCAGAGACAGGATGAGTGAAAGCACGGGGAAAAGAAAGAGAGATCCTGTTCCATCTTCCCGTCCAGGCCCATGCATATTTAAGGACCGGGCTCGGGACCTCGTGTTGTGCTGTGCTCCGCAGAGCGAGTTCGGAACAATGGCTTTGTTCACCGGACGATCCTGCCGAGCCTCATATGCTTCGTGATCCGTGGCGAGCTGCGGCCTACCAGGCTCCGGCTTGGCTCGCTCCCCACGCACAAAGACGCAGAGAAAGCAGCGAGTCACTTAGCGCTACAACAAAGGCCTCGCTTGTTGGTCCTCTGCTGTTTGAAGTTTCCCCTCTGCGAATCAGAGGATCTTTGACCTGTTGTGTGTTTGTGTGTTCAGATTGAACCCTACCTGCCCTATGAGTTCACCTGTGAGGGGATGCTGCAGAGAGTCAACGGCTTCATTGAGAACCAGGTACTTTGGACACTTCTGTTCTTTAATCCGACAGCCAAGCTTTCTAGTTTTGTGTCTCCGTTGTGTAATATCACGCTCTGTCCTCGTCAGGACTTCTGCCACGGTCAGGTGATGTGGCCTCCCCTCAGCGCTCTGCAGGTCAAACTGGCCGAGCCGGGGCGCTCCTGTAAGCAGGTGTGTCAGGAGGAGCAGCTCATCTGCGAGCCATCCTTCTTCCAGCACCTCAACAAGGACAAGGACCTGGCCAGGTGGAACACACACACACACACACAGATGAACAGATGTTAATGTTATTTTAAAAGCGTCCATTAGGTGGCAGCACAGTGAAGGTTTGAATTCATATGTTGTCATCCAGAATGGTGAATTTAGATGAGCTGCAGTGTCACTTCATCACCACTGGAGGGCTCAGTGTGCTGACTGGGTGTAAGGCTCATGATTTAGGTGGAGTGTGTTCCTGATAAATAGTCATCACCTCCTCTCTGTGCCTTCGTCTCAGGTTTGGCGTGGACTGTCAGACGGTGGAGTCGAGCGCCGACACGGTGGTCCCGGCCTACAGCCAGTCTCGCCGCCACTGCATCTTCCAGTCTGACCTGTTGCTGTTCAGCTGCGCGGGCGCCCACCAGTCGCTGCAACGCGTCTGCCCCTGCCGCGACTACATGAAGGGCCAGGTGGCTCTCTGCAAAGACTGCCTATAGCACCAGCACACAGGCTGATGGGAGGAGTGGGGGTGGGGGTGCTGACGGAGGATTTGACAGGGGGAGTGGGTGGCGGTGGTGTTTGTGGGTGGCGGAATGATGTCAGAGCAGCCTAACGGGTGTGTGAGCGCTGTTCATCATATTTATTGTTTCCCCTCAGCTGCTGGACGTGAAAGCAGCACCGACCTGAGCATCCGTCAAACCTCCCCAACCCCCCCGTCCCCGATTCACCAGCGGTGGCGCTGCGAGTCCTGGAGGCCGTGTACAAATACTTGAATCCGCAAAAGGGAGTCGTCTTAGACTTTAAACCTGCAGAAGAAGAGCTCCCACCTTGGTAGACTGCACATATCAGTGACTTCCTGCCTGTTCGGCGTCAGGTTCAGGGCAGCAACGGGACCAAGGAGACTCAAACCCACCTTTACCTGACACCCCCACCCCTCCTCCCTTACCCACTACTTACCCATCCATCCACGTCTCCTGGTCTAATCTGAAACTGTTTATTCTTTAGGTAGGTTTGCACTGGACTGGCATGCCTGAGGGCCCACATCCCCGCCACATACACACACACACACACACACACATTCACACACATATATATATTCACACACAGACGCACACACACACACACATTCACACACATATATATATTCACACACAGACGCACACACACACGCAGGGCTTAAGAAGAACCCAGTTTTACACTGTAACCGACTTGTTCCTCCTCTTCTGGATGAAGCAGACATGTAACGTAGAAGTTTAGATTTTTATTCTGGAGCTTTCCTGACACATCCTCCACGTTTTGAAGCGGTCTTCGTCCCCCCTTTAAAGACAGGAAAGTGTAGGTTTTCATTTTTCACATATAAGTTGCACATTTGTTTTAAATGATAGCTATAAAGAGGTTCCAGGGTGTGTGTATATGTGTGTGTGTTTCTACAAGAGGCCAGTATCGTAAAAATGTTTTAGCCCGACTGTTTCAGCACACCGGTACCGGTTACTACGCACACAGGGAGGGATGGGGATGAGGGTCGTTCTCTGTAAGCTAAAGCTGTCGTGTCGTAGGATGTCGTGCCGTTGTTGTCGTAGATGATAGGCCGTCGTCGGTAGCAGTGGTAACACCTAGATACGAGGAAGCCTCGGCAGCAAAACACGCAGAGAAACATGACAACCTTCCCGACGTGTTCGCCTGCGTCCTCACACTCGTCTCCCGCCCAACCAGACGACAAGCTGTAAATCCTTTCAAGCTAACTGCAAGCAACAAAAAAGCGCGCCAACGGAGCGTCCCGCGCGACGCCAGAAAAACCTCGCATCTCCTCGTTTCTCTCTGGATAATCATTAGGATCTTAATTTGCCTGCAGATTTGCGAAGAAAAAAAAAATGAAGACAAACGTGAAAAAAATCGTAGTTCTTGTGGTGAATGGAAAAAAATGCACTACGTTAATCTATTCGCAGAGGTTTAACAAGATATTAGCAACACTGTATATTGTTCATATGGGTTTAAAAGTTTTTCTTTTTTATTTATTTTGTATACAGATCTTTATCTCTGTGTTTTGCTGGATATCTTTGTTTTTTTGTTTTTTTATTTATAGGAGGGGTGTCTTCTTTCTTTTTCCTTTTTATAGATTTTTATTTATGGAGGGTAATTAAAGAAAAAACAAACAAACAAAAATAAAATAAAAAAATAAGCGTGCTTATCTTCAAGTGTATGACCGAGAGGGGGAGGGAGAGGTTCTGTCTGCTTCTATTCAGCTTCCAGCAGTGATGTGAGGAGAAAACGCTGAAAGATGTGTCCAATGTTGGAGGGAAAAAGGAGCGAGTTAACTCCTGGAAAAAAAAAGTATTTGTCCTCCAGTTCAGAGGGCAGAAAAAGAATTTTGTAAGCACATAAATTATAATATTTAATATATAATATAAGTCCATACCTGAGCTGGACCTGGAGTCATACTTTTGTGGTTCACCTGACATTTTTTATAGAAAATGTTCCTTTAAAAGCTCAGAGATTTGCACGACATTTGGTTTTAAACTGAAATCTTTAGTCTTTAGAACAAGTTTTAACCACAGAAGAAGAATGGCCTCCCGTCCTTCCTCTCATCACTGTCTCCTGAAGACGGACAGCAGTGGACAAACGGACCTCGTCTCATAGTGAAAGCCAGCAGGAGCCTCATACACTTTGTGCTTTGATTTCCAATCTCAGTTCGTCTGTTTGCACACGTGTAAATTCAGCCCGTGCCGTGCAGCTCCAGTGTTCCACCTTCTACTCTGTCACTGTCAGCTCGGGCTGTTTTTATGGTTTTTTTTGTTTGTTTTTTTACTTTTTTAAACAGGTCAGTGATCTGCCGCCAAGTTAGTGTTTCAAAGAACATGATGTGCCTTTTTCATTGTTAACTTTGGTTCTGCCTGCTTCTGTTCGCATTACCGCTCAGGCTGCTGAGGTTTGTCAGGGCTGAGTCACTTCAACAAGTCCAACATGTGAACGTGAGGGAAAAGAAAAAAGTCACTCCTTTGATCAGAAAAAAAGGAAAAGTTTTATTTTTGAGTTGAATTAAATTCGTTTGAATGTTTTAACCTAATTTAAATCATTTAATTTAATCACTTCAAACCTCACGATTAGTTTGGTTGACTTGGAGAAGTCTATTGATTAGTTATTATAGGAACATGAGAAACTAAGTGTTAAACACCAGAAGACTGATGGTGGATTTACATGTTCTGTAGTAATCAGATTACATGTGAACAAAAGATGTGGTGTATGAAGTGGTGTTTTGGAGTAGCACATGTACGACACAGTGGGTCTTCTAGTTTTCTCGGCTTAACCCGGATCACTCACAGCAGTCTGTGTTTTCTTGATTTTGTGCACGCGACTTCCTGCTGTGATTTTTTTTTAAAGGTTCACTATATTCTGTAGTTTTGTTACTGTCAACAAATCCCATGACTACTGAAGGCGTAAATCTTTAAAGACGGCTCGCAGATGATTCACTAAGACAGCTGGGCGTTGTAGTTTTTTAAGCGAACGTTACTCAAAAGGGGGTAAATTGTGAATCTGTTGGGGACTATTTGCAGTTGTGGATGAATACACATTTGCTCGAGAGAATATCTATGCCCATGATCATGTCTGGATACTTTCATTGTTTTGCTCTTTTCCTGAGATTTGTTGACAGTAAGAAAAATATAGAAGATGACCACACTTGTCTTCATACGTGTCAGAGGTCGAAATGGTTCAAACCAGAAATTTAAACCGAGTGTTAAGAAACATTCTGACCTCCTCTTAATAGAAAGAACAGTGATGTCTTTCTCCGTGAGCAGCTCTTAAGACGGTCGGACCTGTTTTGTTGCAGTAAAAGCCTTATTTCCTTTTTATGTTCAAAGCATGCTGTCCATCAACTGTTTGGTTTCAGGAGAGATCGGCTCCGTCTGTTCCTGAAAACTGGAAAAACCCGTGCCATCAGCAAAGGTTGTGTAGAACAAAACGGCATCGAATGCATTAAGAAAAAAAAAAAAGAAAGAAAACCTGCTACTTACAGTCATCCATGTATCAATCTGTGTTCTTTCAATCTCCACCCTTGTTTGAAGCTGTCAGTGTCTGAAACAGCAGAGTGTTGATGATTGTGGTCCGAGCAGCGGGAGGTGAATAACGCAACGACAACATGTTTTGTTTTTCACAGTCCTTGACGAGTAAGAGGGATATAACTTTATTTTTAAATAAACCTTTTTTCTGTGACAAAAGGCTCCCACTCTGGTTTAATATTTGTTTTACATCACAGCAATACAGATTCAGTATTTACACCGGCACAGAAAAGTACAGTCAGCAGCTGGAATCCCACAAGTGTGTGTGTGTACTTGTTTCATTAGTTATACAGATACGGAGATAAACGTCAGCCTCGGTGTTTCAGTGTGCGATGGGACAATTTGAGCGCAGATTTATGTGCTTCCAAAGACTTTTTTTTTCCAAGAGCATAAATTACTTTGCAGAGGAATTATTACCCCGTGAAGAGTAATTTCATTTAAGTCCAAGAGTTTGAGAAGAAACAGAACGGGCAGTTTGAGAGCAGGCAAATGAGAGGCTATTGTGTGCTTATGTGGATAATGGCAAATAATAACACATAATTGGATTTGTTTGCTCAACTTAAGCCCGACATGATTATAATATCACTTCAAAACATCTTTATGTGCTTCTAAAAAGTCTTTAACTGCGCTCAACGTGTCCTGTTGCACGCCTACACATTTCAGCCACAAGTATAACCCCCAAAAACTGATTCTCATCACCTAAAAACACCACTGTTGTCTTCAGATAAACCTAAAATGTGACTAAACACTTATGTATTTGTGCGCCGTATAAACTAGTTTCACGTCACAGTGTGTACATTCAGTTACAGCCACTGCAGCAAACACAGACTTGAGGAAAACCTATGAATACTCTGACGAATGAACTCCCTCCTGCTGCCTGATCATCAAACTGAATATTACATTCACATCCCACAGTCACCAAACACTGATCAGTAAGATTTAAGGCTTTGGAGCTAAAAATGAGCACAGGTGGGATGGAAACACCATCAGTTTGATTTTAAGGTGTTATTCCATACTTTAGGAAATAACAGCTTCCCTCTCGAGGTCTGTGAGCAGTTCAGTGGCTGCTGTGCTTCAGTAAACTCTCAGTTTTGTGCTTTTCACATATTCACATCTACAGGCAGGCCCATATCAGAATATCCTGTATAAAAAGCTTGTTTCCTTTAGTCATAAATTCATCAGTAAATAATAATAATAATAAACATCCACCAGGTTTATTACTGTTATTACTCTACAAGTCAACATACCTAATTCACCACAAAGATCAGGAGCTGCCCTTTTAAATCCTAAAACAAGAAGTGACACTGGATGCAACATCAAGAAGATCAAACATCATCATCATCATAGTCATCGCTGCAGTGTGTGGGATCAGGCATCATGTACAAAAACAGTTAAAGTGACAAAGTCAAAGCATGTTTGACAAAGTCATGGCTCAAAAAAAACTGAAACAGACATGATGGTCCTGTTGGACAGTGTGAACAGTTTGGTCTCACCCTGCACAGTTTGATTCATGCAGAGTGCACACAGTATTTTCCCAACAATCATTTAGTTCCTGGTGTGTAATCCTTCACAGTATGATATTAATAGTATGCACTGAAAAGTGAGAAGTGTCTAGTCTCCATCCTAATCTTCACTTTTGGTACCGTAGGTGCTTTTGCACTGATTAGACTGGAACCAACCAGTCTACAGAGGAAATGTGGACAAAGTCACCAATCACATGACCAACATTTACCCTCAGTCCCAAACTAAAGCTGCCCTTTCAGGATCAGGAACAGAAAAAAAAAACTCATGAGTTTTCCCTGAAAGCTCTAAAAACCCTGCATGATACTCCTCAACGACAGACCTTTTTTCACAGCAGCCACTTTGACATGAAGTAGTCGGTCATGGCAGGTGTTTCCAATAATACTAATTACCAAACTCTCTGCAAACTGGCCCGGTGAACCCGCTCCACTGTCAGCAAACCGGCCCGGGTGAACCCGATCTCTGATGAGCCACAACACACACAGCAGGACAGATGTCACAAACTCTGTTTCACTATCTCATTTGGACTCTTGACTTCTAATGTTTGTCTAATTTTAAGAATGTTCTCATCAATCACTGATGTGGTAAGTTGCTTTTGTTCCTCTTTTATTGGTTGTTCCATCCTCTGTCTCTCATATAAAGATTCATATTGTGAGCCATGACTAAAAAGCTGCAGGGTTGAACTATAAAACAAACTTTAGACTAGCTGCAGATCTTTGTCTGAAAGAGACTGATGGTGGTCATGGACCTGCAGCTGCATTACCTCTTCTGGTCAGTAGATGGCACAAGTTGTGAATGTAAAACTAATATTCTTGGATTCGTCATTTCAGCTGCAGAAACAAAAAGAGGTGGGAACCTGAAGTAAACAGAGCTGCTTTTGAACATTCGCCTTCTGTTTTTGTTTCAGTGGAGGCTGACTCAGGTCGTCTGACTGAATGCCAAAAATGATTTTTATCCTCCAGGACTGTGAGCCTGTGTTGGCATTAGGCTGCTGAAACAGTGCCCACTCCAGGCTTCCCTGCTTCCGTCACAACAGTCTAGATAAATATTGTAAATAGCACATCACGTTACTGAGCCTCACTGTGTGTGTGTGTGTGTGTGTTGTGTGTGTGCTTATATACCTGCTTCCTATGCCAAATGGAGCTTTTATTGATATCTTCTCTAGTCATAAAAAAGGCAAAACACCATTAATACTCCACTGCTACATCAGCTACATCAATCAGATTGCAACATTTTATAGCACAGCTGAGCAAAGGCCTCTAGGAACCATGGGAAAAATAAACTGCTGTGTTTTGACAGGGCGATGAGGTGTAACTGAGGTATTGTACATCAACTTGCTGTACAAAAATCTGCTGCTTTCAAGGGGTTATGGACTCTCTGAGTCCATACGTCTCCCGCACGCTGCAGTCCAAGCTCGTCTCTGTCCTGTTTGGTCATTTCTGTCTCTTCTACAACTGAGTCAACAACATTTTTTTTTTTTTCAGTGAGTTTAACTCTTTCACAGTTAACCTTCTAGTTTAAATATGGAGGCATGAAAGAACAGACTGCCCCGTTAACTTTTTAAAGACAGACAAAGATATTATATATACACCAAATTGTAAAACACTTAAAAGGTGCCAAGACTTCGTCATCCTCAGTTCAAATCTTTGAACGAAAGGACTATACAGACACTGAAGCCTCTGCTGACAAAGTGAGGACTCAGTGTGATTGTCTATGAAGAGACTGCAGGGATTTTAATCCCCGTCCCTCTCCAGTCAGTCAGTCAGCCCTCCTTCCAAACCCTCCTCTTCTCCCTCTTTCTTTTCCTCTGTGGTCCGTCACTCAAAGCGCTCGTAGTTCCTGGTCTGACGGACCCGTGGGACCATGTCCAGCAGCAGCCTGCGGTAGAAGAAGACAAGGCCTTTTTAGAAAGCAAAACAAAAAAAACTGAGACTTGATGGAAATATGCGCATCCCATTCAGACTGATTGAGACACTGCAGACATCATTAGTTCGAGGTTTTGGGTGTTGCTCAAGGCAAAAAAAACCTCCCTGCATCAGCAGTGATGACAGGGAGCTTCAGTAAAAATAAAAACTTTCTTCTGAGAGTTCATGAGAAACATGGATTTTTTTTTTTTAAAAGCAAACGCTTTTTTTAGTCATCTCCACCATCTGTTGTTTGAAGAGTAATGTTGGGCATGATTTCCGAAGGTTTAACATTTATAGGATTCATTTTAATTGGTAAAAACAATAACTGCTGTTTGTGAAAGAAAGTTTAGAGGTCAGTCATAGATGTAGACGGGGGAATTTTTATAGATAACTGCATCGTCTGCATACAAATGTATCTCTGCTGGGAGGATGATCCGTCGTATAATGATTATAAAAATGTAAAACAGGAACATTTTGTAATATTTAGGACTCTCAGTTATACTTTCTCTCTGAAACTACCAGAAAACTCTACACACTGCTGTCTCTCATCCAAACTTAAACATTTTCAAACTAAAATTCTCTGGTAATCACTTACTTGACTCCATAGGCGAGGATGATGAGACCTATGAGGACGCCTATTGTCCCATCCAGGTACCACACCTTGGGTTCATGCTTGAACACTTCAGCACTGATGAGGATGGAGAATCCCATGACCCCCCCGACCAGTGAGTTGAATCCTGGAAACAGAACACAAACAATCTTTCTTTCCCCCATAAAAAAAAAAAAAGTCTTATATAAAGACAGCTGACGAGGATTTTGAAGGCTCCTTGTTGGAATTCAGACCACGTCATGTTTAGGCTTGCCTCAGACACCTGTTAAGAGTCCAGTGGACATGTGATATTGACAGCAGTGGCCTCTAACAGTAAAGTGGTATATACAGTGTCTTGTGGCATGACAGATTCTTGAAATGCCTCAAACATCTGTCATATAGTGGAAGGTCATCTTGGAAAAAAACCAACTGACCACAGCACTATTTAGGTGATGAACTGCTGCGTGACTGCCAGCATCTGTTACTCCATGCCAGGAATGTCAGTGAGACGCCTGAGTGTGATCAATGGTCTTGATGTGGAGGGTTAATGACCCCAAATCTGCTGCGTCTGAACCGGTGAGTGGGGGATACCTACCATCAGTGATGAGAGCTCGGCTCGTGAGCACTTTGCCGAGGAAAAACTTTATCACAGCCAGGATGATGCACACCACGCCACTAACGATGGACACGCTGAAGAGGAATCCATCCTGAGAGAGACGGACAGAAGCACAGAGAGATGGTGGGAGTCATGGTTTACTTGTATTCTACGCTCTTCCCTGTCCCGTTGCTGGTGTCCCTCAGGTTTTTAATCTTAGCTTCCTCGCTCAAAGTGCATCACTGGTTGATCCACATAACTTTGAAGCCAAAGAGTTTGTTAGTTGTCAGTTAATCTCGCTCAACAGTGTTTAAAATGTTGAAGGATACATCTACATACAAGCAACAGCGTAGACTTTGACGTCGACTTTTTTGCCCTGGGATTTGTCTCATATGGCTACATATTGGCCGCCCTAATCTTACAGCTTGCTGCTTACAGTATAGAGTAATCCACACTTCATTAAACCAAACCCACATCCTTTGTATTATGCTGCACTTTTATTTTGGCATATAAAGATTTTTCTCAAGACAGCTGCATCCACAATGAAACCACAGCTCAATACCGCAGGTTGCTGCTGTACAGCTCATTTAGAAACGGTCATGGTCCAGCCCTACGACTAGCTTATTTATCATCTCACCTCCCATCTTGACCATTAACTTGAATTATCCTCCAAAAATGTTTCCTTTTGCTCCCCACAGTTCTTATTAAATTGCTTTTCGAGGCAATTATCTGAATCTCATCAAATGCTTTGTCTTCTTCTAATATTACTACTTCTTGCACCTATAGTGAGTCTCACTGGAAAGAGTGTCAGCTTAAATGTCTAAAATGTAAATGCACAAAGGCCTGATGGAGAGAGAGAGAGAGAGAATGGATGAGAGAAGAGAGAGGGAGCTGCAGAGCACTCAGTGCCTCTGCGGCAGCATTAATATTGCACTATGGCCTTGGAGCCATAAAAAAGCTACTTTGGCGAGCTCACAGACATCAAAAGAAGAGATGGAGCAAGCTGCATAAGACCTGAGTCAGTGCTGTGACTCAGCTGCGAACAAATACAGACATGTGCACCTATTATTCAAATTCGTTTAATGGTTTAATCATATTTGAGTTGCCATTCACTATGTAGATATTAATGGTCCTTACAGTATATGCAGCTGTGGTCACATGGCATTTCACAGGGATCAATCATTTCTTTTGATAATATATGTAAACTTTATGAAATCTACAGCTGATTGTGAACATTTCCCGTACGATGACAGTTGTTTGTAACCTTGCTCAAAAGAGATTAGGTGGTTTACTTAATCAGAATAAACATTTCTTAATGTTAGTTGCAGGAAAATGTTATGCATGGCTCTGACACGATCAGGTATTGACTATGGATGTAATTTACCTTCTTTCTAAGCATCAACAGGTGAGACAGATTACACAAAATAAGATGTTCAATTTTTGATTATAATAAAAGATTAAAATGGTCAAACAATGCTTCAGCATTTAGCAGCAGTGTGTGTGTGTGTGTGTGTGTGTGTGTGTGTGTGTGTGTGTGTGTGTGTGTGTAAAAACGCCTAAATGACACCTCCTGATGTTCGAGCACGTGTAATACTAGTCATAATTCAATTATTGATTCAACTGATTCAAAAATCATTATAGTTAGTGAGGGCAGAAATTTCAAACAGTTATAATGTGAAACACTCGATATAAATTAGAGTTTTTAGGTGTGAAAGTGTTTTATTAAAGGGTACGAAGAGAGGAGAAATGCTTTTCGTGTAATAAGTCTACATCTAAAATCAATCTGTATGTCACTGTTATGATTTGGGGTGGTGAGGAAACTATGGGAATAAGTTATATTCACTTTTTGTTTGCTTGGTTTACTTCTTTTTGTTGTTGTCATGGCCACAGCCTCCAGCTCTTTCCCTTGTGTTTTCCTCTGCCTCCCAGCTCTGCTCCTCTGCACACCTGCCTCCAATTACCTCTCCCAGGCTGCACACCTGGCTCTCATCAGCTCCTCACCTCGCAGCATTCGAACCCTGGATCAGATCTCTGCTTCAGTCCTCTCTAGGTTAGTGCTCTGTTCCTCGTCCACTTGCTATTCCAGCCTGCCCACGCCATTTGCCATTGCTGCTTTGCTTCCAGCCATCTTCTTCAGATAGACCTTCTTTAACCTCGCCTTAACTCCTGTGTCTATCTTGTTATACTGCAACTTTTGTAAACTACACATTTCCTGTAGCTGCTTCACAATAAAAGCCTTCATATGTTGGAGTGTATTATTAACTGTAAAGCAGCTGCAGGAGGTGTTTTTGCACTAGCAAAGACAGGACCATCAGAATTAAAGAGCTGAGAAAATATTCTGCATCTTCCAGTATGTCACACTCCATGCTATTTGGATATAACATTCCTCTAAAATGAATATTCAGATTGACCGGGGTACCTTTATTCTGACACACAGACCAAGTTATTTGGTTATTTTGAAATGTTCTGCTTCCAGTAAGCTGAATGAAAGATGGCATGGGAATTCCCACCATGTGACCTCCTAATTAACATTCAAAGTGGTTGGGCTGGCATTTTGGTCCATGAGAGAGGGAAATTTCACACACACACACACACACACACACAGAGGAAGGAAGAGGGGTAGAGCTCATGACAGACAGAGGCTGCCCAGAATGTGAGCGCAGTGCTTGACATTTACATTTGACAACCAGAGATCCTTGTGCAGAATGTGAAGATGGAGTCAGGGATAAGTCAGGTAGTCAAACATGCCTATCATTCATAATAATCTCTATGAAGTGATATCTGCATATGAATGCAGAATCTGTAGGCAAGTCTGTAGACTTCAGCAAGACTGGCCGAAATGCAACCTGCAGCCATCGTCTATCATCTGATGATGATTTAGCTTTTTAAAAGTTATCTGCATTTATATGCAGATAACTGTTTGTAGAGATGAGCAGACATGTTTCTCTCCTCCTTCTCGTGTACCAAATTGCTAATCAGACAGCAAGGGAAGTCTTGGCCCAGACATCTGTTTTCCAGATATCCACTGGCTACACCAGAAGCCCAGAAACCATTGCCCAACCATTGCCCCCAGAGGCCACATCATTATCAGATGATAGCCAGTAGCTTCCAATATTGTATTTATAATAACTACAATGTGGAGAAACTAACTGGAACAGACAATTTTCCAATGGGTTATCATGGAAGAAAAGCGAAATTACAGTGGTATCATCTGCTCTGAATGCTCGGGTCTGGTGGTGCAGCAGCTTCACTGAACACAGCTGGAGATAAAATAGTGTGAAAAGGTAGAAAAATCCTCAATCTGACACGTCTGTCTGCAGAAAGCCAAATCCTTAAAGGAACAGTTTGATATTTTTGTGAAAAATACAGTTATTAGATGAGAGGATCCACACTACAGTTGTGTCTCTACGTGAAATATAAAGCTACAGCCAGCAGCTAGTTAGCTTAGCATAACCAGCTCCTCTAAAACTAAAGCCAGCACGTAACTTGTCACAAAAAGCACAACTTTAATAGCTGAAATAAGTTGATTATCTTGGGAAACAGGTTGAAATCATCGTATATGACTACATGATTTTTTGGTGACTTTTGGTGGATTTCATAAGCCCAGAAGTTGTGAAATTTTGCAGCCCTTCAAATTAAAGCTGTTGGGAGTTGAAAGGTTTTCACAAAGTGGGGATGAAATGCCTGTATGAAGACTACAGCTTCGTTTTGGATGCTAACTGACATTAATTGGGCTCAGGGGACTAGCAGAGCAGCAACAGTCAGGTGTCAAAAACCATCCTCCTCCACGTTTCCTCCTCATGCCCCCATCTCTCTCCTCTTCCTCTTCTTCTCTCACCAATGCATACCTAAGCAGCTGCTCACCTTATTAACATTTAATAGCAAAGAGGAAAAGAGAAAGTGAGTGAAAATAAACCCTATTTCCAATATCAGCATATTGAGCAGGGCTGTGAGGCATACACAAGCTATATATAAGTCCAACTGTGATGCACCGGAAACCAGTCTGGTAGAACCAGACTGTGACAGAAGAGGAGCAGCTTGAAAAAAAACCACAAACTGTCTGCCTTGCCGCTCAGAGAGTCTCTTTGTTTATGCTTTAATGCTCACTGTCTGTCAGGCCAGACTCTTTCCCTCACCGGAGACTGTTAAAGTAGATAGTTAGTCCGATAAATAAAGGATCAATAAAGGATTTGAAAACTAGCTGAAATGTGCAGCCAGTCCCCAGATGTAACCTTAACAGTGTGTGCAGAAGCAAAACAATTAGTGAATAATTAAGCTGTAGAGGGAACTGAAATAAAAAAAATAGAAGTATGGACTCAAATAAATACAGAAACATGAGCTAAACATTGTTTGTCTGACCTGAGCATAATTTGTCTTTCTTCCAACAAAACACAACCCCAACGCCTTTCCCATTTCATAAATATTTACATTCTGCATTCCTTATTATAAATCTGTTAAGTCATTATTACATTATTTGTCGTATAAAACAACATAAACAAACTTTGAGAGTGTCTTAGTTAGTAAATAGTTGAGTAGAAATGTCTTTCAGAGTCAGTAATGTTCATGCAGTTTAGAATGAATAGATTTATGCTAATGCTATCAGCTTTGTTACATTTTGTTGTGTATTTAGTGAAATGTATCATCATCAAACTGCATTTTTATCAACTATCAGGTCAGATTTGTAGACTTATTTTACTCCTCAATCAGTGGATAATATATTTGTAAGTTATGCAAAAGTTAACACCTGGTGTAAATATTTAGTAACAACTCGTTAATCCCGACTCAGTGAGTTTCTGTGCTGCAACCTGTTTTAATTGGTGAGATATAAATCTCCACCTGTTATATTTTTTCTGAGGAATGTGATTTAAAAATGTTTTTCAAATGTGTGTGTGGGGTTAGTTTTACTTCTAGCATGCTAATATAGTTCAGATCTTTTAAGATCTTGCATTTTGATATCAGCTCCTTGGAGTCTTGAAACAGTTGTTAGCAATTAAATGAGTTTATGAGTTTACACGGTTTATAAAAACAGCCTGGGAGTTGTCCAACAGCTCATTCTATAAAACATGTAATCATTCATTCATTCATGATTATTTTCTCCAGACTACACTGATGTGATTTAGATCACAGAGCTAAAGTGGAAAGAGACTGTGAGGAGCCTGGACATCAACAATCTCTCTTCAATAATTCACTAAAACATAATATTTCCATATTTACTCATCATCATCATCATCATTACGTTCAGATCCTCAACAGCGTTTCTACGGAGATAACTATTGCCCGGCAACGGGGTGGTGAAGCTATTTCAGGAAGTGTGAACGCTCTTCAGTCTTCACACCTGAGATTTGTGACATTCTTCATACGGCAGTAACAACAACACTGTAACACTTCTCTCACACTCACACACACACACACACACACACACACACACACACACATAATAATGGAAATAAAACAAACCTATTGTTGAGTCTGATGTTTTTGTGAAAACAAATGAAATCATTTAATTAATTTTCAGTCAAATGTCTTTCAAAGACGATCCAACTTTTTTTCCTTTTGGAAACTGAATGATCTTTCTCTACTTGAAAACATTTTTTTTTGATTGTTGCATGTTCAGTCAAAACAATAAATCAACCAATTATAGAAAATACATATGAGTTGAACTTTTTGGGGGGCTTTAAAATCAAATCATTCTCAGAAATCCGCCAGCAGGATGATGATTGTGTCTGTTTCTAACGCCATTTTTTATTTTTACCGTATTGACAATGAGGAATGACCAGCTCAGTGTATCGCTTCATCACCAAGGCATTTTCTAAATTACAATATTGATTCATACTAAATAATGCAGTGGGTAAAACAGGAGTGAGGAAGCAACTTCACAACTTGTCTGTTGTCCTCTTGACCTGCATGGCTCCACAACATCCAACTAAAGACTATGAAACATACAGTGACAGTCAATGACTGAGAAGCTGTCAGCATTACGTTTGAGCAGATCCCCTAATGCACCACTGCAGCCTCAACATTTCTAAATTAAATTAAAATCAAATCATCTAGACTTGATCTGTGATTTCCTTTCGCACCACAGCCAAAACCCTCCATCTGTTCATTACCAACGTTGAGCTGCTTGTTGAAGACTGGAAACTCAACTTTATTGCTTGTCCTCAGTCGAGCCTGAACCACCCAACAACCCTCCAGTGACCAGCACCATGTGAAGCTGAAAATATCCCGTCTTATCAGATGCACTGCCAGTTCAAATGGCAAAGACGGGAGCAGAACCAGCCAGGTTACATCTGCGGATTCATGCGAATCACACAAGTGACTGCCTGCGTGCTGTTTGTCTTGGATGCTGAGAAGTACACTGAGATTTTGAGAAGATATTATTAGATACAGGCACAAAGTCAACAGGGCTTTTTTTTTGGAGTCTCAGTAAAATGCTTGTCTGTGGCAGACTGGTGGTATCACAGCAGGGAGAGCAGACGAGTCCTGGCTGGACAAAGTAGTTTTTACTATCTGGCCAAGCTTTAAAAATAACCACAAATTCTACAAAAATCTGATTATACAACCAAAGTTTTGGCCTGAATTCAGCATCATGACATTTCACAGCCGTTAAAAGACCCTGTTTGACCGTTCAGCTGACAGTAATACAGCTGTCAGTGTACTACAGAATGTTAACGTGGTTTTTCCCTCAGTGTTAATGCTTTGAATGCTTTCATGCTTTCATTCAGAGAGCTCTTCCATGTCCAGATCTGATCCCTGAACCACAGTCAGGCCCATTTCCTGATACATACTGTAGGAAAACCACGTGATAGTGAACTCTAATCTAGTATTATCTCGGCTTACGTTGTGTAATAAGTACATATTAACTCAAATCTAAATCAAAATGCTGTTTCTAAAGCTCTGTTTAAATCTGTGTTTTGTGTTGGTTGATCATTTCTTACCACTTCAGGTAGCAGCTTGGTGGCTAGGTCGTGGATGGCCTTACCCAGAATGCACAGGGAGGACAGGATGAAAATCACACCCAGGATAACGCATGCTCTGCAGAGGAGAAGACATTAATTTATTACTAACTACACAAAAACAAATTACGGTCCTGTTTCCAATTTTGACTGTGTGAACCAATCAACAGTGTTGATAGTCATTAGCTGTGTGGTTATCTATCAACGTAAATGTGTTGCTGAAACCTAGCAGCAACCATCTGCTCTCTTTTAGCACCATTAAGTGGCACCACAGAGAAAATGACAAGCATCTCCTTCAGACAAAGTTTCTTCTTTTAGGTTCATTCCCTCCCGGGCAGCAGACATTTTGACCTTGAATAGATTCTCATGCAACAGTCTACTCCGACGCTGGAAACCCAGATCAATAATAAAAACGGTAAAATGGTGCACAGCTGCAACCGAAGCCAGGATTTTAGAAATACTGAGGGCATGAGTCATGAGGGTTATCTCAGCTTGAAACATTTAGTGGAAGTCTGAGGTTTGTGCGAGAGTTGCATCAGAATGTAGTATTTCTGTAATAGTACTTTTATGAAGTGAAATCCTTGTCTCTGGTACACTGCTATTTTTACTAGTCTGCTATTAAAATTTAGCAAACATGTTCCTCCCAGGGTGATTTGTAAAGTGTTTCGCTATGAAGCAATCTTTCATTAGGAAACAAATCCACCAATCATCTCTAGAGTAACATTATTCCCCGTTGGTCTCAGAGGCTGTGTTTGAAGCTGGTCTGGCAGCTGAGCCCATTTCACTGGTTTGGCTAAAGCTGTCCATCACAAAACTCACAGAGAGTCGAAGCTGAGCAGCCTGAGGACCTCAGGGCGAAAAGCAGTAAATATATTCTGTATAAGATCTGATCCAGTTTCAGCAAAACCACTGAATAAAGTTATAATGTTGTGCTTTTGTTCGGTAATCAGTGAAGCCCGACCATAGATGCACGTTGCAGACCTTAGAATAACTCACAGATGATCAAACAGGAAGAAATCTGCTCTGGTGGCATCATATGCAAGAAAGCGTTTTGTTGGATGTAAATTTAGTACACGCACACAAGTGCAGGATGAGTCATCAACAGCTTTTTATGGTTTATCAGGAAATGACAAACTCTAAAATATAATGAGAAAGAATACCTGAAAATACCTCAAAACAGTTTTTTTGTCACTCTTGGAACATGTACTGGATTCTAGGTGACATTTAGTGCCAGGCATAGGTGATTAAAAACATGAAACATCAATTATGACTTCATGGGGACATTATCACCTCAAATGTTTTACAGCAGCTGTACTTTGTGTTTAGTGCTTATTAGCATGCTAACATACTGCCTTTGTGAGCACATTAGCATGTCGCTTACATTAGCATTTAGCTCAAAGCACCAGTTTACCTATAACTACAGCCTCACAGAGGTTCCAGGTCAGTCTTGTTAAATATTGATTAACAACAAATGTTAACTGCTAAAACTGCATTTTCCTGGATATAATCCTGAATGACAGATTAATTGTGTTACACAGACGTGCAGAGGGAAGACCTATTTGGCGGCAGCAGCTGTCCTTTATAAACCTTTACCCAATTAACAAAGTCTAGAGGGAGACAAAAACAATTGGAGCATATGCCCCGGTCATGCATGGCTACCGGCGTGTGTTCAATTCTGAAGGCTACTCTCGAGCCACACTTGGTGTCCTGGGTTTTGACCGGATGAGGTAACCAAGGCAACACCCAGCATCCCTGTGGGAAATCCTCAGCAGGACACACACACACCGCACAACAAGAAAACCAGTACAGGCCAGTACATTATTTCATCCATCACATCAAAGGTGGCTGACATTACTTTATGACATCAATCCCAGCACAACAGCAGCATCTCGTTCTAACCTTTGCAACAGTCGTGTGAATAATGCGCTTTTTGTTTGTCCCTAATTCGTCTTGTTTTGTCATCTCCAGCTTGTTACCTTGGCAACCGGTCTGTACCTGGCCATCACTATTCAGCCACATCTCCTGTGTCAGACACAGGCAGATAAAAAAAAATTAAGAATAATATCGGATGTGGATGTGCGTCAGTGGGTTTCTCACTCAGTCTGCTGCAAGCCGCTGGCTGTCAAACAAACAAACTATGTGCCTACATGTAGTGGGCACATATAGTACACGTCTATTCAAGGGCTTGTATACTTGTGCATCCATGGGTGTGGGTGTTTTAGTTGCTCGCGGGTGATCCTCGCTTTTCTGTGTGTTTCAAATGTATAAATATATATATGTGTATGTGTGTGTGTGTGATACAGGAGGAAGCCTGGCCTCTCGGTGAAGCCAATTAGCGGCTGAGCAGCTTCCTGAACTTTGTCCAAGTTCTCCAATTAGCTTCTGAAGTGACATGACGAAGGCTGCTGTCGAAAAGTGACATTGCGTGGATGTTTTAATGTTACGATTTAACACGCTCATATATCTAGCTCATCAACAGGCAGCTGTTAATTGACTTGTCCTGCTGAGGAGAGATTATGACAGCATATAAATAAATAAAGCGATAAAGTAGCTCTGTCTGGTGCACATGTCGAGACCAGCGGTGAGTGGTGTCAATCTTCTGCCATCTCCAGAGGACGCGATCTCATCTGTCGTCTCTACAGAAATTAGCACTCTCCTCTACGTGTGTGTGTTTACGTGTGTGTATCCAGCAGATGCTCTGACAGTAAGGGCAGAGATGGTGACGCTATGTTCTCATCTGCTTCGTTCAGTAACAGATGTGTTTGTTTTGGTTGAATATCATTTGTGTATCTTCCGGTTACGTTAAGGCTCACATGAACAGAGCAGAAATGGAGTGACAGACAGCTGTGTTACCCTCGTTTTTCTTTTTTTCTCCTCTCTTTTAGTCGCCCACTTGCTGCCAGCACTGACGACCATTCAACAGGCTCTGAAAAGAAGCCCACCTGACCTCCACACACAGACGCACTATTCTCGGCCAGGTACAGATAAGATGTGAGACGCTCGCCTGTGATCGGTCCCAGTGGACTGAGGCTGACAGAGCTGAAGAGACCTGCTGTTTGACACACTCCTCCAAAGGACAAAGCAGACCACACACACGCACACACACATCAGACACTGTGGACAGGGTGAAATGGATTTCATGAGTTTTCTGGGTTTGTTTGGTCTTCAGATGGAATTAAACCATCTGGACAGACTGAAAACAAAAGAGCAGACAACTGCAGGAGATTGGCACTAGAAGAAAATGAGAATATACACAAACAAAGCTGTCAAAATACCAATATTTCTATTGATTAAAAGATAAATAAATGGAAATGTATTAACAGGAAACACCAATTAAATTTTATAATGACTATTTGAACACCACCTTTTGGAGATAAACTATATTTCTTTGGTCTTTTGTCCTCTGGTGCATCATATCAGATTTGATTTTTGCAGGACAAAACCTGCCTGACAGTGTTATATCTGTATCTGTATTTCATCTGTACTTACATGTATTCGCGGTGTGCTGAGTGGACGGCCGCGGCGTTGCTGTACCGCCACAGTACGATGACAGAGGACAGCACATCCAGCGTGGCGTCAAACTGCAGAGTGACAACAACAAAGAGGAACTCTCAAATGCTTTGACATTCTCTTCACTGCAGCATGCAGTGCGAGCCATCATAGATTTGGTGAAGTGGAGGCTTTGCAGGTGACTTACGGCGAATCCAAAAGCTGAAGCGCTGTGGCGCATGATGGAAACAGCTGGAAAGAAAACAGAGAGAGGAGGACACTGAACAACAAGTAACACTGATACAATCTGCAGTAAGTGTTGAGTTTGTTTTCACTGATATTTATTTTGATTGATATTTCCTTTGATTAACACTTCTACTTATATGTAGTCATGGATTATTCTGCATATTATGTTATATAAACGTGACATCCATGTTTCCGGCTGTCATGCTGCCACCCATACTTTGTCAATCTGTTCAATCACAGGCTCTACAATGCCCACATACTTTCTTTTGTAGTGTACCGACAGCAAGATGAAGATTTCCTCCCACTGTCTGCGCACACAAACAAAGGATGACTGCTGCCATGTCAATCAAGAGACTCCCTCACTAAGTGGGTTTAACTGCACTGATCTGAGCTGATGGATGGTTATCATTTATCACCCAGAGCTGCATTTGGAGTGAGAAATACCTTTTCTGGTTTTTATTAACCTGCCCAGGCACGATAAGCCCCATTTTGTTGACTGATGTAATTTCATTATCGGGGTATTATGTGCCTGTTTCGGCTCAATCATAGTGAGCTGCAGATGTGTTGAAAACAAACACTGTGTGTAATCATCCGCCTGCAATGGGAGGGAATGAGGAGAGGAGGATGGAAGAGACAAAGGAGAGAAAGATGCAGATAGATAGAGGGGAGGAATCCTCTTCTCTCCTCCCAGGTTTATTTTTAGCAAGACTCACTGGGGCCAGTAACTCGCCTCAGCCCTGCATGCAGAAACACAGCAGAGAGTGGTTTCTCTTTCTCCATGCTTCCCCTTAATCGCTCATTTTCTTTCTGCTGCAAGAAAAGCGAAATCATGATTTCTTCCTTCTTTTATGCCACGTTTTCCCCTTTTCTCTCCTCCTCCAGTCCCTCAAGCTCCTTTTTTCTTCATCCTCTGTTTTCCTGCCTTTTGTTGTTTCATCTACATTCAACTGCTTTCTCTGGGCTGAAAGTGCAATCATCCACTTCCCCTGACCAAAATGAAAACACGAATGAATGTTGCCTTCACGTGCTTTTGCAAACACTTCACCACACACGTGGACAACCCTTGAATATAAATGAGTAGGTGGGATGTTTTTTTTTTTTTTAATGCCAGACATCTGCAGAGATGCAGCATGGAAGCGGTGTCAACATTTGATTGTAAAAATGATTTATATATGATTTATATATAACAACTTCTGGTGAATTTAGCAAAAAGTCACGACGCCTGACAACAAGTCACTCTCTAGAAGTCACTCGCTCTCTGCTGTTTGATCTGAAATGTTTTGTTACAGGATCCATCTCGCAGGACAGTTTGTGTTTCACCAAAGGAATCTGGATGTGTAATATGTCATATTAAAGTTTAAAAGGTGACAGTTGTTATCATCGTGAGGCTGAATCCCGCACATTGTCATCCCTCCAGACTTTAGTATGCAGCTCACGTTCACAAACAAAACATTCAGTGAATTCAGCTGTTAAAGGTTTGTGCACAAATTTACCTTGATAGTGCTGATGACTGTGTCATTCTTCATCACATTGTTCAAAGTGCAGAACAATAATACTACACTGTTGTTAAAGATTAAACACTTCAATTTAAAGGTCCGGTGTGTCAGATTTAAGGGACTCTATTTCCAGAATGTGGCAGAAATGGAATATAAACTGCACAACTGTGTTTTCATTAGTGTTTAATCGCCTGAATTTTTATGTTTTTGTTACCTTAGAATGAACCTACAATCTACAGATGCCGTGGGTCCTCTTCCACTGAGTCCACCATCTTATACGACTAAACAGCTCTAGGCAGGGCCTTCTGCATGTTTTGCAGCCACAGTAGTTTCTCCTACACACTAGGAAGGAGAGGGTGAGGGGAGGGGGTTACAATCAGCAACTACACCACTACTAAATCCTGCACACTTGTCCTAAATTTAAAAAGGCAAAAGCCAAAAACATTCTGCACATCCATTCAACTGAAATGTTATGTGTAATATTTGGGCTACAAATATTAAAATGATTTTGTTTGTTTAAATTCTGTACTTAGACACCTAGATAAGCAGTAAATAAACTGGTTACAGGACTGCAAAACTAGCATCTTCCAGATAGTTTAACTTGTGTATTTTTACTATCATTACATCATATTGTGTATACTGTACTGTATGTTGTGCATGAATTGAAAACAGGTCAAAGGAATGGTAAAGCTCCTCTCTAAACATCCTGGGTGGCGATAAGAAAAAAGACAGTCAAACCCTTTGTGTTAGTACAGACGAATGATGCAGCAAATAGAAGTTGACAGCTGTTCAAATGAAAGTAAATAGAGAGGTAGGGAATGTGTAGACACCAAAGTGTCACCTGCCTGGGTTGACATAACAAGGAAAAAGTAGCAGGCGGCTTCTTTCGTTTCATGTGAAGGCCTTTGACACGTCAACTGAAGTGAGACTGTACTGTATGTGTGAGCACAAAAACACACAACAGGGCATGTAAATATACTATATAACCATCTACATATCATCGAGGGGGCAGATTGGTAACTGTGAAACTTACATTCGTCAGATAGCTGAAAAAACTTCAATCATATTCTATTGCGGTTTTTGCTTTCATGCTATTTTATATGATTTTACCATCTCATTCAAGATAAAAACTCACAGATCTCCCCCTAACATCATGAGCTGGTGGTCCAAATCCAGAAATGTATTCCCCACCGCCCTCACCACCTCTTTCCTTCCTTTCTTCTCCTCCTATCGCCTTCATTAGAAGCAGAAAGACGAAGTGTAAATGAATCTGCAGCAGCTCTGCTGTTGTAAAAGCTCAGCCTAGCGATGGTTAATTGGCTCCCAGGAAAGCTGGGTGGGTGTCAGCAGGGACGGCGATCCAGCATCAGGCTATCACACACACACACACACACACACACACACACACACACACATGTGAGATCTCTCGCCCCCCCTCCTCCTCCTTTCTAGTCACATCTGACAAGAGAAGCGGGAGAACAGAAGATGAAACACCAACCGAGCTCTGCCAGTTTATAGGCTGTTGCTGGAGATCCATTATGCATATCACACACAAAACACTCTGCTGTCAAGGTTGTTTAACAGTTGGTGGACCGATGGTGTTTGTCTCACTATGCTATTGTAGCAACGCACACGCCTTGTTATTAAAGCAGCAGCAAAAGGCGTGATTATGTTTTTATTTATTCATTCAACCCAGTTCTCCTCCACTAATTTCATTCCAGGAAGGAAACATAAGCTGGAAGTGAAATTTTGGGTCGCTGAAGGACAAACTGACAACAAACCTGCTTCAGTTTTGACCACGCGAGTTCACACTAAAATAAATAGAATAAAGAAAAGTGTAGCTGTTCAGTGAAAGGACAAAGATCATTGTGACGCGTTAGACAGATCTACACTGTCTGAGTTCAATTTATTTCTTTAAATTAAACTGTAAGCTGTCTATAACTGTATATTTGGGATTTCCTGTTTTATTTTTTTAATTCTCCCCTCTCCTTGTGTCTGTACTTTACTTCCTGTTGTGTTTCCCACCACCAGTTTTTAATCTGTTCCACCCTGATTAGTTTTCACCTTTGTCTTGTTGTCCTGTCTTCACTTTTGTATGTAGTCCCTGTGTTCCTCGAGTCAGTGTCAGATCATCTGTCTTTTCAGTCTTTGTACTTCTCCCTGTGTTCCTACTCTGTCAGGACAGAACAGCAGGTCGTGGCAAGTTTAGCGTCTTAAATGAGTCTTAAACTTTCATACAATTAGCATAACTTTTGGACATGTCTTGGATTAATGGATTTAGTTTGTTTCTGCCTGGACTTCCCAACCAGCAGTTATTTTGTATCTACCTGCCTCTTAAGTAAGTGTTTAAAGTAACCTTGTGTTCACTTACCTTCACGTCTGCATTTGGGTTCACTCTCTTGCCTTTAGATATTAGATATAAGACACTGATGGCACTGTATGCTACAGCCCTGTTTCCACACACTGTGTAAAATCTTCATAGAAAAAAGTGTGGTGATTTAATTAAATGGCACAAAGATGACTTATTAAATGTTGACACTGAGACATTTTGTTTTTTTGGAAAACGATATGCTTATTTTAAATTTGATGCCAGCAAAATGTTTCGAGAAGTTTGGACAGGGTCATGTTACCGAGGTTACCCATCATGTCATGTGCACTGATTCATCATACCATCACAGATGCTGGGTTTTGAACTGAGCGCTGATGACAAGCCGGATGGTCCCTCTCCTCCTGCTGCAACCAGCTTCCAGTTAGCTTAGCATAAAGACTAGAAGCAGGGGAAACGGCTAGCCTGGCTCTGTCCAAATTTAAAAAAAAAAAATCTGCCTACCAGCACCTCTGAACCTCATTAATTAGTGTCATTTCTTGGCTGAAGTGTAAAAACGACATGTTGTGTGCTGTTATGTGGGAGTTATGATCTACAAGGGGTGCTAAGCTAATTGCCTGCTCCAGCTTCATATTTACCGTACACGTGACAGAGTGGTGTCAATCTTCTCATCTCTTCTCACTCAACAAAGCACACAAGTGTATTTTTCAAAATGTCAAACTATTCCTTTAACTGAAATGGAGTGGCCAGTCAAAGCCACTTCTCTTCCAGTTTAATATCAAATTAATATCATATTCTCACTCCACAGATAAACTGGCTCCAAGGGAGTATTTTAAACACGGTGAGTCAGGCTGGACCAAAAATGAACTCAAACTCTGTCTCTTCTGTCCAAGCATGCACTGAATTCATATTCTGTACATTGTCATGTGACAGTAACACCTCTTATATGTGCTACTTTTCGTGCCACACACTCCTACGATAAACGTGAAGCTGCACATGGCCGCCCTTCATAAAGTTCACACAGACCCTCAGATATACTAAACTTGGAGTCTTGTCATGTTTGAGTAATGCAAATGTTTTACAGGTCACCTAGTCTATCTTTCTGTCAACATGTAGGGCTGACGGGGAACAGCAGCAGGTGCTGATGACTGGACTGGCATCCTGCAGGGCTGACAGGGCGGCTCTGCATCCTTATATATAATCACACCATATTGCAGTTCTATTAATCCTCCTCGACCTTGCACGGTTCTTGGCTTTTCTTCTGCTCACTGTGTAATCCCCGTCCCCTTTAAGGGACGGTATGACATTTTGGCAAACATGCCGAGAGTCAGACAAGAAGATTTATATTAAATGTCTGTATATTAAATTTGAAGCTAGTGCTGGTTAGCTTATCTTAGCATAAAGACTGTGAGCAGAGGGAGACTGCTAACCTGGCTCTCTCTCCCTGTCAGCACCTCTAATAATGATGTCATATATCTTGTTGTTTAATCAGTGCCAAAAACAAGGCATAAAGACGGCAACTTGTGGTTTTACGGGGAGTTAAAGGCCATGACGATTTCTTGGCAAACTTACAGCGATGGGCCTTTAATTGCCAAGAAGTAATTAGTCTATCTCGCTTGTAAAACCACGACAGTGTTTTTATATTGTTTGTGCAAGGGTTCACCTCCTCCTCGAGTTTCATATTTAGTTTATAGATATGGGAGCGGTATCTATACTTACATCTAACTTTGAGCAAGAAAGAAAATAATCCAAAATGTTAAACTTAATAAGAAACATTACAAACATGACTGTGCTATAGATTTGTCATTTTTAGCTTATCTTTAATTTGAAGACTTCTTCATTATCTCTCTATATGTTATTAAGTACTGTTGTTTGCTGTCTCTCTGTGTACTTTATGCCTCCTGAGTCAATTAAGTTCTTCCTTTGAAATACGTTTGATTGGGTGTGGCATCATGCAGGAAACTCCTTATAGAAACAGACACGTGAAAAGACTGCCCAGCTACAGAGCTAACAAACATAGTGTGGTGCTAACACTGCAAACATACTTTACATTCAATGCACGCTGGCTTATTGCCAAAGTGCCAGTGAGAGTTTTACGGATGGTTTCATGAGAGTTTAATGATCAAAACATGCAGCTGGCACAGTGGATTGTTTGCTAATAAATGGTAGTTATGACATTGGCTGTATCAATCAAAGAGAACTTTCCAGGTACAGCAAAGAGAAGGAGGCTTTGCAGAGCAATGATAGTTCATACACTGTTTGGAATAATGCAATAAAACTGTTTAGACATGATTATCAACTGTAGTGATATAAAAAATATGATTTGTAATCTAACAAAATAAACATCACCATAGTTCAGCCACATCACAAAGCTTCTGTGGCTGAACTATGTGAGACTGGATTCTCTGATTTGCAATGATTAAACCCCTTTCATGGTTTAAGCAACTTAACACACGCGACACAGAAGGAAGTTGTAAGACAGGCCCGTCCTGTTGCTGCTGTACCAGAGTTGCATTATCAGAACAGGAAGTGGGCAAGATGTTTGAAACAGCACAGCCTGAGCTCAGGAAGAGGATCTCATTTTCAAAACAAAACCTCTCCGTCTTTCAAACTACTTCTCTCTAACAACTTCACTCCCGAGTAGTGAACTTGTGCCACGCAGCAACAAATTGAATTCTAATTTTCAATTACGTCTTCAAACAAGACTCCAATGAGTTATTGAACCACTGGATTTTCTTCAGTCAGGCCTGTTTTTCTCCAGAGAGCTTGAGAATCGAAATAAAACAATTGTGTGCGTGCGTAATGACACTGCAAGTCATATTGCTGTTTGCTGGAATCACCGACGCTACATCGGCCTCACACAAATCTCTTCCTCTGCTCATTTTCTGCGGCTGATTTGCAAGCAGTGGCATGTTTCATTTATGAGCAAGAGCAGGCAAGATGTGACAAGCGAGGGGTACCACTGCGGGACTATAGAGATGTGATGAAAAGGTCCAGTGAAGAAGATATTGCGTGAAAAGATGCTCATTTTTCCCCAAAACCATTACAAAACAAAGTCATAAGGAGGAAGGATGTTTTTCTTGCTGTCATCACTTCCAGTCCACATCTGCAAACCACTGTTGAAGTGATGAGCCACACTGCAGCAAAGCTTGTCCTCTTTACTTATGCATCTGTCAAGCACTAGTCTGCATGTACTGCAGAGGAGGAAGAAGCATCTCTGGAATCTTGCAGTATGTGACAGTGTCAGATCTCTGAGACAAGACTGGCAAAGCCTGTGATATTTCCATCATCAAAATCACCATCTCAAGCACCACTTGCTACATTTAACTCCATGTTTCTCAAGATATCTGACACATTTTCATCTCTACATTTCTCCACATCCGTCAAATGTCTAAATAACCTGCAGGATATTCTAAAATGGGCCTCCTAATCTCATTTTCCAAATTGAAAAACACGGTGAAACATTACCTAAATTAGATCACCAAAGTGAATCACTTCTATCCCCAATTACACCCCAACAGAGAAACCTTTGACATGCAGAGAAATATAAGAAGTAGGTAGAAAAGTCTGAGACAGTCAGTAATCATCCCTGCCTGAAAGCTTGTGACAAAAGCAGGGTGTTTAAACTTGTTCTGCCTCTGAGAGAAATAAAACTTCTGTAACAGCAGCAAGACTAAAGGTCGAGTTCACGCTCTCTACAGCAAAAAGGTTCTTTCTACTGTTACTTTGTCATTTGAAGTGGAAGAAGTGAGAGGCTAAAGCTTTAGGGGGAATGAAACAGGATCTTGGCATGACGTGTGGGCTGTCAAAGTAGCGTGTTCGCATCAATTGCTTGTCCTTCGTGTTGTTTAATCAGGCTGCTGGGTGTCACAATAATTAACAAACCTGTCCTTCAACTGAAGGACCAAACAGCAGGCATCAGTGTTTCTTTGAATTTTGTTTGTGTAGATGCGGACAAAGCCAGTAAATGGCATCACTTCTAGTGAGCCTGAGCATTCATGAAAGGAAACAGCAAAAGGAGTGGTACTCACTGAAAGCAACGATGGCCAAGACGATAGTGATTGCTATGGACACCCAGGACACCCACAGAGCTTTCTTGCGGTAACTTTGTGCTTCATGCGGCTTGAGGCGCATACTGCTTTCCAGAAGACCTGCAGACAACAACACAGGGCAGAGAGACCCGCTGTGTACAGATATCACTCAAAGAAAGAACAATTAAACAAATTTTCACTACCTTTAAATTCAGTTTCCACGTTGACTAAATTTATATTTGTATTATTGGAGGAATGAGCATTCAACTTACTCACTTACATGTTTTACAGTGACTATAGTTATAAAACATTACTGTAATAAAGCATTAATTACATTACATATGTTTCTACAGCCATGCTAGTAACTTTGTGAGGCTGTACTTCAGCACAGCAGTGCTTTGAGTTAAATGCTAACATCAACATGCTCACATGCTTATAATGAAAATGCTAACATGCTCATGTTTAGCAGTTCAACATTCATTTGCAAAGTACAGCTGAGGCTGACGGGTATGTCATCAGGTCAACGTCTGAACCAGATTTATTCACACCATCCAAAAGTGTCACTGAAAAATCACAAACGTTAACCTCAGGGTGCCGCTAGAGTTAAAGTCAGGGAGATCATCATTTCAGCCTGGATGAAAGTGTGAGACCAACAAACTTACTTACTCTGAATCTGTTAAACAGTATCAATAATGTGTGAAACATGTGGAACTGTTGAATATTTTCAAATCTAATGGTAAACTGTATAGCTGGCACAGAGATTGAGGAGTCTATTTAGTATTCATGAGATTTAAAATAAAACTCAACGCAGAAAGATGTTTTAAGGTTTGAACGGTGTTAATAAAAGTCGAAAAGACTGAATAGCTGGGAGACTTGGTGAGGGATGAAGAATGCAAAATATACAGTGAGCTCAGAGCTACACTGCATCGCTGGCTTAACAATGTGTGAAGAAGAAGCTGAAGGACTAAGGAGAGTTTAAAAAAGGTTGTCATTAGTATGAATCATGTTTGAATGGCGTTTCTTTGTGGAAGGAGTTGGATGACAAAACATGAGTAATAATAATAATAATTCAATAATTAACCATTTTTCGGAGAAGAACATGCTGTGAATGCTCATCATGTGAGAAGTTTAGTGGAGAAATGTCTTATTAGTAGAACTGACATCTGAAACGTGACAAGGAACCCAACCCAACCCTAATTTGATCTTTGAAGAGTGACTTAACTTTAAATGCACTTTTTTTGTATGTAATGTCACTGTATAACACAGTGATTTGATCCTGGACCCATTTCATAGTGTTCATTTCAAGAAGAAGAAAATATAATCATTCTGTCCTCTACAGACACTACAGATCATGTACCAGAACAGAACTGGGTCTTTCCGTGTAGACAATTTTCTCTTTATCATTTCATCTTGATATGACCATGAGCTAGAAAGTTTTGCATTCAGACGAGCACTGTGTCTGCTTTTCGCTATGGTCAGAGTTACAGGATAGTTATGCAGTAATATTGTGAGGGCAGATGAAGTCTGAAACATCCTCATAATAAGGACTGCGTTTAGTCATGCACTCCATTACTGACACTTGTCACCTCATCAAAATCATCAAGATATTAACCCGGTCGATCTTGTATGTGAGGTTCATATGTCATTACTTAGGAGAAAAACATATTTAAGATGTGGAGCACTGTTTAAATGGCTGCCTGTGGTTTTCATTCTCAATCCATTTATTTATTCACAGAACCTGTAACACGGTATTTCAGGTCAGATATGTCAGGATGAACACATGCATACTCTGTATTCCATTTCTACCCAGCTCTGTAAATAATTGATCATATTGATCATAGCATTAAGGTGCCAGTCATCGGTTATATGACCTCTTCCTCCCATAAATCAAGTCTGATTTGTGCACAATTTGGAACATTTGGGGGCAAATTATAGGAAGTATACGAGCAACATGTTCCAGTTTCTAGTTGAATAAATACAAGCAAGTAAACAGATTTCCTTATATAGTACAGTATAACGTATGTTTCTCTACTCTCCATGTCATTACGCACAGTGTGCGCCCTGGCGAATCCGGTGAATCCTAAACTTTCACCATATCTCACACCGCCTACCTCGGTCCTCTATGCTGTCTGTTATCTTCATCTCCTGGTCCATGTTGAAGCCCTCTCCCTGACTTTCTGTGCTGGGCTGCTGTTGCTGCTGCTGCTGCTGCTGCTGCTGCTGCTGCTGCTGCTGTTGTTGCTGGGAATCCGCCTGCTCGCACTGGCCGTTCACCGCCGTGTGGTCCACAACAGCCGGGTCCGGGGCGGCGGTGGTGTCTGGCGGTATGGAGTCCGTCATCTTGTCGGCGGGGTTGCGGTTCCAATGAGGCACTCCAAAAATGTCACACCTGGGCGAGAAGTGCGGGCTTTCAGCTGGGGAGAGACCAAGAGACAGTGAGGGAGGGAGGGAAAGGAGGGAAGGAAGGAGGGAGGGAGGGAGACTCCTCGCAGGGCTGCAGGTCCAGTTGCGCCAAATTACATAGAGTAAGGTGGAACAGGACCGGAAATTAAATGTGGACAAAACAAACGCCTGTTTGTCACCTGAAAAAACATAACGCTAAAATACACATATGAATAAAATACATCTGGATATTTTCTGTTCTGTTGTTGCATGTGATGTCGAGGCTTCACTTAACATTTCAGAGTCAAACATGACCATTATTACCTTCTCTTAACGAAGTACTATTGTACCTTTTACTCCACTACATTTATCTGACAGCTACAGAAACGCTAGTTACATTTCAGATTAAATTTCACATTCAAAACATCACTTATTGTTATGGATAAATGGTATTTACCAACCAGAACTTAAAGATGCTGTTTTCACATAGTATTTGACCATTAAATGCACTAACAAGTTTGCACTTATTATAAACTGGTCATACCAGACACTTAAAGCTAAACAGGTTTCATTTCTTAAATATTCAGCTATTTATAATAAGAATGTATGTGTTATTTTCTCTTTCAGTAGCGATTTAATACGGCTTAAAGTAAAAATGATGGTCGTCTTTCTCCACGAATTAAATGTTTAAAGTTAAAGTTCGCACAGTTTCCATGAAAGAAATATGTTAGCTGCTTACTTTGAAGGTGGTAACTGGCACCAGTCTGCCTCTGTTTGAACAAGCAGCAGAACAAAATACTCACAACTGGCCTCACTTCGCGGCGTCGTGGAAATATCTACACCTGGACTCTAATTACGAATCCCGGCGGAGTTCACGAGACCTGCGCTCGCGATGCTGTCGAACCAAGCTGCCGCTAACTGCCGCCGCTGCTGCGCCGCGCGCCCGCGAGGAGAACATCTGGTCCCGCGTGGATTGAGAGCACGTGCAGCAGACACAGACCGGACCCCGTTTACTTACCTGTCACGCGCGCTGCTCGACAGACAATATCGTGATAGTGGACGAGCTAGAACGGTTTGTCCTCGTGCGCGACAACCCGACACATATTTGACTTTGCTGCGACCACACCCACAAATAAACAACGCTTTATTTTCATGTTGTTTGACAGTGAACGGGGTGTGGCCAATTATGGTTCTGGGTTAGAATAATTAACACTGATAACGGACTTCCTGTCACGGGTTGCTAAGATACAGAACTACCCGAGAAGCATGCAGACTAATAGGTTATTCTGCCCAGACCATGTTAAAACATATGATATGGTTTTAAAGAGTCTATTCTCAGCCTGAACGGTGAATTCATTGAAATATAAGGAGGATAGAATAAACAAAAACACACATTTCACACAATATATCAACACTGGAAAACCACATAGTAACAAATTAGTGATGATCTGCGCACCACGGTGGCGTAAAGAGTGAATTCAGTGTGTACACACACAAAGAGCGGTAGAAATAAGACTTTGGGTGCAGACTGGTGGTGCAGCCATACTCTTCCAACATAGTTGAAAAGCCCTCCTGGCTTGTAGAAATACAAAGTCCACAAGTTTAGTCTGTTTCAATGTCTGTTTAAAGTCCTTCAGATATATTCAGTGTGCACACAGATTGGCATTTATGGGGACTTTGGTATTAAACATGTCAGACAAACATTTTATAACATCCCTCCAGAAGTTTGGGAAAAATTTGGCTTCTATAAAGACTCTACATTTATACATGCATCATGTAAACAGTAGGTCGCTATAACTTAACCCACACCTCACATTCATCTTGCTTTATTTTGTTTTGGAGCAGAGGGAGTTTACACTCATTTGACTTTGCCTCCATCTAGTGGTAGAAAGAGAGCAATGCAGGCCAGAGGACGCTCCACCATGTTGTGTCACATTCACAATCACAAATATTTAATGATTCCACCAAACCAGCCCATCAGAGGTTTTTTTTTTTGATTGTGATAATAACAGATGAGACTTTGTTTTTAATTCATTAGGAAGCTACATTTTAATGAATAACAATCCAATCTGTGGCCTGGATCTCTTGAGTCCTTGGTCTACATTTGAATTCCAAGAATTCAGTAATTATATTGAGGCTTGAAGGCAAATAATAGGGCCATATTTTATGATCATTTGGGTTCAGTGACGTGTCAATTCTGAAAGGAACAGAGGTAAAAATACTTTGAAAGGCTGCATTTGTAGACCATTTTGGTGGCTCGGTTATCCTGCTGTCTCTCAACATTATTACTACTTCTACTCCTTCTAATTTATTTACCATCATTATAATCTGTGCAAAGTCATACACGTGCATCGTCTTTTTTTTTTTTTTTTGTCTAGTAGTATAACCCATACAGTCTGGGATTAAGTTTAAGTTAAGTTTAAAAACCTTTGATTTCTTGAGGTTATAATAATATTTATTATAAATACATCCACACTAATAATAATAAGTCTCAACTCTTGTGGTTAATTCAGATATTTCAACCCTTGTTCTTGTAGTTTTCCGGTCACATCTACTTAAACTTACAATTAAACGTGTTTTATTGTGGACAAAATGTAATACGACACAGTATCAGTAAATATGATAGATACTCATGTCCATATATATATCTATATTTATGCATATATATACATTTTAAATATGTATATAGTTATTATTTTTATATTATTTTTTCGATTCTGACTCGGATAACAACGAGGCCTTATTTGAACCGCCGACCACCGGAGGGCGCTGTTCGAAAATCCGACAACCGGTTTCAGCTCAGCCTCGACTGCTTCGTTTCGTCCTTCCGGTGCCCCCATAGCCCCGCTCCCTCCCGATGCTAGCACCGTCGGGCTTGGCTGTGGGAGCGTAATGGCGGTGCACCGGGGACCCTCTACGAAATGGCTCTTCACCCGGGAGCAGCTCGAAAACACACCGTCTCGACGCTGCGGCATCGAGGCTGACAGGGAGCTCTCTTACCGGCAGCAGGCCGCCAACTTAATCCAAGACATAGGCCAGAGACTCAACGTGTATCCTTTTGAGGCTGAAGGCTGGCCCGCAGACGGTTAGCGCGAGTTAGCGTTAGCTCACCGGGCCGGGCTGGCAAAGCTTGTTACATTTCATATTTTAACAGTGGAAACAGACGCGAAACCTTTGTATAGTTCACAAAGAGGCCTCTGTGAGGTGTTGGACCATTTAACTCAGTTTATATGATGTTTATATTCAGCTAGCCGCGAGTGGTGAGGCCTGCTCGGTAGCTTAGCTATTGTTTGTCTCTGTAGCCTGCAGCTTCTATTGTTAGCTTTGTGTGATGATACCAGTGATCAATGCTTACTAATTCAAGCTGTACGCGCACGCTACACGTCATATTACGTTACTAAATGAGTATTTGATCGTTAGACGGGTTGTGGCTAACACTTTGACTCTACGTTTTCACGTACAGGATGCACGTTCTGCTCGCTAGCTCGATGCTAATGTGCTAAAAATGTCTCCACTAAAGCTGTATCTATGATCCGTGCATTGTGCCTTAACTCTACACCCAGCTCTCAACTGATCATCAACACTGCTATAGTATATATGCACAGGTTTTATATGATCCACTCCTTCACCAAATTCCATAGAAATGTAAGTACCACTGCAGTGTTGGCTGATACTATAATTACTGGTGGTGAAGGCTATGAAAACTGACTGAGGTTGTTTTTTTTTTCTCCTCCTCTCTTCTCTATAGATCATTTCCCAGACTACGTTGTTCCTGGCAGCTAAAGTTGAGGAGCAGCCCAGGAAGCTGGAGCATGTCATTAAAATAGCCCATGCCTGTGTTAACCCACAAGAGCCTGCCCTAGACACTAAGAGCAACGTAAGTAACCCATGACGAAGCAGCGACTTTGATTTGAATGAAATTACAACGATAACATGTGTGATAGTCTCCCTGCGTGGTCACGTGTGGCTTCAAATGTGTCGCCGTGTGCTCTGTAGATGTTAATATACGATCAATTATCGTGACACCGAGGTCAGTTAAATCCAAACCAGTCGAACATTAAATGTTTGGTGCCTCTTTTGCTCTTTGTGCCCGTAAGATGTGAGTCATGCTGTTCACACAGTCGTGCTGCTGCGAGGCTTCGGAGAGAGAAAAATGCAGCAGAGCTGACAACAGAACTACTTAGATGTTAGTCTGTTTGTCTTTATATGATGGCCAATTGGAAAATCTGAAGGTTACCGACTAGTTTTCGGGAGAGAACAAGTGATTAGAAGGCGTCACGTTTTGTGTCCAGAAAATAGTTTGTTGCAGCCTTAGACTGCAGCTTTTTTTTCAGACATTTGGTCTGTGAGGTAGCCCGGGCTTTTGATTGGAGGGATAGAAAGTTTAGCTGATGATGCTGCAGATTGGTTGCAGACTGATTTTTAGATATGGCAGCTCATGTAGTGATTTTTTTTTTTTTTTTTTTGAGCTGGAATGAAAATCTGCCCATTCTTAAAAACATGAGTCACTTTGGATAAACGCGTCAGCTGAATGACTAAATGTGACTTTTTCTTTGTGGCTTGTACACTCAGTTTGCTCCCATGTGACTGTTTTCTTTAACACACAGTAAATGTTATTTAATAATTAAGTCAAATATTGTTCAATATGTACATCATTTTACACATTGTAGCCCCATTCCAGTTCACATAGCCCTGACCTGCTTCTTCGTTTACTCTGTGCTGCTTGTTTCAGTATTGTAAATCACAGTCCACTCTGCTGGGTACCATTATATTGCTTTTTCTTTCTGCGTCATAGCAGGAAAAAAACACTCTGATAGGGGCTGATGATGTCGGCTGACCGATAAATCAGCCGGGCTCTAATTATGAAATCCATTACTGAATCTGCTTACTGTAATCATGTGCTTAGTCGTCCTTATTTAACCCCATTAAAGAAGTTTGTTGTAGATAAGGAGAAAAGGCAGATTATTTAGTGAACTTAAAGTGTTTTTTCCTCACAGCCCCCCTCGGTTGAAAAGCCCGTGCCACAGCAGGGCTTTAAAATCTCGTGCTTTAGTGACACTGAGATTTGAATCTCGACACAGAAAACTTCCCAGAGCGGGCTGCAGTGTTGTGTAGTTTCATACAGGTAGCAGCTGCTGCTTCCTCTTTTCCTGCTTTGTACGAGCCGTGATGTGAAGGCTGATCCTCTTACATCAAAGCACAGAGAGGATGCGCACTCTCGTATCACGGCGTTTTCAACCTTCAAACTTGAGGGGTGTTGTACAGCGCAAGATGAGCGTCACATACTGAGTCCAGGGAACATACACGAGAGCCAGACGTATAACACTTCTCACCATCTGTCCCTCTAATTGAAAGGCTGTGTTCTGCGCACACAGTGAAGCTTTAATATTGGAATGCTAAAAGGTGTACGGGTTCAAATTTGGACTGCAAGAATGCTGATAAGGAGTTGAATCATCAATCAATGTACAGTTGTTGGAAAGCAGATTTCAAAGTGTTCACCGATCGATCTTTTTTTCTTCTTCTTCTTCTTCAGGCATTCCAGCAGCAGGCACAAGAGCTCGTAGCACTGGAAACGATAGTGCTGCAAACGCTGGGTGAGTGTCATTAAAGCGCCACTACCCCACACACACACCGTGTTTTTAGTGTTTTCTGTGTTAAAAATGCTTCACTGGCTTCTACAGTCGGCCATTTTAGCGGCATTATTCCCGCGGAAACAGCAAAAGTACGCAGGTACCACGTGGGCATGGTACATGTTTGACTTTGAAATCTTGAACAAGACACTTGAGGTTCAAATATAATCCACAATATATCTGTGAAGTCCTGCTCGTGCACATGTGGCTGATCGTCTTCATTCACCGTTTTGCTTTCAGGTTTTGAAATTACAGTTGATCATCCACACACAGATGTTGTGAGGTGTTCCCAGCTAGTGCGAGGTATAACCTTCTTCCTCAGCTCCCTGTCTCACTGCCATTTTGTAACCTTCCTCTTCATAGCCGCATTAATGTTCACCTTAAAATGCTGTCGAATCACTTCTAACACAAACTTTCTCCTTCTTTTACAGCAAGCAAGGATTTGGCACAGACTTCCTATTTCATGGCTACCAACAGGTTATTATCCTGTTCCCATTATTGCACTGTAATGGCACACTATAGCTTCCTGTCCTGCAGGGCCCCCCTTCCTGTGTCCAACGCCCTGTTTGCGCCTGGCTCCTGGGAACCCCCCGACGTGGGGAAGTACCAGCCGGGCTGCTGTGTGCGGTGTATTGTACAAGGGCTCTGTGTTGGCACATAGGGGTTGAATGCACAACGCGGAGTGTAGTGGTGCTGTTTACCTCTCAAGGTTGTTTGGTACGGAGTGCATATGTCTAAAACAAAAAAAAGAAACTCAAGCGGTAGCCTGAATATAGATTGCCACTAAAGATTCTTAAACTTATAGAGTGCTTTGGTAAGTATAGTTCACAGTTCTTTTTAAATAATTAATTTTTTTTGCACATTTTTCACCCCAAACGAGCTAACAATGAAGCGCCAAACTATACTGCAAACTGAAGCCTGTTCTCTAGCTGTGTAATACACGAGGACACATCATGGTAGAACTGTTTATAGCTTCACTATCAGAGCTCCTAATGGTGTTGTTGCTGTGCTGCTGTTGTGTGTTTTGACTTTTGAGGTTGTTCATTTCACTTGTTTTACAGAGACTACTAGTTTGGTATGCAAAGTGTGGGAGGTTGATGTTCCCAGCAGATGATGGTAGACCCCGATCTTCACAGTGCTTTTTTTTTTTTCTTGACTTGAATTCATGTACAAAGAATGAGGTCAACGTTGAATTGTAGCGAATGTAATCACATGATTTTATATCTAAAGATACTGTTAATATTGCTAGCGTGTGTCTGCTTAATGTTCCCCACTTCAGAAGGGAGTTACGGTATGTTAAAGAGTGGAGGACAGAAGGTTTCTCGCATACAATGCAGCACGATATATGAAATGTGGCACTACTGCAGGTATTCTGAAATGATTTGACGCCATGCTAGAGCTTAGTCATGCTATGTCATATTTTGAATCATTGGTAATTTGGTCGGCTTTGATCCGGGTACCTCCGGCTTCCTCTCACAGTCCACAGACATGCACTCAACAGGTTAACTGGTGACTGTAGGTGTGAATGTGAGTGTGAATGGTTGTTTTCTTCGTGTGATGAACTAGCAGCTTGTTCGGGTGTTCTCCGCCTCTCGCCCAAAGTCAGCTTGAATAGGCTCCAGTCCCACCGGATGAGGATAAGCGGTTATAGAAAAGTGTTTTAATTTGATCATCAGATTTTTGTTTTTCACACAGAATTATTCGGTGAAATCACACGAAACCGGCGTAAAACTACAACACGTCATCTTTTCTGTTTTAAAGCAGGATGACTCATTTAATTTGCGCACGCTAAGAGCAGGAAGCTTTATAAATAACTCGGTCCTCCTCTGACGTAGCGGTGTTTTTCAGTCCTAGTTTAACCTTCAGTGTGATTGTTGGCAGTGATCCTGTGACGTTTTAGCTTGGAGCCAGTTTGCAGTGTAGTTTGGGATTCAGGGTGCAGAGAAAATTAACCAGTGGAAACTTTAAAGCCTAATCATTTGTCTTGGCTACCAACATCAGTGTTTCTCAGTCTTAACGTCCCCACATTTGACTCATTTTACACCAATAGTAGCATGTAAATTCAATTTAATCCGACTGTGCAGGAGTAGAGATTTAATGAGATTATAAAGATTGAGAAACACTGTTATTGTTTTATAATTCCCCCCTTTTTTTTATACATTATAATCTAATCTAAGCACAATAATATGGCCTGATAGAGGTTCAGTATATCCACATTTCTATCATATGAAACTGTATAAGTCCCATTCAGACATTTAGGAACATGTTAACAAACATAGGCTTTCTTAGATGTTCCAGGTCTATAAGGTAAGGCGGTGTGTATGTGAAAATAATATAACTTCTAAATCTGATCACGTTAATGCTGCTTTATTATAAACTGCATAAGCTGTAGATTATACATGTGTTTTAGCTGAAAACCCCCCTCAGCTCACAGTTGTATCTCTCTCTTGTGTTTCCTGTCTCCTCCTACAGTTTGCACCTCACCACCTTCTGCCTGCAGTACAGGCCCACGGTCGTCGCGTGTGTCTGCATCCACTTGGCCTGTAAGTGGTCCAACTGGGAGATCCCCGTGTCAACAGACGGCAAACACTGGTGGGAGTACGTGGACCGCACCGTAACGTTACAGCTGCTGGACGGTAAGAGCTCTGTCGTTCTTCAAATATAAATGTCACAGTGATTGTTCTTTAGTAGTTCTGATTAAAAAAAATATGAATTTAAGAGCCACTCCCTCCACTGGATGCTAATGTGGCTGAATTTAGACCCGGTCAGTGCTTCAGAGCAGCATTAGAGACGGATTACACAAGAGTTAGTGGAACACAGAGGGCTTTTCATGCTCTTAAGCTTCAGGCTGAGAGCTGTCTCCTCTCAGCCACGAGGGGAACCCACAACTGTGATTGGAAACTAATGTAGAACTGAGAGGACGCATCAATCATTTTTCATTATCAGGCAATAACACTCAGACTAACCTTTAAAACGGGAGAAATCGCTGCCCTTTGTCTGCTGTGATAGTCAACAGAAACTTCTTTGACTTTTATATTGTTTTAATACTATTTTTCTGATGTTACGGTGTCAGGTCGAGACCCGCTCTCTGGGATTGCATGTTTTCTTTAATGCATAATGAAAGTATTTGTGTTGTTGTGTGTGCTTCATGGCCTTTACCAGTTTGATGTTGACTGCCTCATACACAGACTGTCACTTGTACCATTCAACGTGATCCGACACAACAACTCGGTCATAAATTCTACTTTATGTTTGTTTTTGTTGACAGTCAGTTATTCATTTAACTGTTATGTTTCTTTATTGAGGTTGCAGTTGTATTGTTATAGTGGATAACATTTTGGCCACCCCTTTTACATATACGAGAGGGCCAGAATATTAAAAACGGCTCTCTATGATAAACAAAGTAGAATTATTACATCTCTGACAGTGGTTTTCACATACAAATAGCAACCATACAACAGAATATTAAAGAAGAAGCGAGCCCTCGGTATGAAGAGGTGATCACTAACATGGCTGTCTTCACTGTTTTTCAGAGCTCACACACGAGTTCCTTCAGATCCTGGAGAAGACGCCCAGCAGGCTGAAGAGGATACGAAACTGGAGGGTAAGTAATGAATACATGCGGGGCAGCACACGACGCATGGTGTGACTGTTAGAGGACAGTGTCTCATGTTGATTTCTTTTCTTTTTTTTAGGCCATTCAAGCAGCTAAGAAGCCAAAGACAGAGGGTCCAACAGTGGATAGTGCCTTCCAAGGGACGTCCTTAGACGGCCTTCCCGGTGTCACCAACTCCTTCTTCCCCTCCACCTCCGGATCAGACTCCAACGACATGCCCTCTCTCAACTCCATCGCAGTCCCCTTCGGTTCCTACCAGCCGCTGAGCGACCAGTCCAAGTCCTGTGGCTACGAGCAGTTCTCCGAGCCCCACCCTTCAGACTTCACGCTGGTGAAACACGAACACAAAGCCGCAGGCGGGTCGAGTAGCAAACACCAGCAGCTCGCCGCGAACGCCGCAGCCTTTTCACGGCCACAGAAAGTCTTGACTCTTGAAAAGTACAGAGAGAAACACGCGGCGGAGCTGGCCTTGCAGAACGGTGTAAAAGAGGAGACGGGCACAGACATGTACGCGCCTCCTCCACCCCTCTCCTCACACCACCATAAGAAACGCTCGCAGCCACAGCAGGCCGGCCAGTCGAGCGACGGCAGGAGAGAGAAGTCCAGCTCCAAAAAGTCTCGGCTGCCTGCTTCTTTCTCCGAGAACGGCTCTGCCACCAGCGAGGAGCTCAAGATGAGGATCAAGGTTTCATCAGAGCGTCACGGCGGCTCAGAGCAGGGCGGGACTCTGCCTGGGAAAGACAAGCACAAAGAACACAGCAGCCACCGCCACTCGAAGCACGGCCACTCGCACGCTTATTCCCTCAGCGGCAGCGGCAGAGGGACGATAGACAACGCCTCCTTATCCCTACGAGCTGCCAGCGGCCACTGCAACGACGTGAGCTCGTCCGGCTCTTCCCGCAAGAGGCCTCACTCGGACGCCGGGAACCACAACCACAACCACCACCACCACTCGTCCAAGAGCAGGAGCTCCAAAGGAGGCCTCAGCTCGTCCCACTACTCGTCAGAGAGCGGCCAGAGGATGATGGAGCACCACGGCCACGACGGAACCAACGGCCTGCTGACCTCCAACGGCCAACACACTGACTACAAAGACACTTTTGACATGCTGGACTCTTTACTAAGTGCCCAAGGAATGAACTTGTAACCTCGAAGAGTCCCCGGTGTTGTCTAGAATAAGGTATTACCACGTTTAATAGAATTTTAAAAAATGAATTTATTTGTCTTAAGTTATTGGAACTCGCATCGCCTTCAGTCGTGTCTACACACTGATAATTGATTCTCGTAAAGCTGTCAAAAATGTAAAATTATATGCATAGAGCTGTGTACTACTAGCTTGCAACAAAAAAAAAGAAAAACCATGAGATGTTTTAAGAATGCGGCTGGAAAAATGTTTTTTTTTTAACGTTCTTTTAATGCGAGCTGACATGATTTTAACGTGCATGTTTTCAGTCACAAAAGGGAAGACATAGCTAGTGTTCGCAGCCATTGTGACAGTTTACAGAAAGTAATTTTTTTTTTTTTTTTACGTTAAGACATTTTGTTCCACTAAAAATCTCAGGTCTTGAACTTTTTTGATATAAGAACGAATCTTCCTCTGTTTGGGTTTATTACCTGTGTCTGTGGAGATGTATCACCTCGTCCGTTTGCTGACGAAGAGGGCAGAACTTTAACGTCTGTCTTAGGAAAACATGGTCTGCTTATATTTCAAAAAGAGTGCATCAATAGTTCCAGAAAAACAAAAAACAAACGTGAGGCCGATTCCATTCGCTGTCTATTGGGACCTCCAAGGCCGCACCTGAACTTAATGTGCAGACTCATTATAGAGCTACAAATGAAGTTTACGTTACATCTGCTGTGAAAGTGCATTTAAGATATATCGGCTAAAAATTGCAAAAAGGCCTTGTGATTGTACTTTGTCAATCGCTATTCAGTATGATAAATGTTATTAACTATCAGAAAATACAGATCTCTAAAATAAGATTGTGTATATAGGACTGTAGTTCAGATTTCAATCTGTTGGTTTATTGCATCAGTCCAAACCTTCCTCCATTCAGTGTATAATGAGATCTAAAGCAGACTGTATTGATGAACATATCCTTGATTTGTGTATTGGAGCCCAAATAAAGGTGTACAAGTGAGTTTTATTTCATTTATTTACAAGGCAACGTCACATGGTTGATCCTGAATGGACTGGCCAGGTCACAGATGTGTATTACATTCACAATCAGTTGAACAAATTAGTGACTTCTCATAATTCAGAGACTGTATTCAAAAGCTGTTTCTGGACTAACACGGCTCCAACAGTGGGTGGACCGGGCTCTCAGTCCCCCTAAGTCTGACCCAAGGCCCCTAGCACTGGTTCTCCGGTCCTAAGACAGCCTGCAGCAGAAGCCCTCTGCCTCCAAGACTTCACCCCAGTACTCTGTTTGAGAACCAGAGGGAGAGGAGAGGTAATCATGGCCGATTGCCTGTCCTCAACTGTGCACACATACCTGGTTCATAGTTTATAATAATGCAGTCAGGAAACAGACGTTTCATAGATGTATGATAAACCATACAACTGTAAAACAAGGCTTCAACAGGGACCCTGCTGTCAGCTCGTGAAGTGTAGCCTATGACCAGCACTGCAGTCTGTTAACAGTGACATCTTCACACAATCTCTGAAACATCTGTACCTTACTGCAATGCATTATGAACCAGTGTGGGCACACCCAATGGTGACAGCTGGAAACCGGCACCCTGCTGTGAGCACAGGCCACGCCAACTGTCTTCCGGTCCTCCAACAGAATACTGGTGTGAAGGCTCGGGGGCAGAGGGCTTCTGCTGCAGCCTGCTTGAGGCTGTCTCAGCGCCTCAAGAGGGCCAGTGTTGGGGGCTTTGGGTCAAGCATAGAGGGACTGAGAATCTTGTGTAGGAGGCTGGCTGTGGAACTTTTGTTAGGGTCAGCAGTGGGCATGGAGAGCCTGCTGGAGCGGTCGTGTAAATTCAGAAACTCTTTATAATAAATCTGAATTGAGTTAAGTCATTAATTTGATAAACTAGTGAATGCATACACTTCTGTTTATTTACCCAATGCCCAGTTCATCCAGTTGAAGAATAATCCAGCACACCATATCTCCTCTTCATGCTGCAGTATGGTACCATGGAAGCAGCTTGAGAGAAGACCTGAAACACAAACAGTCAAACAGTGAGGCCTAGACAGTGCATGTGCCATCAGTGTAACAGTTTAACTGTAAGCTACCACCCAACAGCTTCCGCATGATCAGAGGAATGAAAACTGTTTAATCTGCCATTAGGACACTGCCTTCGTCTACCCAGCATACATGTTTTAATGACTGCAGTAACATGGTGTCCAAGTCAGTCACTACACCAGCTGAGCCAACATAGGAGACTTCCCAGAACAGAACAAAGTTACATTAAACACTGATGCTTGAAAGTTTTCTGCCCCAGTCTCACAATACTGTAACTGGGACAGTCTAACCAGGGAAACAACCCTATGTCATGAAAAGTAAGTAAAACTCAAGGCTACCATGACTGTTCATGTCCAACTACAGTCAAACTAGACAGCATTTGCACATAACAGCCCTGAATTTGTGTAGCACACACAGTCTGCACAGGTTTCACACTTGCCACGACTATTTCTAGACCAAAAAGACTTCACAGGACACAGTAAGACATCACTGGCAGAAAGTCTCCACTGGAATAACACTGACCAAAAGTACACCATGCATGAGGACACTCTTCAGTGTTGCATTCGTTGCTTTATGCTCAATTGCTAATAAAAACCACAATATTCAAGTAGTACTAGTAAGTAACTGCTCTAACTACTGTCAGTGAATCAAACATCTAGAGCAGAAAACCAGCATCAAACAGGATTTAACGTAAATGAGTAAATGGTCTAAATAGTGAATTCTGTGTTGCTCAAATGTCAAAACTTTTCCACCAGGTTAACCTCAGTGTCCTTCAGTCTCTACCCAGTCATTTCAAGCCTATGCTGCTCTGCAATTATCTGCTCTTTGGTACATTTAAAAAAAAAAAAAAAAAAAAACACCTCATGGGTTTCAAAGTCAATGTCACCCAGAAAATGCTCTACATCTATTTAGACCCACAAAAACAACCTGGAGGTAAAATGACATCTTTAAAAAGCCTACTTCTGACTGCTAAACCAAACCTTAAAATCTGTCCCGAGTCTGCATGCAGCTCCATGGTGGGTACTTGTGCACTAACTCCTGATAGTTCAGCAAAGCAACCACTATCTGTCAACATGCTCCAGAGTATCAGCTATAACCAAGTTAACTGCAGCGCCACAAACAGCAGCAACAAAATGTAATCTACAGAACCCCAACAGTGTTGCACCGCTATGCCTACCAGGGACCACTTCCAAAATAATTGTGCACAGACCAACACTTACCTACAGTACAGCATGATTCTGAAAAACGGGCTCAAGCTTCTCCAAGACTAAAAATACTGGATATGAAACACTGAAACAAAGACTATCAAGGCCTACCAACCAGGCACATAAAACCAAAATGTTAGAAATACTCTGCATACCCACATAAAACAGTTTAAAGTGTTATGCCTACAAGATGGCACTCATCAAAAGCTCAAATGTGTGAAATAAAGCAAAAGTACAACCAAACAAAGAAACCATATGATGCATGGAGAGGAGTGGGCAACAAAGACTGATGGACTGACCAGGTGCTTTTCTAAGGAGTTATTTCTGACTATCACAAGCTTTACAACAAACTACCAACCAGGCAAATTGTCAAATGACCCACATGGAAAACTGGGTTTGCTATGCCTCCATTACATACACCGAAACCTGAAATTGACAAGCCCCAAATTTGTAACACTAAAGTACCAAATCAAAAACATGGTGCATGAGGGGAGCCAGCCGAGTCAGATGGAAGGAGACAGGTGAGCCAAATTAATGCTGGATGGACTCACCACTGACTGTCTAACCAAAACCTAACAAACTTCTCCCCAGTTTTCCTGCAGCTGTTCAGGAGTGATTGCACACAGAACAAAGACCACAAACAAATAAATGTACTCCAGTAGACCAACCAAGTGATTATCTGGACTGCCTACCCTACAACATAACCCTCTGTAGTCGTCAGCAGTGTTGGGTATAGTTACTTTGGAAAGTAGTTAATTAAGTTACAACGTTATCAATTAAAAGTAATCCGTTACGTTACAGCGTCACCTATGAATAAAAGTAACGCGTTAGAGTACTCATGCGTTACCAAAAATTAAAGCAGTTTGCAGCGCCTCGCACATGCTGCAACTTAACTGACACACAGCCTCCTTTAAAATGCACCGAGACGTCCTGACAACGTCAGTCATCCAACCAAATTAACTCTGCAGGATACCGGAAAGACAGTCAGCAATATGCCACATAGCGTTTTATTAATTATTTTTTGATCAGTCAGAACATAGGTCACTCCTCAGTTTTTTAACCCGAACACAGTTATGAAAGTGCATTAAAGTGCGCTTAAGTAAACAATCTGAGGTAAACAGGTAGCAGATTCAGATCATTTAGAAATTAACGACCAGTCAACGATCTAACAGAAATTTTAACAGCTGCCTCTATGTCAAACAAAAATGATAACAGGCCGCATAACACAAACAATAAAATCGCTCACTGGCACACAGGCAAATGACAAATAGCCGAACTATGAAAATACTACTCAAGTGTCACAGGCCTAAAGTCACTTTACCATCGTCCACTTACATTTAATTGAAAATAATGTGCGTACTTCCACGACTCAAAAGCTGTCCTCTCTGCCTCACACACAGGTAACGTAGGTGAGCAGGGCACAGACGCACCATCACAGCGCTGCGCCTCCGCTGACACATGCGCAGGTGGCACAGTACTGTCTGACAAACAGCAGGCCGCAGTCGGAATTTCTCTTTCCTTATCCGGAGAAATTCTTAAAGCAACTGATTACTTTAAAAAAAAAAAAAAACTGAGTTACTGATTACTTAACGCACGAAACTAACGCGTTACGTTACACGAAAAAGTAATTAAGAGTACTCTAACCCACAACACTGGTCGACAGCTATGTCCAAAAATTGTGCACGGAACAGCACAAAAGTACGACACTGCAACGTGCTCAAATATAACAAAGAAATACATATTACAAGACTTAAAATCTTTGTGTATTCTTACCAACATGCTTAGACAGACCAGTCAAGGCCTACACAACCAGACATAAAACCTAACACATGTCACAAATACCCACATGGGAAACTGTTCAAAGTGCCATGCCTTCAAAATTACTCACCAAAACCTGAAACAGACAAGCACCAACTTGTGTATAAAATATTGTCTAAAATAAAGAAGCACAACCAAACCAAACAAACCATGCGGTTCATGGAGGGGAGCCAGCCATGGAGTCTAAGAAATGGACACAGGTGAGCCAAATTAATTCTCAACTGACCAGGTGCTTTTCTAAACAGTTATTTTAATAATTGCCCACAGACCAACACTACAGCATGATACTGCAAAACAATATGCTCAAACAAATACAAGACTAGACAAACACTGAGGAAATAAAGGACTTGCCTAACCAAGACCTAACAAATTTATCTGTAGTGTTCATACTTATTTCCACTTATTTCAACATACATAAGGCCACAAACAAACACTGGACATGAAACTACTTTAAAGCAAGACAGTTTTCCCTCCAAAATGCCTGAACACACACACTAGTCAAGGCCTGCAGGGCCTACCAACTCCTAACAAATCAAATACTCTGCCTGCTTACATAACTGTACAAAGTGCTATGCCTTCAAACTTACAAACTCATCAAAACCTGAAAGACAAACTTGTAACACTTTTGTGTTTTATAAAGTAAATATAAGCACAACCCGACCGAACATGTGGTGCATGGAGACAGAAAGACAAGAATCAAAAGGGAAGGAGACAGGTGATCTTAAATGCATACAGGTGAGCTAAATTCTTAAATTGACTAACCAGGTGCTTCTATGAAGAATTGTTATTTCTGACTGCTTAAACTTAATCTGTATTCCCACAAAAATGCTTACCTAAACCAAGACCAGTCAAGGCTTCCAGGCCTACCAACCAGGCAGATAAACTGATTGTCCTTTCTGACTGCCTAAACAAAACTCAACAAATCTTCATGCAACACAGAACAATTTCACTAAGGCTCAGACAACAAGACCAAATAATGAATTTGAAACAACTTTTAAAAAGGCACAAGTTCAGCAAGACAGTTTCCCTCCAAAATGTTTGTTCCAACATTTTGGAGGGAAAACTTCCCTCCAAAATGGTGGAACAAAGACCAGTCAGGTCCTGCAGGGCCTACCAACTACAAGCCACACAAATGTTATCTGCCTACCCACATAAAACACTTGCCTTCAAACTTACTCACCAAAACCTCAAATGTGTACTACATGTAGTATGGTGTAAACTTAAACTAAACACAATCAAACCAACAAACAAATCCAAACCTGTGTTGCACGGAGGGGAGCCAACCATGGAGTGAAAGAAGGAACAAGGGAAACAGGTGATCTTAAATACACTCCCACTGATCAGGTGCAACCAATTGCACTAATGAAGACTCCGCCCACCAGGAGCTCAGGTAAGACACAGACAGCCCAATGCAGTGCCTGTGGAGAAACAGCAGAACACATAATAATATCATGCTGGAGCTACAACAGAGAGAGGGGAGTGGAAACTGAGATTAAGATTGTGTTTAAGTGTGGAAAATATAGAGAGGGAAGAAGTTTTAATGAAGTAATTAAAAGAATATAACGAACATGAAACCGGAAAAGAAGTGAAGAACAGAAGGGGGCAGTAATGCAACAACATGGCTGCCAACTGCCATTAAAATCCCAAAAAGAAGAAGAAGAAGGTGCCTGAAGGAATTTACACCACTTACTATGCTTTTAGCAGCTTTTAACAACAATTTGTGGATTTTTTGGTGACTTCTATGAACTGTTTGAAAGGTAAAGAAGTTTCTAGACCTCAAGGGAAAGAAATGAGCTACAATTTTGATGATTGATTCATGGTTTCTAGGCAATTTGGAAGCACAAATGTACTTGTTCCAGCTTTTCAAATGTGTATATTTTATTATTTTATTTTGACTTTTGGAACAGTATCTTGACTAAAAAGCGCCGCCTTGAGCTTTTGACTACATCTCAAAGTCTTCCACGGCGGATAGAGTTTGGTCAAATGTTTTTTTGTTGTTTTTTTTTTCGTTATTTCACAGTGGAAGACCTTGTGATACAGTTGAAAGCTCTAGGGGAAGAGCTAGAAAGTGGAGTTCAGATTGTTTTTTTTTTGGGTCAAGCTTTCTTTTTAAGGCAGCGTTGATACAATTTATGTGCCTAAAAATGCTCCGTACTACTAGAAAAAGAGTAAACATGTAAGGATTAGTCAAACACTGATCACAGGAAATCCCCCCCAAATAATCCACCTTTGAACAGTTTATGTTGCTAAAGACTTTCTTTCCCTGTCAAATCTGAGCAGTCTTCAAACCTAATTTCATGTTCTCGAACTGACAAGTTTCACCATCCTCAGTGCAAAAAAAAACACCTTAAACCCCTAATGTTGGCCTGGAAATCACATATAGCATGTAAAAAAATTGAAAAGAATTGCCAAATCATGCAGATGGTTTAATCCCAGCCTCATAACATTGGATTTATTCCCCATTGAATTTAAGCCCTTGCTGCATTTGAAGATAAAACAGTCATTTGTCAAACGCCGCCAAAGAAAATTCTCATCAAAACACGACATACAATGGTCACTTCCTGCTGCCTGTCTGCTCACATATACAGTAAGTTGATTAATTGATTATGTTACAGGCTACTCGCTGAACAATACAATAAATGGCTACAATATCAGCTTCCAGCTCAGGCTATGTTTAAAGCAGCCAACTCTAATAAAGTACTGAAGTGATAAATAGTTGGGTTGCTGGGCTCCTGAATTAGTAATGTTAATGGGAGTAACAAGGCGTGATTGGAAATACATGTTGAGCTACTGCATGAGCAGAATATTTAAGCGCGCTTCTTTGCATCTGAGCGTTGTTTTGTGTCTTAATTGTAGAAACAATGAGAGGAATCATCTTTTCCTGTCAGCAGCTACATTACATTGAGGGTTTTCTTTTGTTCTTGCCAAAGGAACAAGACTGACAGTGAAACCTGCCATTGAGTCCCTCCAACAAACCTCAAGGGGGGTTTTTCAAGGTTTAGCGTTGGACTTTACACTCTCACACAATACAGAGTTGATGCTTCATTTGTGGGTGGAACATAAATCCAGTTCCTGATAATTAACTAGCACCCTCAGAGCAGACGCAGCGTTTTCACCAAGTATTACCTTCTAATTTTAGCATGGAAGACAATGGGGAAATTCAGCGGGAGGACGTCAGTGAAAATTCAACCATCTGGACATTCTCGCATACTGGTGGGAGGGTGATGATTTATTTTCAGCAACCTCTCGAGCTGAATAAGAGACGCCTACTGCTCGAAAATCCGCAGAGAGGAAGAGATATGAGAGCTGCTTTTGTGAGCAACAAATCCCAGAATTAAGAGCCATCTGAAAGGAAAACACCGTCCAAGCTCTAATTACAACTCAAAAGGCTGGAACATACTGTAGCTGTGCGGCAGGCAAAGGTCTCAGACACAAATACCATTATTATCATCATGATTGATTGAGCAGGTAAGACAGCAAATTAAAAGTTAATGGATGATTAAGTTTAAAAATATGATTTCAAGACATTTGCTCTTTTTTTTTTTTTTTTGATGTCATCCAGCTGCCAGATGAACGGATACACAAAAATAACAGCATCATTTCAATCCATTTAGTTTGAGAGGTGAATAATATCAGCACTGACAGACATTTTTCACAGAAATCCCTCTTCATGTGCCTGATTCATAGCTGTTTCGCTGCCTTACGTACACTAGATGGCAGTGTTACCTTTGGCCTTCAGTGCCAGCAGCAGCATCACAAACATCCAGCATCATTTTCTGTTTTTAGAGGAATTAAAAAAACCCCAAAACAAGACGCAGTGTTGAATAACCTTGAAAAAGGACGCTGCTTTTCATGCCATGAATCCAAGGTGCCTCTCAGCACACTTTGTGATCCTCAGTCACGACCCTCGCACACATGTACACACACACACACACACAAAGACACACCTGTCGCCTTGTACAGACACAAACTTTGGACTTGATCCATCTAATTAACAGATTCAGATAACTGTCGGACGGCGGAGGCTCATAGGCATTCCAGGAAATGTCACGGCACTTGGTAATTTCAGCCGTTGGAGTTGATCAAAAAGGCCTTTGCAGAGCAGCATATGGTGCACTTATACCCATATGAGTCTTAATGCAAATGATGCCCAGGAAATTGTGCAGGAAAGTGGCATAATTATAAGCCATTGAAAGTCCATTGTCATTCCTGTCTGAGAGGTCTCTCTTGAAAAATCAGGAGCTGATGGAAACCCCTCTAAGTACCTGAGATAGAGCCGGAGGGGGAAAATGACTGGGCCTGGGCTGCCATTATGCCATGGTAGCGCAATTATATCCAATGATTGGCAGGAGCATAAATTAGCCTCTGTCTTCATGGTGTGGTTTACTTTTTGTTTCCAACCAGTGCTAAGGTATCCCTTTTTTCACATGGTAAAAAAAAAAAAGCTGCAGCACTCTCTTTAACCAGCTGTTCTCAGTGAAAAACAAGACATTATTTCACAGTTTTCCTCTGTAATTATTCCCTTTACTACCCCAGTTTATTTCTCCGCCCGATGCAAATGCATCCTCTCGTGGCCTGAACACCAGAGATTCATGTTTGTGGTGGGAACCGCAAAGCACCAGCTGTCCTTTAAAAAGAGACAGCTAAAAAAAAAAACACACGCACAGTTGATGTGAAATGTCTTCCTCCCTGCTCGTCCCCAATCATCAATAATTCACCGGCTTCGACATTTGAACTAATTATGGTGCACCAATGGCCTATTTGAGCAGGGTCCTGTCAGATGAAAGCTGCTGGGTCCTTCCTGTCAGCGGTGGAGGCAGCAGAATGAAGAGACAGCAGTGGAGGGAGGCTGAAGCCATTAAAATGAATGGAAAGCACCTCTAACAATCATACACCTCTGACACACACAAACAGGAACTGCTGCCTCAAATACAAACACACACACATTTTAACATTGTCCTTTGCTGCCTCACACACACTCACAGATGTGTGTGTGTGTGAGGTGCAAACACACACAAATAAAAAGAGGGGGGGGGTTGGGGCGACATGAATTTGCTGCCTCACACACACACCCACACTCATACAGTCACATACAGACATGCATAAACATGATGTGCTACAGTAACTCACACACACATACACATACACACACACACACACAGTGACGTGCCCGCCACCTGTGTGGGTTGTTTGGCCTCCTCATCCAGACCTCTCTGGTTTTAATTAGCCTGCTGCTGAAGTGTTTTCCTTTTTATATTCTCTGAAGGGCGATGATAACGGCTACAGCCGAGATGGAGGCTCTCTGCTGGTTTGTTTCAACAGGGAGAGCATAATGACCCTGCAATCACAACACCAAGAAAATACCTACCCCAATAATTATTTTCCTCCTAATGGCTCAGTTTATCCTCTGCTATGGCTTTTGTCAACAGTGTCTTAACAACTGAAAGGATTTCTTAGTCTAATAATGATAATAGTCTAATAATAATAATAATAATGATGATGATGATTAAAATGGAATTTTGGGAAACGTGCTGACTTGCTTTCTTGCCGAGAGTTAGATGAGAAGATCAATACCACTCACATGTCTGTATGCTAAATATGAAGCTACAGCCAGCAGTCAATTAGCTTAATTAATAATAATAATAGATTTAATTTATAATGCACTTTACATTTGAAGCAAATCTCAAAGTGCTAGCTTAGCATAGCTTAGCTTAGCATAAGGTCCTGGCGCACACACCATAGGCTGTATAAAACATGGATGTAGTCTCCATGATGTGACCAACAGATTTCTGAAGAGCCCTGGCTGCCACCATCTTGGGAGTCCTGCCTCCTCCACCAGCTCCAGGCTAATCTAAAAATGGAAAATGACGTGGCGTGTTGGTGGAGCAGACTGAATGAAGCTTGGGTGTTCAAACAAGCCACCTGTAACAACACCCACGCCCAAAACCAAAGCCCCAAAGCCACGCAGTAAATTACGCATAAGCCTTAATATAAGGATTTAGTGGCACCTAGTGGTGAAGTTGCAGATTGCTACCAAATGAATACACTACCACACCTCGCTGTCTCCTTCCAAGCATGTAGGACAAAGTCAGGTGAAATTCACATAAAAAGAAAAATGCCATATCAAGAGCCAGTGTGGTTTGTTTGCTCAGGGCTACTGTAGAAAAATGATGGTTCAACATGGCGGACATGGTGTAAGAGGACCCACTCTCTCTACAGATATAAGGGCTCTTATATCTGTAGAGAGGGCAACAAAAACACAACAATTCTCATTTTCAGGTGATTATAGACTAATGAAAACATACTAATGAATATTATATTCAATTCCTGCCAATAGATACTCCTACATCTTACACACTGGACTTTTAAGCGACTGACTGAAGAGAAAAATGAAGGCAAATTCTCTCTGTGCTACCCACTTTTGTCAGCACGTATAAAGTAAGAAGTATCAACAGATGACAAACTGAAAAAAAAAAGATTCATTAAATGAGTGGACATAGTTCCACACAGGGCTTCACTGAAAGGTTTGATGAGTGTGAAAATGAGTCACCAAATCTCAAATGAACTGAACACCCAAGGGAAACAAAATGGATGTGGGGAACAAAATTAGCTAAGTTTCAGAGACTTGGAGTATCAATGCAAATTACAGATACTGGTCTGAACCGGTCCTATTTTTGTTTTTAACATGTTGTAATGTGAGTCAGGCTACCACCCAAAATTAAAGCTGGATATAACAATATTTTATATTAACGATAGCTCAAATGACCATGTGTATTGTTAAAGCAGTTGTTCATGGTGATGAATCCACAAAGAATCATCACCTGACTCTGCAGTTCCCCTCAGTTCTTTGGAGCACTTTAATGTCTTCCAGTTCACCATTTTGGTTTTACGGCCCACAAGTTTACAGTTTTGGTTTCGGCTCACAGCTCTCATCAACTTCATTTATAGCAGCAGCAGGAAGCTTCTAGTTTTCTGAAGCAGCTATTTACTCAGTAACAAAGAGTCAAAACACAAATTAGCAACTAACTAGTCAACATAGTGAAGCATTTAGAAGCTACAGAGCAAGTTTTCTCAGGATTTGTTAGAGACCAAAACAGAGCTAAAAAGAGAATTCCTATTTCATTATTTTGTTAAGTGTTAGCTTCCCTACCATAAACTTATTAAGAGCTAGGTTTCCATCATAGCGATCAATGACTAATCACTGCCAAAAAAAAAGGCAAACAGCACATTTGCTGACAAAATTATGATGTCAGCAAAGAGACAAGGAGTTTTTAGGACCTGCAGTGACCTTACAATGTATAATTAATTGATTTTATGTAGCTTGTTCTGGAAGACAGGCAAAAAGGTTGTACTTCACCCAGACTACATAACAAAAAAAGAAGCAGACTTTTGCAATTAAATGAACTTTGATGTCGATCCGAAGTCTGTTTATATGTTGGATCTAAGTCTTAACTAGCCCCAAGTAGCACGAAGGTTCAGAGAAGAAATATCTTGAGGTCGGAGCTTTCAGATAGTTGACAATGATCAATTAAAGTTTGAAATAAATTGCAAAGAGAACTGGCTTTGAAGTTTCTCGTGATGTACAAGGAGTTTTTGTAGACTAAACGATATACAAACATTCAAAAACTTCTGTTTGCAGTGGACGAACTATATTTTGTTCTACCTTCTGTTTCAAGTTCTAGGACGTCCTGTACTGAACAGGACAGAAGCAGCTATTTGGAGACCCGGATATACAGCTGGGTGTCATCGGCGTAGCAGCGAAATGAAACGTTATGGATTATACGACCGAGTGGGAGTATGAGGAGGAGGATAGGTTGATTATTGAGAAAGCTGAATTAGAAAGGTAGGAGTTGAGGCTTTCCAAAGCTGGATTTGGGTCGACAGAGCATAGAAATCTGGTTTTCTGTGTTTGCAGCGGCGCGGTGAAGCAGTGGGGGTGCTGCCAAGGGTTTATTGATATTTTAAGGTGAAGCAGCACAGATGAAAATAGCGACTCTGGTTTCAGTTTTGAGTTATGATAATGGTATCTTGCTTCTATAACTACTGCAGTTTCGCAAAATATATTACACAATAATGACAAGCACTAAAATTATATTTTTATACCTGCTGTGCCAGACAAGCACAGCAGGTATAAAAAGCAGCAGTCCATATAACACAAAAAGAATTTCTGTTTGTGTCCATATTGAACATTTTTTTCCTTTGTTCATGGTGCCTTCATGAACACTGACATTGCAATAATGACGCTAAAAAGATTGTTTTGCCGCTGAAACATCTGTAATGTTCTATCAACATATCCTAAACAACAGAGGTGTATATGTGTGTGTGTTTATGAGGCAGCGATTTATGCTTTTGCGGGTGTAACAAAACTAATCCTCCGTGAGTCTGAGAGAAATAACGCAAAGATGAGCTCCACCTGCTGCTGGGTAATTCCTCCAGTGTGTATCATGCTCTTTTTCTCCCTTTGAATCATTAATTTGACAAACGCTCAATCACGTTACAGGACATCTGACACTACCTACTATAACTTCAGTATATACACCTGTTTGGACACATTTATGTTTATACAGCGCCCTCTTATAATGCCACTGTAAACCTGCAAAGATGATGTATCTTTATTTATTTGCTCTGTTTATCTCAATATGTTTGTATTGTTGTATTTACCGATTGTATTGTCTTCATTACTCTCTATCTGTCCCTTTTTCTCTGTGGCTAAAGCAAGTAAAGTTCCCCACAGACATTGTTAAAATTTCACCTGAACCTAATCTATTAAGGAGCCACAACCATGATGCTATGTATGTAGAGAGATGCACTGCAGTCAAACATTCAACGGATACGTAGATCAAATAACGCTGCTTTTATAGTGTATTCTGATTTAGACTAATTAAACAAGAAAATGACATGAAGGCGTCTCTTTTACAAACAAAAATATGCTGTGTTTGATCCACGCTTTCTTATATTTGAGAAAGACTGAAGCGAAAATAAAGAAGTGTGTGAGAATAATCAGTAGCGAACCCGATATTTCTGTCTATTCGCGAGCTTAAAAGATTTAAGGATCTTTCGGTAAAGACAATCTTGGAAGATGGGAAGGTCAGAGGGCTCGAGGCGTTCGTATTTCTGTGCTTGTTGCATCATTGAACGGTGTCTGAAACTCCCTCAGCCTGTATCTTTTCAACACCACAATCCACAGGGGCCTACAGTCCAGCAATCAAGCAAATGCCCTTAAGGAGAGTCTGTTCAAAAGTGTGTGCCATTATCCTATTTGTACATTCATTGCCTCTCGCCCCTCTCTTTGACATCCCCTATAGCTAGACAAGGACATTGACATTGGATAATTTGACATTCAATGATAACATCTGCCAATCCCAATTGTTGCTTCCTGTAATATCTGTACACGGCTACTACAGTATAGTTAAGGCTAGTGAAAGAATGTGGATGTGGCACATATCTGTGGTTAAAGGTCAACATTTTGGGAAGATAGCTAGCCTGGCTCTGTCCAAAGGTAAAAACAATCCACCTGCCTGCACCTCTGAAGCTCACAAGTTGTGGTTCTACGTGACTTTGTGCTGATGAGATTTATTTTTCCAGGGGAGGATGGTGGTGGGTGATTTTCACCTGTGCTGGTCAGTGATTTTGATCCTGTCTGGAGTGTATATGAGGATAATATTTCACTCCACCCCGATAGTAGTAGAAGTAGTAAAAACTACAGTCAGCTATTTTAAATCCCGTCTGGAGCGATGTCCTTCATGAATGTATTTCAGAGTGGATCTTGAGTTTTTTTTCTGCTCGTCCTTCGACTTAATTCGTTTTTAATCTGCTCAGTGTGGAATTTGACTTTTGGAGAAAGTCAAAAGTGTTTTGGTAATCTCAAAGATGGACACATACTAACACTAACTAGCTGATTTTGTGACCAATATGATGATGGAAAGAATCAAAGCCGTCTGGCGAGCATGACTCCTATGTCAGCTACAGATAGGCACCTCTTCTGCAGAGTCCTGCACAGTGTCCGTGTCTATTACGGACCACATCAACGCTGTCTGCAATGATGGGTTAAATTTGCAAGGAGCTCAGTGAATACTGTGATGTTTATCCGATTCGAACACGATTTATGTCTTGGCCCGGGTGCAGTGACCTCTTGGAGTCACCGCCGGTTGCTTGGCAACTTCACGGCGACAAGACTTTTGTGCACCCTGCATTGGCACTAGACTTACATGATGAGTCGCGACTCTCATTTGTCAGATGACAGAACGGATCATAACATCCACCACCCAGCTGCTGTCAGACACCGCACACCTGATTGTCTGTTAGTTACTTGCTGCTAGCAGTGTTTGCCACTCACACGCCTGGTATGAATCTAGGACATCATGTGTTCAAAACCACCCCAAAAAAAGTTGAAATATCCAATGGTGCAGACTTATATAAACACTGGCATGGTGTTGACTCAGTTTTTACACTCTCAGGATTAACACTGATACTTCTGTCGCGTGTTAAATGGTCCAACTCGTCGAGAAGCTCTCGCTTCTTCAGGTATATCTGAACACCCCGCTCCTTTCATCGCGACTGGCAAACCTGCCCGCTATCACATAATTAAATAAGATTTATATCATCACATAGAATAATTCTGTGTGGGCTGATGGTGAATTTTTGTTATAGCCAACTTTCCCCCCTTTTTTTTTTGCACCAACCCACTCACACAGTAATTGAGAAATTGGCATAACTGAATATACAAAAAAAAAAAAAAAGTGGTGTGGGTGTGAAGATGTCCACGGTTGAGTGGCCAAAAGTAACCCACTCAAACAGCCAATTGTGCAAGTACTTATCAATAAATTTCAATGGACATTTGTGACACAGGTATAATTTTGCAAGTATGGAGTCAGATTTAAAATGTGTAGATGAAAGATTGATGACAGATTGGTTGCATCTGACTTGGCTGCACAGTTTAGCAACATCCAGTGAGATCGTTTTCAGACTAATCTGAGGGTGACCTTCATATTTTGTCAGTGTTGTTCACCACAATACACTCAGAATATCAAAAACCATGGAGGCAAATGGCACATTTACTTCAGCCACAGTAATTACACCAACTTCTCTTCAGAGTATTAATAGGCTTTGCTCTTTGCTAATGATTGTATGAGGGAGGGAAGGCATCCTAATCAGTTACATCACAGCCTTGGCTGAAAATGCATGTTTAAATGCCAATATAACTTTGCAGAATAATTGTGTTTGCTGCTAAGAAAAGGTGTTTCCTTCTTTCCTCATTTGATTGGACCACAGTTTTTTCGGTAACTACAAGGCACTCAAAAAAAAATCTCCGCCAACGCTGAACAACTCTCCAACTTACACCACAAGAAATCGCTCCTAACACCTAACACACAAGTTAAACTCGTTTCTTGGCCTTTGCAAACTTTCATGCCAAACTTTTGGAATCAAGTCTATTTTTTCCCGCTTGTTTTATAATTACGGCTACAAGGTGATAATCATCTAGTGGCAGAAATCCCAGATCTGGACCACCACCAAAGGCGAATCAAATGTTGCTGTGTCCAAAGCCAATCTGTCCACCAGTACCCACGGAAGATGTTAATACTTGTTTGAGAGAACATAACCTCTCAATGCGGCTAGAAGAGCTAAATGTGCTATATAACATAAAAGCTGCAAACGTGCCCTTTTTTGATGCACGAGTTGCGCAAGGTGGTGAGCCGGTTTTTCAGCTGTGCAGGTAACTTCTGGCATCCATAAAGCATCACACACGCTTCAATCTGAAATGCAAAGATGCTGAGGACAGAACAGAGAAGTAAGTTAAGTTTGAGGTGCCAGGAATTCACAAAATGTTTGACTAGGAACTATAAAAAGACTGCTTTAGTAGACGTAATCCAAACATATTTCGCCAGCTGGAAAGAAGCGACCACATAGAGGCCAGGCAGTTGATATTTTCCCACAATGACTGAAAAGTGCCTCTATTTATGCTGTCACATGAGCTTATTGACTGTGTAGAAGTGTGGATAAATATCAAGTCAACCTAAAGGAATCCAGTCACAATGTTTTCAGCTGTGGGCCTGCGATGGGGACATTTTGGCAGGTTCCTCCGCCGACTCCATAGCCCCTGCATTGATGTGTGACAAGATATCCTCCGCTGTTCGGCTGCTCACGCCGCGTGTTCAAGGCATTATGGGATGTTGTACCGATGGAGCAGAGGGCTGATGGAAGACAGTCGCAATCGCCCTCTTCTCATTAGATGCAGGGCTGTCTGTGCTCATTAGGCCGGCAGCAGCGCAGTGGGGATCTATTCTCCTGAGGTGACCAAAGGTGCTTACACAGACCTTCCAAGTCTCAGTAATGATGCCCCAGACCTGTCACTCTTGTCACACGACTGACATGACCTTTTTCTGGCTCATGCGCTGAAAGGGAAAAAAAAATCCTAATTTCGCAGGATGAGGCAAGAGAAGTCCTATTTTGCCCCCCAAATTTGAAAATCTGCCCAGTTTTGCATCAGCGTGCTGCGGTGAAACTTTCCGAGCTTGTTGATTCACTTTTTTCACAAAAGTCAACAAAGACTATTTCCTGTGAATTTTATTGGCGATTTAAGTGATTGCGATTCAGGTTTTAATCCGAGCACAAAAGCCAGACCTTGCCATTAAGACCTATGAAATACAGACATGCTGAGCGGCGACAGAGCACCTGAATAGATGTCTGGAAGCAATCTATGAAAGATGGCTGATCAATGGGTGCAAAAATGAAATGGGAGATGAAAAGATGTCTTTAAAGGCTCATGAAAAGGGAACTTGTTGGAGGGCGTTTTGTTCAACTTTCCATTTCTAGCTTCAATCATCCGAACACAGCACACATGAAAGGGAAAAACGGCAATGCTGTAGCCTACTGTGGCTTTATTCCACTGATGTCAAGTGCCACCAGGACTCTCTGTGACATTTTAATGCATGAACTGTGTGTTTAGTTAATACAGGGTCCGTTTTTTGTCTTAGCTTTTAGTGCTGTGATGCACTTTTTTTTTTGGTTTGATGATATGCTGACACAGCCTGCTGTAACAGAAGAAAATCTTAATGACAATAAAATATAGATGAGATTACATCACTCTTAAATTGCATTAGATGCCTTTGTAAAACGACGTGGTCACATCCAGTCCTCACCGGGGCCTTTCCAAACAAAGCCTGATTGTAATGGGCCACATGAAGCGCCAATTTAGCCCCATGCGAGCTTCAACATACAAATGAGAGCGAGCTACAGTGAAGACATACATTAATCCTAGCCAGATTGGGGACTGTATGAATTATGCTAAGAACCTTATCTGTAATTTCCCCTGATCTCCTGCTGGGTGAATTGATTGCGTTTTTGGTCTTAATCCGCAGCATGCCATGCATCTTGGGAGGCAACCAGGGAGCCATCTTGAATAAATAGAATTTGGACTTGACAAAAGCCACCTCCAGCTGAGCAATGAGAAAGCATCCTTTTACCACCGCTCATCCCCTACCACGCAGAATGACATTAGGAAATGGCCAGCCAGGGTTTACATTGAACTGTTGTATTGATTTTGTTACTCGCTTCAGCTGTACTTTCTCTCGGAATATCATTTACGTGTATGACACTCATCAGGATGGATAAGCCCATTTTGGAAAACTCTGCGGTCCTCGTGAAACATCTCTATGCAACCAAGAGAGGGTGTTTTAATGAGATTAATTAGATCGCTTATGAGTGATGGTCCTCTACCAATTACCTGAGCCATAATACCGTTTCCCTCCACCCAGGGCGTCGCGCTCTGCCGAGTGGTGCCAGCCTTCTGCGAGCGCGAGGCTGCAGCAGGAAATGATTAATCATCTCATCACCATCCCAAGAGATAATATGACAATAAAGACAAAAGCCTCTCATCGGCTGTGGCTGTTTAAAGCCAAGAATTGCTTCCTAAACGCCGACTCCGGAGTTCAATTAGACGATACGTCTGCAGCCTTTTAGAATACAAGCTATCTGGGTGTTGTAACACAACGCCGCAGAGGACTGACTGGAGGTCCATTCCTTTTCTATAATGAGGTTCTGCAGTTCACATTCCACCCAATGACAGAAAATCAGAGGTGCTTTGGCAAGACAGAGACGGTGCCGTTCCTGTTTTTCACTCCTGAAGGAGAGCAGCGGGGTACGACCTCCCTCGCGTCATTTCCTTTTCCTTGCTGAAGGGCAGGGAGGGTCACAGACACAGAGGGATCACAGTGGAGAGTGTGGCAGCCAGGAATCAAACCACAGCAGGATTCAGCCACGGATTGGAGAGCCGGCGGCTGCACGCAGAGCGCCGTGCAGGCTTTTATTGGCCCTTCTCCATCACACCTGTCACACAAGATTGGGTTTGTAGAAGCGCTTCCTTCAGCTGAAAAGGCCAAAGTAGATTATGGGGGCAGGCGAGGTTGAAATGGAATAACCAATGGAATGGCGCCAAATATAACGCCTTGCTGTCTGAATGCAAATCATGATTGAATTATGAATGATTTGTATAGTTTGCTGTCAAGTTTTGCCTGGTTGGAAGAGCTCTTCTCAAACATTTTCATGCCGCAGACAGACAGTTTGTCACCATCCTATGGGGAGATAATATTAAAAAAAAATGAAACCTACAATTACAATAATCATTCTCAAACATAATGTAATGTCTGTAATTAGAGAAATTCCTATGGAATTGAGTTACAGCGATATTAATCTATTTCTCAATTTGCTGTGGACCCCCCTGGAGTCCTGTGAGGGGCCTCTGGGGGTCCTCTGACCCACATTGAGAAGCAACTCTGCTGTTAGCTTGTCGAGGAAATGTGCTACTCTCTGGATCTTTATGTTTGTCATAGTTTCATAGTTTTCAAGCAGACTCTGCGAGATTTCTGTTGTCTGACATGACAGGTACACTCCTGAGGTGTTTGTGCACTTTCTTTTTGCTTGGGTTGTCTTCACACGGCTCCATTTTCTTTCCCTAATCTCTTTTCTTTGTCACTATACTGTGATTTTCTAACTATGTCATTATTTCCGCCACATATTTGCCTGGCTAATTTCGTCCGTGTGACGTTCAGAGTATGCCTTGTTGCTATGTAACCTGTTGAAATGTCTCTGCAGCGGCAGTGGCATCGAGGCAAGGATGTTGATTGCACTTGATGGTAAAAGTGAGTATTGCTCTGATTCTGTCTTTAAAGAAAGAGCCGAGGAAGAGGAGGAGGGGGGTGGGGTGCGTTAGACAGAGAGCAAACACACGAAGCTCTGCGGCCGTCCGTCTGTGTTTGAGTCCATCTTTATTACTGTCATCACCTGTGGAGGTAATGTTTTTCCTCTGGGCTGATAGGTTGTCCAACGCAAACAGTGTCACGCGGCTGCAGCGCTGCTCTTTACCCAGCAGACCCTCTGGGAGGAACATGAGACGTCTTCATCTGGGCGCCGCCTCATTATGGCTCTGACAAACACACACCCCACTTCCTCTCTCTTCCAATACACACTTCGCCTCTGCCAAACACACACGCTTTGTTTGTGTAACGCACAGAAAACACACACTTTTGCACTACTTCCTCGCTCTCTCTCGCTCTCTCTCTCCCGTACACACACATGCACACACACACACACCTTTTGGGTGTAATAAAACAGCAGATCAGAGTCATTGGCTGCTGACAGGGACTGACACTGAAACCTGCTGTTGTTGGAAGGCTGCCTGGGAGATGTTCATTACTCACAAAGCTTGTCGGTTTGGACAGGAGAGGAACAACGGTCTTATTAAGTGGAGACCTGGAGCAGCCGTAGGGGAAATACACACACACCCACGCACGCACCCACACGGGCTCCGAGAAAGTTTGAAGCCGTGGCTCCGACCGAGCGCGCTGATAGGCTGAGAGAAGTTGGGGCTGCCAGAAAAATGTAAAACTTTTCCAGCGATGCCGGAATTTGCTGAGTTTGGAGTTTGACACAGCTGACAGACAGACAAATCGTGACATGACGACATCTGCAACGTCAAACCGCGGAGCCTCAGCGCTGAGAGGGGAAGTCAAATTCTGCTGCGGAGGAATGTGACGGCCTCATTTTCACAGGAGCCTGCTGATATTGATTGGAGTTTCTGATGTCTGTCTGGCTCATTGTATAACTCTCACAAGAAGAGATTCAATATTCCCGACATTGCTGAACCTGAAGCCTTGTTTCCATAGTAACTCTGCTCTCCGTCTCTCTAAACATAGCCCTCCTGACTGACTTTAGCCCTGCTCAGATCATCAAGCACAGCTGAAGAGGAGGTAGATGCGTGGACATGGACAATAATGTTCCTGACTTGAGGCGATGAAACGATTTGCTAGCTTGTCAGAACAGCCAACGTCTTGGTGTATTTACAGTTCAAACTGTGCTTAAAGCACCAGAGGACCAGAAGAAGACAACATGAAACAAGTTGAAAATAGGTTTTTATTTCACGAGAAGGCGTGTTCATCCATCTTTCGAAAAAGATTCCGAAAAGATTCACGAAAGCACGAGTGTCCTCGTTGGCGCCCCCTCAACAAGTGGCGCCAATGAGGACACTTGCGTTTTTCCGCCGTGGAGTTTTAATCACAAGGCCCCCAATTCATCTCTCACCTGCTACTTTTCACCAAGTTTGCAAAATCCTAAAATAGCAGCATCTCTCTAAACAACCTGCTCCATTTCAGCCTCAAGCAAAAAGGGGCCGTCATAAATCAAAACCGCCGCACTTGTGACGGTTCGGGGACGAGAGGGGAGTTGGCTGAATTTGCATTTGATGCAGTCGTCGCTGTTTTTTTAGTAAATCTCCAGCAGGATGCCGCTGATACCATCGCAAAGTGAGTTAGAAGGAAAGTAGGGGTCTTTAAGAGCCTTTCATCCTAATGTGCCAGGGTGAAAGGCATTCCTGATACTTTAATGTGAGTTTTGTCATTGAAGAATCACGATGCTTCTTAGAAATCCCGTCATTTTACACCCATGCGGCCCTTACTGAACCTCTGTTTCATTTCCTGATGAAGAACCTGCTGATGTCTGACGCAACCTTGGAGGCTGCGGCGCTCTTTCTCATCTGGCTCCGTTCTTTGGCTTGCTGAGCCGTCCTCTGTGGAGACAAAAAAATAAAAAATAAAAAATGGGAGTATGATGTAAGAGTTAAATCTTCAGTCCGCGTTGAAGAGAAAAGTGAGATCAATATATTGAGCATCTCTAGATTAAAGTGTCTGAGCGGTGGCATAAACAGTGAGAGGATGCCCTTATCAGAGCGCGCAGTTCTCCACATCAGTTTCGATACGTCAAAATATGAAGCGTTTCCTTCCAAACTGACACCCACTCGGACAAAAATGCTTTCTGGCGTGAACATAAAGCACATTTTAGATTACAATGAGAGCTCTATTTTATTTCGAAACCTTTGCTCTGTTTTTAAGGATTGTGATTATGAAATATCGACTGAAGAAGCTCATGAAGGAAAATGTTCCAGAGACTGATATATAACCTTTTGCAAAAAATACCATACATCAATATGTCATACAGCCACATCATGTGATGTTATTACAGGCAATATATAGCTTTGTGAGGGATGGTATGACTTTTGATCAATGTGTTTGACCATGTATCACATTACTGCCACCACATGTGATCCTCAACATGAGTGATGAGGCTTTCTTTTTTATATGAGGATAAAGGAGAGGTCCATCCGCTGTGCACCTTAAATGTTAGACAAATTGCTTTTGCCCCTTAAGCCCTTTGGCTCTAAAAGCTGCTGTTGCGGTTGTTATGGGTGCAGCGATGCGGTGTGTGCACGTACGGCTTTGTGGCAGACGGTGCAGAGCGTCTGCAGGTTGTCCAGAGAGCACTGTCCTCCTCCGCTATAGACCGGCCGGATGTGGTCGACCTGCCAGAAATCCCCTTCGACCGGAGCGCGGATCATCTCATTCAGCTAGAAACACACAGAGAATGAAATAGTGAGCGTCTCAGTACACTGACTACCCTTGGATGTTTTCTCATACGGCTCTAAATTGCCAAAAAACAAGCTGTGATTGTGCTGCCCTCCCAAACCATCCATCTATGCTAAAGTTCATTTTTTCCAGCCGATGTGATGTCTTTAGTAAAGCGCAGTCTTTTTCTCCGAGTCCTAAAGTGACCTAAATTGTTATTTTATGTGCACACGCTGGCGCGCACACGCACAAAATCAGTCATATTAAACAAATCTCGGCACCGCAGGGGCACTTCTGCAATGCGCTTCACAATAAAAGAAGATAAAAACAAATAAGTCTCGAGGAGTGCACATGACAGCGAGGCACATAAATGGCAGAAATCTACAAGAGGAAATAATGAAAGGAAAGAGCAGAAACAGACCTCTGATAAAGCTTTCAAATGCTGTGATTAATGTAAGAATCAAACTATTATCCATCATCATCATCACGTGCCTCAGGTACAGCCATATAAACCGCCAAAATGTCGTTGGCCTACATAATGGGCAGCTGTAGGCAAACCTAACCAGTGAGTACACGTTAATCTGCTCGACAAAGACACAGAAATGAGGTTAAATAAAGCACAAGGGAATAAAATGCTACAGACACATACATACTCTGAAATCCTATACTAATGTTTTTCAGCTGTTAATGGCTTTCAGGATCTCCAAAATACAAAGACGACTCTACTCTTGGTAATGGTCAGTTTAAAGTGTAAACAAAGCAGCTGTGTCACAACAATATTGCCATAAAATTCATTGTCGTGAAATGTTAGCATGCTAACATGCTTTACCAAGATGATTACACACTTATTTCTGTTGTGAAGTTTTTTAACATTTTAACACGGAGGCTTGTGGAAACTGACTCACTTCTGCGGCCTGTCTCAAGCGGCAGCTCGAGGAATGTTTCCCAGCGTTGGAGGTTGCTGCTTTCAGCATGTTAGCACACTGACAAGCTACACTCAAACGGTGAACATGGACCTACGTTTCACGCTAATTACAAAATTTGAACATGTTGCATAGCGTGGAACATGTACCCGCTAATCACTGACACATGAACATTTCCATTGTGAGCATGCTAGCATGCTGACATTAGCGTTTAGCTCTAGGCACCAGTGTGTCTAAATACAGCTTAACAGAAGTCTTCACAGGAGCAGATTACTGAGCTTTAGAGATGAAACACTGGGAACAAAATGACCTGGAAATTGAACCAGTGTGCTGCTTGCTGATGTGCATCTGAACAAAATGTTTTTATTTTATTCTGAGAAGAAATAGAAAACAGACCAAAAGAATAAAGAAAAGAATGCAGAGTGAAAGAGAGGATACAGAACAAGCAAGCGGAAGACCAAAAGATGATTGAGAGAATTAGAAACAGAGAAAGAGAAGCCTGATGGGAAGAGTTCAGGGCAAAAAATCCATTTTCCTGCTTTGAGTGCTACTCTGTCGACATTAAGGCAGCGAGCTGGAATTGATCCCAACAGATTTAAAGAACAGGGCTGCTCACAGGGCCAGAGTTCACGTCTCTCACACACACACACACACACTCACACTCACACTCTCCAGTCAATTGAACCTCCTTGTGTGCCCAAACCGTGCACCTTGCTACACCAGAATCCCACAACTACACACCAACACACTAACAATTCTGCTCACAGGCACGGAAAATCCACACACACCATAAAATACCAATACACACATGCCCAAATTCTGTTATACACATACTCGCACAAACCAAAAGACCCTAAGGTACACATAAAGACCCATCTACACATGTACACACACCAGGAAACACACACACCAGAACCCCCCAGTATGAACCAAAGAATGAGCCTATAATCTCGAGGCTCCTCCACCGCTGCGGCGTCTTATCATGTGGCTGAGTTTGTTTCCTCTAAAGCTCGGTGCATCGATCGGTGCTGATGCTGCTGCCGGCGGCACTGGGAAGGGGAGCGAGTGTGTGTGTGTGTGTGTGTGTGTGTGTGTGTGTGTGTGTGTGGGGGGGGACTGGCTTTGCAGGATAACAGCCAACCAAATCAAACAGGCTTACTGGTCGAGGCCTGGCACTGGGAAAAAAAATCAATGGGCCCAGCAATCCATTTACTGGGAGCTGCCCCCCTGGAGTGCAGATCAACCTGTGTGTGTGTGTGTGTGTGTGTGTGTGTGTGCATATGTGCGTAGGTGGGTGGAATGGAGAATACAGGGTGCTTTTATTTTTGCACTTACACAAACAAAGATGCCTTTGCGTGTGAGTTATTTAGCTCACATCAGGAGACTGGTGTTCAGATGATGTGTGTATCATAGCGTTTTTTAATAATGTGCGTCTAATGAAGTTGTTACTTCATGAAACCTCATTTCACCTGAACCCCGAGGCCCTAACACGTCCAACTCCACCTACATCCCTGGAGACAAATCCCATCAGCCTCTTCTGTAGTTTGTGCTTCGTGCCAAATACCAAATATTAGCATGCTAACGTGCTCATTTAAGTATACCTGCAGTCAGTGACATGGTTGGTTATGAAATTGGTATTTTTAGCCATGCTACTAGCATCGCCTTGTGGATGACGATGTTTGTTGGTCAATCTTCTCAACATCTCAAATCAACTATGAGATGGTTTGCCATTTAATTTTGTAGAGATGTTCATGGTCCCCAGACGATGAGCCTGACATTTTAAATCCTCTGACTTTTTCTGGTGCCACCACGAGGTCCACATTTGTGATTTTGATTGAAATGTCTCGACAACTGTTGGATAGATTATCATGAAATTTGGTGCTGACAGTCGTGGTCCCTTCAGGATAAATTCTGTCAGTTCAGTCATATCTGTACTTCTTGTTTAGGTCAGTGCTAGCATTTAGTTTAAAGTTCCACAGAGCCAAAAGTCGAATTTTTATGATGATTTGGCCTAGCATTGTTTGACTGTTAATTAGCAGTCAATGGTAGATTAATGTGGACTGTGAGGCAAAGGTAATACCTGCTTTGTTAAACTTTGTGAGGTAAAAAGAAAGACATGGATAGGGAATCTCCACTCATCAGCCAACACTGTTGAAGTTAAAGCTTTTCATTACTGCTGCTCCTTATTAAAAAAGGTCTAAATATAACTGTGTGTTCAAACTTCATCACTTGAGAACAAAAAAGACATTTTTATATCTGGCTTCCAATGAAATCATTTAGAAATGAAATCATTAAAACGCTGGCTTCCGACCTGTTTGAGTGACAGCTGGGCGAGCCAAGTGTTCTCCAGCATGTCCTTGCGCTGGGTGGGCGGTGCGTCACGGACCTTCATGAACAGGTCATGGGCGTGGAGGCCACAGTGTTGACAGATGCCCTTCTCCACCTCCAGCACCCGCAAACGCATGTATGTCTGGCTGGAGCGCAACTGGAACTCTTCTTGGCACCTTTGGGTGGAGAAAGAAGAAAAAAATCTGGAGTTGAATGTAGATGAACAGAAAAAGCTGAAATTCTTTATTTTTTATAAAGAGACGACAGATGTTATTGTGCTTTTGCTGAAAGGAGTGCAGACATCATTTGTGGGAAATAACAATGTGTTCAAATATGATCACATCCAGGTCTAGATAAGTGGAGTATCTCACCTTGACTGAATGACCTGAAGTTGGCCCTTGAAAAGCACTTGAGGAAATTGAATTTCTACTTTAAATGGGAAATAACACTGAAGGTATGCACAGAACAGTACATTTTTTCAGTTCAAATAATTCAGTTGACGGTGAAGCGCCCTGCTCAGGGACACTGCAGAGACTTTTCCATTTCGAACATTATTCATATTGGTGTTAAAATACAGTGATTACACACTGAATTAAATATGACAGGAAAGGGTTAGGAAGAGGTTCATTATCACTGTAAGAGTTGCAGTCTAAACTGGGAACAGCAATCTATTTTAGTCGTCAGACAAACAGTATTCTTTCTACAGCACAAAGCCGGCAAAGCAACAAGGTGAAGTCAACATTATACTGTCGAGTTTTTGAGTTTGTTTTGCACAAATACTCTTAAAGCTCGAAGTATAATTGAATTTTTAAGATGCCAGATGGGGTGGGCTTTGGCACAGAAGACAATCAGTGCTGGGAAGTTTAAGCAATCTCAGACACAAACTATTTGAAAGTAAATTTAATATATTTTTCTTTGATTGACATCTTACAAAAGACTGTCGGGATTCATACCATTGCAGTAAACACCCGCCGGTCTGCTGCTCCATGCAGGGAGTGCTAAGATTTACACACAAGTCTGCACCACAGACCTTTTTGGAGATCTGGAAATGTCCGGTTCATACCAAAGATTTTCCGTACCTGCATAACAATCCTGACTATTACCTGTGACTGCAGAATCGAGTGTCCCAGGGCCCACCTGTGGTAGGGCAGGCCTGCTGGCAGGACAGACACAGAGGGACTCCGTCACTGTCCAGTGCCTGCAGGTATCCGGACCCTGATGATGGCTGCTCCTCCACTGCCTCACAGGAGTCCTTGTCCTTCCTGCAGAGACACACAGAGAGAAGGAAGTGTGTTACAGGAGAGAAAAGCTCATTTTTTGGCTGCTCACTCTTTTCTCTTCACTTCCTTTAAGACCAATGCCATTGTTTAAAAGGACTACAGTATACCAAGGTCGGTTAGCTAACCAAATATCTCACATATTAGAATCTAAAACACCCGGGTCATTGAGAACAGAACATTTGATTGCATGTGAGATGTTATATGGGGTTGCAGTTTAAAGGACCAGTGTGTAGGATTTACTAGCATCTAGCTGTGTATTTGCTAATTGCAACCGAAGCGCCTCACCTTCAACTTCCTAGCATGAATGAAACTACATGAAAAAAGCTAAAGTCCCCATCTAGAGTCAGTGTTTAGTTTGTCCGTTCTGGTGGCACATGGCGGTTCAACATGGTGGACTCTGTGGAAGACGACACGCAGCGTCTATCGGTATAAAAGGCTCATTTTAAGGTACCGAAAATTGATTATATACATGTATGAAAACATAGTTGTGCATATTATAGTCCAATTCTGTAAATATAACCCCCTAAATCTTACACACCGGACCTTTAAGTTGAAGCAGATGAAGTGTCAGTTGAAGTTGATGAACTCAAATAGTTTAAAGGGTGAGTTGAATTATATAAAATGATATAAAACAATAGGACATATTAAAGGGGCACTGTATAATGCATTTTGTGGCTCTGGAGAAAATAACCCTGATGATGTCATCAGTTATTTTAAGTTTGACTTTAAATATTTGACAGAAAATGTATTAACTGGAGTCTGAAAGATGAGGGCAATTAACAGGCAGGAACAGCTGCATTATGGGAAATGGATAGGACGTAATGTTTTTGAAGCTTGACTCGTGTGATTATGTAATAAAAGTCAGAATATCTCTGCTGCTTCGACTTTCACCATTCCAAAATAAAATTTTCCCCAACTTTATAGGACTACAATAATAAATTGTTGGAGTGTCCCTTTAAAAACACTCAGAACAAACAGAGTTGCTGCATATGGCAGAGGAGGTTTTGACAGCAAACATCAACACGGGAGAAGATGAGAATCTAAAATCTAAGAAAATATACGTGTAAAAGCCTGTTTTGAATAAAATAAATGGGAATTTATAATAGCTCTGTCCAGTGTACATGCTTCAGCTTAAAGTATGTAATTCATAGATAACTAATATGACTCTAAATATGATGAAATGTGAAGATCTAAGGCAGGTTAAATACTATTTTCAGTGTCTGAAGATAAGGCAGACAATGCAGCTAACTGTGCTGAATAAAATGAGTCCGTCTGTGTGTGCAATCTATTCTCTGTATCTTTTTGATTCAGGCAACATGTCTGCGGCACAATTTTTAGCCCTCTGTGCACTAAACTTTGAAAGAGAAGTTACCTTGATCAGCGTCAAGCCGGCAGCAACGTTCAATGTCGAGTTAATTTCTCTCAACATCAGCAGAACAGCAAACACAATTCAACATAAAGTCACCCGACAAAAGTATCTGTTTGCTTTGTGAGTTGCACATCCAGAGCTGATGGACATATGGCTTCTGTGTGTGTGTGTGCGCGCGCGCATGTGTGCAGGGGAAATATCTATTTACTGTGTGTTTATACATGATGCTGATGTATCTGCAGAACATTTCCAGGATGTGTACGTGCATGCCTGTCCTTTTGGCAGAGGACAGCAAGTTTTGGGCATTTGCCATGTTGTCCCAGCAGGGTTCTAGAGCCACGTTGGAGGGGACAGATGGACTAAATTCTCTTTCCCCGTGGTTTACAATTCAGACAGACAGAGAGAGGAACAAAGAGCCAGAGCGACAGAGCACTACAGAGAGAGATTTAATCATTGAAATCGGGAAGAAAAAGCACTCTAAAAAGGGAACCTTGCTGCTTCAAAGTTTAGAAGATACCAAAAAAAATGGAAATACCAAGAGACAAATACTTTGCCAGCTACATCTAGTGGATGAAAGAGAGACGGAAAGAGACTTTTTACTGGTGTGCCCAAACAGAGTATGGTGAAAACATGGTACTTAACCCAGAAATACATGGTTTGCTAGCAACTGTAAATGTTGAAAGCATCAAAGAATTCAAGGTTGTTCAATCGCAATGATGTTAACATAATTTAATTATTGTATATACCTTACGTTTAGCTTCAAAGAAATTTAAATTCATATATGCGAAAAGCAAATGAACATGTTGGCAGCTCTCATTGCAGCATGAGGTAACCCTCAGAAAACTCATACTTCAAACCCCAGAAATCACGCAACATGCCTTCAGCAAACGGCACGCAGCCTGCTAATGTTTACCGCCGAGCTGATCTCTGATGCTTCATATGAAAGGAAACCGAAAGAAGAAGATCTGACGCCGCTGAGTCCAGCTGTCAATCCGTGGAGTGCTGGCTTGCTGTTAATCAGGAGGCTGATTCTGTTTGACAACTTTTAATTTGTTGCTTCCCGTGGACAGCGAGACGGCCGCACCACACAGTGAGGAGATCCAGAGCGTCTCAGTTTTAACATTAGTAATATTAAAGCAAACAGCTGTGACTAATGCCACATGGCAGCAATGCTGTTTTACTCCACCACTAGAGCTGGGTATCATACCTCACACCTTTTCTGCTGCCAACTGAAATGTGTCAATTTCCTGATTTTAATCACAGATTTAGATGATTTGATTTTGGCAAAGTTCTTGTATGACTCCTGAGACATTTAACCTAAGAACTTGGGCATTTTGTTAAATGATAAAAAGGATTTTGTAGATTTATATTTCGGTTTTAGTATGTTTCCTCTGTGTCAGTATTAAATGCACAAACAAGAGTGTGGTCTCGATATTCTCATCTAACTCTGCACAAGCAATAGATTGACATTTTCGGAAAAAGCTGATAATTTTTACCTTTCTGATGCTATTCCCCAAATGTCAAATTAATTTAATTAATCAATTAATCAATTAATTTGTTTGACGTGGTTTAGCCAGAAAATAATATTTCTGACGTTCCTGCTGGACTGGAGACAAAAGCAAATTACAGAAAAAGATAAAAGCATAAATGCTTGAAACTAAGTCATATTAAAAGTAATGATGTGCTGTCACTGCCCGATCTGCCACTTCAGCTATCATCCTATTATTATTTTATTATTTATTTTATCTATTGATGTAAAAATCCACACTTTGTACTTAACTGGATCTAAATGCTGGGCTTGCTGCTGCATGTATGCATACAGTAGATGTGCTGTATACAAGTCACCACATCATATCAGACTGCACCCAGAAGATGTTAAAACTTGTTTTAAAAAAGTTGTAATCAATAACTTTCTGAAATAAACACGTTTTTCCAGAGCTGATGATGGAAGTAGCTCATGAATGAGCAATTTTGCTTCCTTCTCATCTCTGCTGAGACACGTGTAGTACAGATCAGGCAGGAGGCAGAGATTGGGCTGTGACACGTACGACTAAACCTACAAGACAAAAATTTGGATAAAAATCAATATTTGATTTAGAATTTATGAAATACAAAATGCTAAAAACTGTTTTTATGCTAGCTATTAGCATGTTAGTTAGACAGCTTCTGTTAAACATTGTTGCAGAAACCTCTTGATACATTTTTAAATGAGTTTTTAAATTATTTTAAAAAATTAAATTAATTAATTATATATATGAATTATTAATTATTAATTTATTATTATTAATAATTGTTTGATTTTCAGACACTTATAAGTGTCAAGAGCACTAATCCTGGACGGCACCTTTAACACACCTCATGGACCACCATGGGCATTTAACATGTAACACCAGTTGCTGTGTTCATGTCAGAAAGAGTGTTTTTTGCAGGTTTCCTCAGCTGGCCGTTGCATCTCACCCAGTAGATTGTATTATGGTCTATATTTACTGTTCTAACACACTCAGTGGGCCTTTGTGCCTCTCCCACAAGGCAAATACAGATCTCCATGGAGACAGCTGAGGGAAGGAAAACGAAAATAAACCAAATCCCAAAGAGGAAGCCACGTGATGACACAAAGCACCTTGATGCACAGACCATGAAAACTCATCTTTAAAAACCACAAACAAGACTGGAAAGATCTGTTAAATCTGAATATTGTTGGTGAGGATTTTGCAGTGCAGTGTATATGAAATGCGTCGGCATGAGCTACATCTAGAGCGGATTCTGAATTTTAAGATTATATACTTATGTGGTGGAAAGCCTGGAAGATATTATTTAAGACTTGTTAAGACCTGAGGACAGCTTGACCTCTGCTGGCCTGAACATCCACCCACACATCCGTCCCTTTAACCTACCTCTCAGAAGTAGGTGGTGTTAGTGAAGCGGTAGACTTCCTTTTCGTGAAGAAGTTTTCTTTGGTGACCTGTCGGACGCTGCCTCCCTCCTGTTGGGCCTTGCTCAGGGACGCCTGGGCCACATCGTCTTTAGTGAGGTACCTGTGAAAACGGGATAAACGTGGCTGTGAAGGACCGGAGGATTCGTTACATAACCAGAGAGCTTAATGGGGAGAGCTGATTCACATGGAGCGCATGGGGGAGTAAGTGCAGAAGATAGATTCACAAACCCTCTCTGGACGGCATTAGTAACAGGTAAGATGGGAAATCTGATGCTGCTCAAGTATATCTGAAATCTTAGTCACCTGGTCGAGAGACTGCGGTAATCCTGGGACTCGCCCACGTAAACGTAACACACACCCTTACCCACAGAGCTGGCAAACGCTACAAGCTGCCTCGGTGCAATGCCAGATGCACGTTTATATTTTTCTTGGCACCAAACTGCTTAAATGCACAAACCCTCTATTTGCGTTCTTATATTTTGTTTGTCCTCTTCCTCTGTTCACTCCTGTTACTACTGCTGCTGCAGCAATCTAATATCCCCAGCGGGAATCGTCAATCATCTAATCTAATCCATCTGCAGCGATGCTGCTTTTTATGGCCCTTGTAATACAGATGCTAGGTGTGCAAGTTGAAAATTGCATCAAACACTACATGTCAATCTGGTCAGGATTAAAATGACCCCGGGATCTCAGAGTTGACACAAAATACAGGTGAGGAGGAGAGGGTGCGGGTAAAAAAATAAAATAAAATCACTGACTTGTTTGTTCTGGGTTGTAGAAAATTGCTGTGGTGTTGAGAGAAAAGTGACCAATCACCAAATGTCCCCCAGGTAACATTAAGGCTTTCAACAGAGGGATGATACAACACTCTAATGGTCCCCGTACAGCAATTATGCTTTCTCTGTCCACCTCAGGAAGGTCAGAGGCCAGACTCAGCTACTAAACATGGGTATGCAGCTAGTAGAGACTTGGTGTCTTGCTCAAAGACACTTTGGCAGACACTCTACCAGGGAGGTTTTACGGTTCTTATTATTAGTTATTTAGCTTTTAAACTCCATTAGCAGATTGTAATATTCACCCTGGTTTTATGATGATATTCTATGACTGTGTGAGGATTTGCTATTTCCAGAACATTTTGTTGTGTACTTTTATTTTGAAGTTTCTGTGTTAAAGGTGCAGCATGTTTAAACTTCTTCCTGTCACTATTTTGCAGTGTTAATTGGGAGTCAGACTTTTAAAGTTAGGTACAGGAAATAAACAAAGCCAGAACACAGCAGGTAGAGTTTAGCATCAGACTTTAGTCCATGAATCCAGCTGGATAGTCTCGGTTTCAGAGACACTTCAGGCTGAAGGTGGAGGTTTGACTGATCTGATTGTCTGATTGGTGGATAAGGATAGATCTGGCTAAACTTCTCCGCTGCAGGTCACTGCGTTTTTGGAGGTCACCTCTGTGGCCAGCACTGCCGCAGCAAAAACAGACTACCATCACTCAAATGAATGGAAAAAACAGCGATTTCTAAATCCTCTCTGAATGTGGCCTAAGTCAGGTGATGTTTCCGAGCTGTTTTTTCCACACCGAGTCAAGGTTATGCAACATATTTTTCCCCACCTCCCCACTCAAGGTTTCTTTTGTATCGACTGCAAAGAAATGGATTTCATTCATGGCAATCAGTGCACCAACAATCAAGTAACATACATACAGGTTGTGAAGTGGATCATGGATGATGAGAAAACAGCTTTAAAGAAACAAAATGGCAGCTTTCAAAAACGGCGAGGTAAGAAAAGATGGATGGAGAGGTGGGAGGGAGCCATCGCAGTGAGACTGTTTCACACGAAATCAGGTGATGAAGCTGCTCGCTAACTGTTACGTAGACCGATAATTAATGTTGCGTTTTATAAACGTTTGTTCCGACAGCTTTGTCAATTCCTCGACTTGGTTTGATGAAACTTTATTACTGGCATACAAACTGTAGTGCAGCCACCTCTGAAATAAAATCAATAATTGGAACGACTCCTAGACCTATAAAACATGTAGAAAAATATATTCAACACTGTTTAACTAACTGCACGGGAAAAGACAGACAGGACTTGGCTGTGGCTGCATCAAAGACTATCAAAGACTTATTATAGTCCTTCATACAAAAATAGATGTAAATATGAATGGGTGCATGATGTCTGTGTATCCTGACTGCTCTTTTCCTCATTACTAATGAAACACTAGCCTCTATAAAACACTTTGCTGTATAAACAATGGCTGTTGCCACTGCTAAACTATGCTTTAAGTAAGTCTACTAAGCTCTGCAGGCTGCACAGGGACATTTTTATGCATTTCCAACACCTCCATCTGGACAGAATACTTCCTTTTAGCAGGGAGATGGAAAGAAAAAAAAAAAGATAGATGGATGACAGGAGGCAGAAAGTGGAGGAGGGAGACACATCAAAGAGGAGAAGTTTCTGTGGAAGCTGCGGGGAGATGACGAATAAGGTAAGTCTCCATCAAAGACATGAGCTTCAAACTGTCCCAGCACAGAGGCTGGATGAAACGATACCTTTCACTAAACTGGAGTCCAACCGCGCTGCTGGGAGAGTGTGGATGTGTGTTTGCATGTGTTTATGCAGCAAGGTGCTTGGGCAGTAATTCTGTACCATCTTGCTGCTCCTTCCTTACATATTTTACATTATATGTTTTTCGTCACTAGTGGTGCCATGAATCATCGAAACAGCAATACATATTCCTGTGGGTTTCCCGGACTGACAGGGAGGGGGCGGTAATGGACGAAGAAGTGCATTAACGCACCCACAAAGACAGTAAAAGAAGCAGCTAGCAAACATCGATGTAAACAACGCAGGATTTAAAAAATGTTTGCTGAGAAAGAAAACATGTTCAACACGTTCTTAAAACCTTAAAGTGCAACTACACCCACCGCTCAGTGTAGCCAGAATACAGCTGTCTGTAGTCAGAGCTAACCAAACTCATCCTCATGTCAGACTCTGTGTGTCCGCGATAGACACAAAGGTAACAAAGTCTTCATACCAGCACGCTGAAGGTTTACTGTTTAACTTGTTGTATCTTGTTTAAGTCATTACAAAAAAAGTGTAAAACTGGCAATTCCTGGTTGTTCTGGGGGTTATGTAATGGACAATTTTTGGCGGGAACAGTAACATCCCAGTAAAGTCCCAGCTGGTTGCTTGGTAACTGGTTGGCTGCTGGTGATAGCTTCATAATTACTGTACAGACATGACAGTGGTGTCAATTTTCTCATCTAACTCTCTGCAAGAAAGCAAACAAGTGCATTTCCAAAAATGTCAAACGATGCGTTTAAGCAAACGTTCTATAGTTTGGACGGAGGCAGTAAATGTTACACCGGCGTGTAGGTTGCAGAAGCTCTCGCAGCACTTAGCTGTGTTTGTCTTGGATTATGTGGACATGGTTGTCTGCTGGTAGCCATTTGATGCACAGCTGCAGGAGTGCTGTTGCAGGCCCGTGGTGGCAGCGGGTTGCTGACAGCTTACCTGCAGAGCCGCAGAGCTGCACACAGCAAGCCGGCTCCACCCAGACCGGCCTGCGGTTCAGCTCCGGGGTCAGACCCTGCTCAGCTGTGTGAGATCAAACTAACAAGCTAATGCTCCGATCTGGCCCAGCTGAAGCTGCTTTGATTGACTGCTGCTATACTGGCCTCAGTGAGACATGGCTGGTACAGCATCAGTCCATCCAATGTTGGAAGAAAGAAATCCCCAGCTGGTCTATTGGAAATGACATGTGCCGCAATGATCCACCTCATAACCAGGGAAGAAACATGGAGCTAGCTCATGTTTAACAATTAACCTGAGAGATGTCATGCTAATTTCAAATTAACATGATGGATATAACCTGTAAACATGTTGCAGATTTCAGTTCTGGTTGATGTGGTGACACCTGTAGCTACTTGAATCACCGCACAGGAAAGGCGGACTCCGCCAGAAACAACTGAAGCTACTTGATAAAGAAGCAATTACAGAATTCTGGCCATAGATAGTGTCAAAAGTGGACTCTGGTATGATGAACCTACAGTAGTTCAGCCTGTGAAAACAGTTGTGTAATGTCTTCTGTGGCTGTGGAGGAGTTTTGTCAAGTCAAAAAATAACCTTGTCTAGTCTTGGTTTCGGCTTCAGACTTCAAATTTATGACAGAGAGCCTGTGTTACAAACCGGAGGTGTGGAGTTGGAGAGATGTGGGTGTTTTTCAGGCAAGGAAATGTCTAATGAAAGACGCTATCAAGTTGCATAATGGGAAGTGGAGGGTCACGTTTTTTTTTTGTGGCGTTCTAGTGGCTAAAAGTCAGCATATCTCGCCGTCTGCTGCCTAAAATTTGACCAGCTATCTCTCAAAAGTCTCCAAACTTTGTGCAAGTGCAAGACTAAACCGCTGAAGTAAACTTTAATGGAAGCTGCAATGATGACATGATGTCAAAAAGCACTTGAAATATTCAGAGCCAAATGTTCTGGGTACTTTTCCATCTTTTTAGGTACTGTACATGCACTGTAATATATGATTTCAGAATTAATGTTATTATGTGGATGTTAAGAAATGAAATTTACCCGCACATTACAGCAGAGGGTCGGACTGTTGACACCGTGACTGCATTTTTCTTTAGCAATCTGGCAAATCATATGTTCCATTGATTTTGTACCTTAAAGCTTCCAATGTGAAGAAAATTAGTATGCCTATATATCTGAAAAAATAATGTACATTCTTATTTTATAACAATAGCATATTATAGAAGCGATACGCCATATATAGCCACTGTTGGAAGTAATTTTAGCAATGCAGCGCACTCAGGCAGGATGCAAACTGGATTTAAATCTTCTTAACTTTTCCAGAATCACTATAAATCACAGAGAGTGGCTTATGACGGAAATATCCACAGCGTTGGAAACCCAGGCAAAGTGCATTAAGTTTGAAGTAGTTGAAAACTGAGCGTCTCAGTGCTGGGAAGGTGAGCCGCGATCGCCCCGCTGAGCCGAAGCTGGAGCTTGATTGGTTCTGATTAGTGAATAAATCAAACAGGTATCAAATCAAGCCGGGCCAATTGCCTCCTACTCACACCTTGATTAGGTTCATGCACCCAAACACGTTCCCCGGTTGAGAAACACTCTCTCTCACTTATACGCACACGTACACACACACACACACACACACACACACACACACACACACACACACACACACACACACACACACACACACACACAAGTCTACCCTGTAATTGGCAAACTCTCCCTGCCTCTATCGACGCCAGCTGTAATTAGTGTGCCAGCAACAATGCTTGTTTGTCAAAAAACACACATGTACACATACACAACGCTCATCCCATCCTCTCTTTTGCCTCAGCTGACACCCTTTGATACACCCACACACACACACACACACACACACACACACAAATACTATTCAGCCTTTCATGACGCCCGGGGCAGTCAGTATTTACAAATCTGCTGGTTTCTTGGTGAAATCTCTCACACTGCTTCTCCTAACATGATGTTGGGAAGCAATTTATCTCACTAAACATGCACTAACTGGCACGACGGGGGGCGCTAGGTCAAATTATTTCTTAGTCATCAGCTCAGAGGGGAGCACATATCTGTCCCCTTGTTAGTTTTTTTTATAGATTTATTTACAATGATAACAGGAGCTCCAGATTTTGACTTATTTTTTTAAAAATGGGGCTTGATTTCAGACAGAGGCAGACAAACACAGACTTCTAATTCCATCGATTTTGTTGTCTGAAATGACAGCAGACTTTAGAGGCTAATCAAGATAACATTAGTTGCATGAAATGGTTAAAAACACTCTGGTTTCTATCTGACTCTCTATGTGTACTTGATGTCTCATTGCATCACATTATGCTAATATAGCAGAAGCTTCATCCTCACTAATTGTTCATGTATTGTCGTGTAGTCTACTTCTAGCATTACATTATATATATTATTTTGATCTAACATAACCGTGTTTGGCCTCTTAGTTGGTTTGTATTTTCAGTATGTATCATATTTTTGAGGTTTCTAGAGAAAAGGCTTTTTGGATGACAACTGGCTGATGTGTTTGGCAAACGCAACTTCATCTTAGGCAACGCTGGCTTTGGTTGCTGGATCACAAAATTCCCCAAATCCAATAAAAAGCGGGACAGAGACGTTAGCCAAAACTGTAATAGCATCCAGGACCAGCTTCCACACAGTGAGGATGTGCTGGTTGAGAATGTAACCCCATAAATGTTATGCTCCTTGGATTTAGAGGTTACTACTAAAGGTAGTTTCCAGACATACTAATGATTGCAGCAAATGTTTAAAACATTACTTTTGGTCGTGTGTTTTTGGTTCTGGAAAGGCTAAAACTGTTTAAACGGTGAGTACTGCCTCTTCAACAAGCTTAACGAAGGTATGGTTGACCACTTGCTGAAGTGAACGACCAATTTCTACCAGAATGTTTAATCTCAACTTGGTTTTTGAAAGTCAAAGTAGCGTGTTTTCTTTCAAGAACACATTCCCAGCTAGAATCTGACCTCTTGGTGCTCGAGTGAGAGCGCTGGGCGGTGGCCAGCTGCTGCAAGCCAAATGTGGGGCTGTGGAAGAGGAGGCTGCTGCGTCGAAGCAGTTTCTGCTTCATGGCTGCCAGGCTGCTCCACTCCTGAACAAACCTCAGTACCTGCAGAGAGAGAGAGAGAGAGAGAGAGAGAGAGAGAGAGAGAGAGAGAGAGAGAGAGAGAGAGAGAGAGAGAGAGAGAGAGAGAGAGAGAGAGAGAGAGAGAGAGAGCGCACAACACCTCACTTCATATTCAATTTCAAGATGAAACCAAAACCACTGGAGCCTTCATATTCAACACAAATTGATAGTTTAGATATTGAAGCCTCTTTAAGAGCAAAACATTTTTTTAGTTTTTCCAATTTTGAAAATACACTTGAGCTGAAAAACAAACAATCCAGACCTGCAGAGCACACATACACACTAACTAACACACGCATGGAGACAGTTTTCAAGATAGCTGAATAAAAGCCATCAAACCAAGAGAGAGCTGTATATGCTTTCAGCCAAGTCAAGGATTCAAAGAAAATCTGCTGGCAAAATAACAAATAGCACACCAAGCACCAAGGCCTAATGGGCAATTTACCTGGGTATATTACACTGGAGGAGTGTTTCTTTTCTATGGATAATACCTACTCTCACACAAAGATTACTTGTGTGAAGATAAAAACTCAATATGCATTATACAGAGAGTTTTCATACCCAGACTTGCTTTGTTGATGTTCAGGCAGCTGGATTGTGCATGTTTTGACAGAAATATTACCTCCTATTCATTAATAGAGGAAGTTAAACAGCAGCACATCAGCGTCGGTTAAAACACGAGAAATGAGCAAGAAACCACAGGAGGAAAAGACCTGACCTGGAGATGCAAACAGGGCGATGAGATGGGTGATATGGTCGAAATCATCACCAAATTATCATCAAACTGAGTCCAGGACAAACAAAACCATGATTACAAAAGCCTGATATTTTTTTGCCATGTTCATGCCTCTGTACATTTGGTTCCACTTCACTTTGATTAATTCTGACTTTTTAATTGTAAACTATGAAGTGTAACCTTTCAGCAGACCTCAACTGTACCCGGTTACAAGAACACTAACGCTACATCCACGTTTCAATTCTTTAAAGGCTTTAAAGATAAATAATCTGAATATAAAAGCAACTGAACTGTGAAATTTGACTACTACTGAATTCACAGCAGGAGAATATTTGACTCTGAAAAACATCGTTTGTGAGGTTTAAATCCACCATTGTAAAATTTGCAGAAGGTCACTTCCAGTTTTTGCATATTGAAAATTAGATATTTCTTATGCTGATTCGCTCATGTGAACTCTTTCTTTGATCATTTGACAGCGACCATGACCTGATAGAACCATGCGATTGATTCAGCATCTGTGCTGCAGAAGATAATCAGTGTTTGATGTAAAAGTGTTACAAGATTTGTGTATCTGAATTTCACAAAAACAACTGGTAGTCAGTAACTGGCTCAGAACCCAGGTTCTGGGTCCAAACCTGCCAGCCAGCTGAGGCAACAAGACATGTTGCTTGTGGATACTCGGATTTTTGAGAAGAATTTAATTGAAAATGCTTTAAACCGCATAAAGTCAGACAGAGGGTTCTGAAAGTAAAATACGTCAATGCTCTACATTAGTGTTAATATTTTAAAATTGGGAATCATTTGCCTACAAACTGTAAATTATCATGACGTTCCTTTGCCTCCATAACTATCACAGAAAGAAACATTACAAACTAACCACTGGATGTCATTTGTGCACACAAAAGGGGCTACTTGTTATGGGGTTAATTATAGCTTGCTATGAATTATTACTTTGGGCAATAGTAATCAGTGGTTTCGATAAATGATACTGAATTATCGCCCAGCTGTAGTTTGAGATTAACTAGTTAGAGGCTGATATTCATTTGGAAGACTTGGAAGTCAGCTGGCATTTGTATTTAGCCAGGAGGAAATCAGAGGTCAAAGTACTGCAGGCAGGATGGTTGTAATGTCACGACTGATCAAGTAATGCCTGCTCTACATATACTGGACCGCCTGCAAGCTCCTGTCAAGGACTACAGAGGAAGACTACACACAAAGCTTTAGAAATATCCGAAGATGGTAAGTGTTTCACAAGGTCATCAAAGGTTAGCCGAAAGTCGAGGAGTGGAATCAGATGTCAAAAGGTGTGAAGGAGGAGGAGAGTGGGATGGTGCTTCCAGCTCGCAGCTTCTCCAAAGGTCAGATGGGTTAATAGGTGACTATCAGACAGTGTGTGGGTGGAAACAGGGAGGGTTTGATTTATGACCGTGAAGCTGGACAGTAAGTTGTATGTTAATCCTGCTTTTGTCTGTTAAAGGATGAAGCTGCTGATTTGGCACGGATCTTAAAAAAAACATAAAACGCAGAAAAAGGATGAATGTATCCTTCTAACAAGTTTATGTGTGAACAGCAGAGCTCCATTATTGTCCAAAAACTCACTAAAATACCACAAACAGCCTCTCTTCGGTTTGCTGTAGGTGAGTTTACACACCGCTGCCTCCATGTCTAAGCCGTGCTGCAGCCCACATTAAACTGCTTGCTTAGTATTGATTTTGATGGACAATTGGAGTGTAACAGGGCGTAAATGATGGGTCAGAGGATGGATGCAACTCACGCCTTCGGTTTACAAACCAACATAAACAACGTGACAGGTGGGGCGTCTGTCAGCGGCTCCGTTACTGCCACGGCAGATTGCAGGATTTAATATTAGCTGGTTGGCGTGCGGGGTCGTTTGAGGCGATGATCCGTCTCCTTTAACAACCCTCATAAAACGACACTTTCTCTTTGGCTGGTCTCCTCGGCTGCCCAAACCCACCCAAACCGCCCCCATCTCTTATTTCCTCTCTCCATCATTCCTCCTCGAGCCCTCCCTCCTTCTTCCCCCTTCAGGCCCTGCAGTGGTGGAAGTGGGCGTCCACACTAACCCTCTCTCTGTCTCCTGATGCCATGATGTTCTTTCCTCCTCCTCGTGATCAGTGGTGTCGTTAGTTTTACATAGGAGTGATACACACATGTCTGATATAATCTGTTTAATAACCCCCTCACAGCGGTGTGCCTCATCTTCAGTGGGTCGGTGGAATTGGGGAGATAGCCCTACTGACTGTCATATCAAACCAAATTATCTTAGTCTAAAATTAAGATCATCCTTAAAGCAGCCTATGGGCGCACTCGCTGAACAACTTTCAACTACACTCTTGAGCTCATGAAGTTTCTGTCATCTTAGAAGCTGTGTGAAGTCGTACAGTTGAATTCTTCGAGTCTTTTAATCAATCAGAAGAAGAAAACATCGGCACATTTCACAACCCAAAAGTCGACTCCAGTGGAATTCCCCTTTAAGGTGATTTTTACAGTAATGACACATTAAGTAGGTACATTTCCCCCGTGTAAACACTCACAATCCACATGCACGCCCACACACTTTCCTGACGCATACACACACACAGACACAGCCTGGCGGGAAGGGCAGACCTGTATTCGATTTTCCCGGCGCCGGCTGAAGGCCTCAGGCAGGTCGTCCCAGTTGGTTAGCTTGACGTCCAGAGGGACGAAGCTCAAGTTCAACGGAGCACCGTCCTAACAGATGAGGAGACGGAGGAGAAGAAGACAAAGCAAGAAGATTTATTACATCTGTGAGGTCTGTGCTTCATTTTTGATCATCCGTGGAACATTTCGGGAGCGTTGGTAACACTTTATTTTAACCCCCTGTTTACAATTTATGAGCAGCACATAAACAATTCATTAATAATTTATAACACACTCTAATGTAGTTATAAGCAGATATATCTCAAAGTGTATAATATAGTATGGTGGCATTATTAATATTAATTAAAAAAATAGAATTATTATTTGTGCAACTATAGCACTTCTTTTATTTTTAGATTTATTAATGACATTGATAATCGTTAACAGAACATAGGTGAACATTTATTTACAGGTGCTTCCAGGAAACACACAAAGCAATAAAACTAAAAGAAAACAATCATTTGCATAGAAAACATGAGGATAAATTGACTCATAACAAAAATCTAATTAATGGCAGAAGCCCTGGCATCTCCCGTGCCTGACTCTTCCCCCCCTGGCTTCCCCGAGACATACCTCTCTGTATGCTTGATTTGGGCCTGATAATCCTCACTACACGGTTGGACACCCCCAAATATCTCACTATGAAACAACAAGGAACACAAATTTCCCACGGTACTTGAATGCTCACCTACTAGCACCTTCCCCTTCTAACATGGTATCACCCTCAACAGAATAGATGAGATCATAGACACCATAGCATAATGAGCTCGGGGTTGTGGGGTGGACCCCTCCCACGCAATGATTTCCCATGACGGGTAAGATACTAACAGAAAGAAAGTTTATTAATTTCAGAACATAATAAGAAGTAACTGAAATCACATTTGCATATCATAAAAAAAAGAAGCTAAACACAAACAGACTGTTTTCGATCTCAAGTTATCGAGTGGAACTCATGGTTAACATAACAGGTAATGACACTGAACAAAGTGTAGAAATAGCTAAACTCTTGACAGGTATATAAGTGACAAATGGACAAATATATAATTATAAATATTAATCCGAGCAAACTCCATCTGCTACTGAAGGTCATGATGCAGCTGAAAGCACTAGAAGAAATCTAATAAGTGGACCTTGAGTCACTATTTGTGTTTCAATGATTTGTACATGTGAATAAACATGTAATAAATGATTTATAATACACAGGATGTGTTCAGTATTATGTCACTAATTATGATTACATCTCTGCGATGAGCCATTCATATCTGTTCAAACAGCAGTTAACTGAAGCTTCAGAAGATAATCTATAGTTTTTGACAAATACATTAATAGCAATATCTCGCCCGGCAGATAGTTTGAGTTTTATTTGCTGACACTTTCAGACTGCCTCCATTTCAATACAGCATAGAAAAATGACATTTTAAAAAACTCACGAGAAACATCTCTTTCCTGAAAGTGTCAGCGCACTGAGCACGCTGTCAACAGTTTTTATCGGGACCATTTCTTCAGCAGAAAGTAGTTCCAAAGAAACCTGGAAAATTTATTTATTTATTTCTGATTCTCTTTTTTCTTTTTCTCCTTTTATGAACCTGTGAGCCAGAAATGCTAAAAGGAAATACAGTATATCATTTTTGTTGATGATTCTTTTCTTTCTCGACTGTGTCAAATTGAAAATATAAATTAAACAAATCAAAAATGCAATCAAATATTCAAATCACAACAATAAAACTTGTTTCTGCAGCAGGATAGATTGGGTGAACTGACTCTCTAAAAGTCTAACGATGATATTTTCTTTGAGAAGACTTTAAGACAGGTACTTCATGTAGAATTAATTTAATTACTTCCTTAATAAAGGTAAGAAAAAGACTTTTTTTTTTTTTTTAACTTTACCATATCAACAATATCATTTTCCAATTTGCACTTGGTCTTATCGCAATCAGACTATAAATGGCACCAAGTAATTAATGTATTTAATCTTAGCAGAGCTGAAATGATTAGTGGCTTGACAGAAAATGAATCTTCTTGATTAATTCTAATTCTTTAGGCGCAAATGCCAAAAACTTCACAAATACTACAGGTTTACTGAATGTGTTCGAGAACAGACAATAGTTTTGGTTGGAAAAATACTCCCTCACACAAGGGAGAGTGGGATATCCATAAAACACACTGTTTGAAGGAGTTAATGGAGCTCCAGTGGCACCACTACACTACACACACAGTCCCTTTGTGGTTCTTTGGAGGTTCCTGACTGGCTCCTTGTGTTTTCCTGCACAAACAAGCAGTGGGCTGTGGGATTTTGCCGCTGAGTCACTGGTGTAACCAAAGCAAACAAATACAACCACGCACGTTTACTTGCTCGGTGTACTTCCAAGTGAATGACGATACAGCAGTTATTGTTTCACTTGCCTGACAGGAATAAATGTCAGAGTGATATTGTAGTTATATAAGTCAGATAAAAACCCAGGAGGAGGGATGGATTGCAAAGCTCACTGATGCTATCAAATAAATGTTACCTTTATGTGTCAGAGAAGGTGAGTGTCTTTCTGTTTTCTCATTAGCCACAACACAAGAACTCCTTTTAATGCTAATATTACTTTCACAGGTGGCAGAAGTTAATGCTACGTTACAGTGAAGGAGCAGGATGAAATCAAATATGTTGTGTATCATACTGTGTTGACTCTTTTCTGTTCCCACACTTTGTAACTCACTTACTTTGATGTGTGGTAAAGTTTGACACATTTGACGCACAGGTTTGAATGTCAGATTATGATATTTTGGGTGATTTCAGGCATCAAAATGCTTGATGAAATGGTGCCATAACTGCACAGAAAAACTGTTTTAACCATAGTAATCCCTTCAATTATAATCTAACACCATCAACAGGTTCGTTTTTTTAGCTGTCCAGTCCTTCATGTCCAAATACCTGGAATGATATTCCATCATCCTGAGCTGTACTTAGTTGTTAAGGCTGACGCTAACACTCCTATGTGTTACTGCAGTGTTTATGTGTATACTGAGCTACGTGTGTGGTCCCCCTGTTTCTGATTGGCTCTAGCTTCCTGAAGAGCTGGAGGATTCTGATTTAAGCATCACCTGGTTCAAACCCCTCTCTCTAATCCACAGGGTGCAATTTGAGGGACTCAGTTACTAAAGTTTGGACAGCCTGACAGTCATGGTGGCTTTGATAAATTGTTTCAAAGCCACCATGGTAGATTGTTATTGTTATTCTTAAATGAGGTACTTGTTAACTACCTGGCGTACTGGTTTAAGAGTGCTGTTTTCCTGTTTTTTGGTTTGTTTTTTAGTCTTTTATTTAAGACTCTAATTGACAAGTTCTCCTTTGGTTATATATTTTTGTTTCTTTGGTTTGAGAACTCACACTCGCCCTTCTTCCCCTTGTAGTCCTCTGTAATCAACTCCTGACAATAAAATAACTTCATTTTACCAAATTCGTCTGGTTTCATGTTGCTCCCTCTTCCCTAAGCGAGCAAAGTTTTAACATTTGTGTTTAGTGCTAATCCACAAATGTTAGCACGCTAATGCTCTAAATTAAGATGGTCAACATGGTAAACATTATGCCTGCTAAACTTTAAGCAAGTACATCCTCATAGAGATGTATGAAAGTATGAAATAGTTGATAATGACAAACTGTGAAATTGGAATCTCGACTGTTACAACTGAGAACATAAAGAAAATATTCCTAAAATAAACTAGAATAACTCAGTTTGCAGTACATGAACTATGGGAAGCTTTTTGTTCCTATAAGGAAAATGTGTAGCAACTGCAGCAGCAGAATAATAATAAAAGAGGCAAAGAACCAGTTTTAGAGCGTTTACATGCAATTAGTCTCATTGTGTATTATAGCTCAATTTGGATTAAACCACAGGTATTTTCAGCCATGCAATCAGATTTTTAATGACCAACTTGCAGAACTTCAATCCAATTACATTTAAGCTCTATATTGGCTACATTTTATTCTCTATTGGTTGTCATGGTAATTCTTGTGGTAACCAAGGAGCTCGTTAGTGATCTCTCCCCTTTATTCTAATATATGTACACCACTTTGAAGACAATGCTTCTCTTGTGACAGAACGTATGCACTGGTAACAGAAATAATAAGGGCAATGAAGAGTATAGAAAAAAACCGCATATACCCACAAAGATATACCTCACTGTGATTATGGGTAATCATACAGCCGCACTTAGGAGGTAACTGCATAATCATTCTAAAAATAACCACAATAAAGAACCTTTCCACAGTTATTACTGCTTCATTAGCACTAACAACTTCCAATTTGAAGCATGAGAGGCCACTTACCCTCAGTGTTAACTTCACTCAAACCACAGTGATGGTGCCAAACAACATTTTACAAGAAAGAGACTGACCGCTGAATTTAGGTAAGAGCTACAATCTGCACACTTCAGGAACAGAAATGGTGGACGGAGAGAATGGGCAAGAGACAGGAGGAAAAGGTTAATACCTGCCGGCAGCCGACACATGGATTTGGAAGATACAAATCAACATTAGGAAGTTTTTTTTCCTCTGCACAGAGGCCCACGTGTTTATTTGGATTATGGTAAAATAAATATCACAGAGAGTCTGGGGAATTGTGGAGCTATAACAGCATGGAGCAACAATAGAGCCTTTGCTAGATGTGATTGAAAAGAGACCCTGACAAATATATCAATTGCAAACAGAGCTTCATTCAAAATCAGATGGCAATATTTAAAAAAAAATATGACATAAACTCTTTTTAGGCATACATGAGATCATGTCATATTGTTTTTGTCACACTTATACACTGTGTAAGTGTGTATCAGACATCTAGATAGGTTTCTAGTCTATGTATACTATATAGAGATGGGCACACAGTCCAGGGCTCACTAGTTTCTGCGAAAAATTATCCACAATATGCTTAAAATCCAGAGTGCCTACAGGAAGAGCTAAATATGCACTCTGAGCTCACAGGGATATTTAACATTTTCTACACATCGTCTCCAGCTCTTACAAAACTCTGCTGCCAAGATTCTGACTCCAACAAAGAAACACAATCACATAACACCTATTCTGGCTCACTTACATTGGCTACCGGTTGCCTACAGAGTGGATTTGAAGATTTTACTGATTACTTTTAAAGCCCTGAGAGGCCTTGCCCCAAGTTATTTAGTCAATCTTTTAGTGCCCTATGTACCCTCTCGCTCCCTGAGAGCCTCAGATGCGTCATTCCTGGTTGTTCCACGGTCCAAATATATCCACAGAGGTGACAGAGCCTTTGCAGTCAGAGCTCCAAAACTGTGGAATGACCTGCCTGAGATCAGGGCTGCAAACTCTGTGTCAACTTTCAAATCGCTTTTTAAAAAAAAGGTACTTTTATAAAAGGGCCTTTGGTTCACGTCTTATTTAATCTAATTTCTATTGATTTATTGCTTATTCTTATTGTTATTACTGTGGTTTGTTTTATTGTAAAGCACTTGGTAACTGTGTTTTGAAAGGTACTATATAAATAAAGTTTATTATTATTATTATTACTACACATTGTTTTTGCAGTTTGTGCATTTTAAGCGCGTAAACAACTCCTTATGTTGATCTCTACAGATATATTACAGATACTGTATAGATATGAGCCTATCTGCAGAAAATATAATGAAAGATTTTTAAGTAAGTTCAGCACAACATAATGCATGTCTGAATCACCCTGACACGGTAAACCCCACCCATCTGCTACTCCTAGTGTAGACATGAAAGAAACCACCCACCCGTCCACCCTCCTCGGAGCAGGAACAATGAATCATTGAATAAAACAACAGTTTGATGTGTTGAAAATGGACATAAAATTTCTAAGACTCTCAATATTTCTCATTCAAACCCCGGTGACAAATCTGCCTTTGATTGGGCTCTGAGCGGTCCTCCCTGTGTGAATTCTACGCCTGGTCCGGGATTATCCCGATGTGACAGCTTTCCAGCCAAATTCCTACAGTTTATCATTTAAACGACAGCGGGGGACATTTATCTCCACGGCTTATCGTCTCAGCCACGCGTACATGACACTTGTCTATTGCCGTCAGGGTAATATTCCATCGGTGATTCAGTTCGCCGCTTTGGTCCTCTCTATGTAAAACCCTCTTGTCTCTTATCTACGTTAGTGGGGAAGGAATCTGATCCCTCATGAATGAAACAAAAGGGTGTTAAGTATCACAATCCGATCAATACAGAGGTCTGTTGGCAAGTGGCCGCTCAAGAGGAGTGCCAAGAATGCACAGGAGTGTAATCAGAGTCAGACTGGGGTTAAACTATAGTTTATCTTAGTCTGCTCGGGTGCAGGAAGCACCGGAAAGTTCAATGACAAAAGCAGCTGAAGGAACATTTTACTTGATTATCGGAATAAAACACAAATCTTCATGCAGAAGCTCCCTGCGAGCGGCTGTCTGCGGTTTGTTTGAAATGGAACATGATTGGTTGTTTGTTGCTGTCTCTTGGTCAGCTCTTTCAGAATCAACCGACTGGAGCTTGTTAGAGGATATCTACAAATTTATGACTGATCTAATGCCGCTTCCTTCGGTGGCCGGTGCTGTTGCTGTTGTTGATCATTATTTGAACAGAGCGGCGAGGTGTTCAACTGTCTTATATTTGGAGTAACCTTAGCAACCATTTGTTTTCCACTGTTAGACAAAGTCAAGAACACAGAAAACAGTAACATTAAAGGGGACACATGAGAGTCAGATAAAAAAAAAAACAACCCTGACCTTTAGCCTCCAGTATTGACCTGATGCAGCCTGAATGTTTTCTGGTTTGCTTTGCTAACAATCTTCAGCAATATTAAAAACTTTTAAACACAAATCAAAAGTCTCCTGATGATCTCACCCCAGACACATCACAAAGAAAGCTCAGCGACATCTCTACTTCCCGCGGAGGCTGTGGAGTGCATCACTTGCTACCCCTGACCTGGAGAGCATCCAAGGAGGTGTCCTCACAGTGTGGTCCAGCGACTGCACCGTCTCTGACCTTGACAGCTGAAAAGACCATCAGGGTCTCTCCTCTATGTCACGGACATCTAGAGGCCAGAGGCATTGTGAATGATCCATCACACCCCTCCCATGTTCTGCTCTCCCAGCTGCCTTTTGGAAAAATGGCAGTTGAGGGAGCAGTACTGCTGGAAAAGAAACTGGACAGAGTTTCTTCTCACAGACAACAAAACATAAAGATAGCATTTGGACTGTTAATATAACTGTTAAACATTGCACCTACATGTATATCTATGCACACTTGCAGCGTTTATCTCTGCTTCTACTTAATTTGTTGTATACACCCACTATAGTCATACTGTGTATGTGCATATGTTGCATATGCACATACACACCACATGTTTGTTGTTTCGTGTCAAATGGTTTTGTCTAAACATATTCTGCACTTTATGTAGCCCTTGTTGAATTTTGTGTTGTGATGTGTGTGCACACTGTAGTCCTCTCTGCACTATGTTCTATGTTTCACGTAGCACCACGGTCCTTCACTGTGTACTGTGTGTATGGTTGAAATGACAATAAAACCCACTTGATTATAAATTTCTCCATGGCTGGAACACGGAGATCACGTGACCACAACCATAGCAGATTGAAAAGACGATCTTTGGTGCAAAGTTACCTCCGGTGTCATCTTTAATGAGCTTATTTTGTCTTAGAGCAGTAGCTTGATGTTTCTACCATGAAAAAACACACGAGCACTGATGCTTAACGTAACTAATCAGTGCGATAATGCACACTATTAAGTTCTTAATGTTATTTGCATTCTTCCTAGTGCCTCTCATATTACGTTTCCTTGTTGCTTGGAAACATGAGATGAATGTGTCAAGCTCCAGAAGTGCATGATCCTACATTTCCCAGAGTGCAACAAGTCTCTCTGTTAGATAAATGCCCATGTCTTTCATCCTCAAGTTGTAAGGCAGGCTTTCAATTAAAAAATGGTTTGCAGTCGCCACAACTTGACTTGCCAAAGCTCACCCACACCCATAAAACAGATTACAGCAGCACTTCAACAACAAATAAACTCATCTTGATATGTAAAATTGGTGGGCTGCCCCTTTAAATGTATATAAATAGAAGGAAATCACTCGTGCACCACACATATTAAATAAAACCCTTAGGCGTCTGTCTTCCTGGGTGCTGATGAATGCAGGAGGATTGCAGATGAAAGAGGAAAAGGCTTGAAGATGGGCGGATCCTTGTTAAATCGTATTGGTAATCCTTTGGTAATTCCTAAACCTTTCATTTGTATTGAACCAGAGAATATGAATGGATTTGAAGAGCTTTTCTTTCCCCTTTTACCACACGGCCTCGATCAATCTCAAAGAAAAAGAACAAAATAAATAAATAAAGTGAAATGACTCAGACAGGCTCCGGTTCCTCTGGTAATAGACAGAAGAGAATCAGGGTTCATAATCAAGCAACAAGGTTTATCCAGTAATAATATTTTTTCATTCTGTGCTAAACTTCTAATGACATTTTATAGTTTAATCAAAGTTTCCGTTGCCACGCAACTTGTCACCGGAATAATTTGTAGCTCTTTCAATCACCATCAGTTCAGAAAACGTTTGTTGAACTTTAACTTTCTTAATGTTGTCTCTAACTATTTTCTCACATCTGTCCTGGTTGCTAATTGGCAATACATGAAAGAACTGCACGTCTCTCTGTTTTTTTTTAACTGTATTGTTGTTACCGGCTCTATCTTGATGAAGAGATCTTCATCTCAATGAGACTTTCTGCTCAAAAAGGAATAAAAAAAAGGAATTAATTATGTTTTGTTCACTGCTCAGCTGAATATGACAGGAACAAGCTGCTAAGGTACAAAACATTGAAGGTATCAAAACTCTACATGCCCTTTCAGTTTTACTTACTCTTACTGCCTGGAGGCCTGAAATAAAAATTATTACATCAGACACTTCTGACATTCTTTAGAAAGTAAGAGGAGCTGCCGTTTCCTGACAGTTAAAGCTGCACATGAAGGGTTTGCACTTTAGCATCTTCAAATAGCTGCAGAAAGAACAGTTTGAAACGTGATACCCAGTACAAAAAACATGCGACATGATATCAACAATTTGTACAACGTTTTATCATGAAGGGACAAGAGACAAGAAAATGTGTTCCTCACGCGGTATTTTCTTTTCTTTTGGCTCTCTTTAAATACCGCAGGCATGCTGACATGCTAGTTTTTTAGACTGGTTGACTCCTCATACAGGTTGCAGTTTTCCTGAGGAAAAATAAGCGTGTTGATACGATAAAAAAAATAGCTGTTGACTTGCATTATTAATGGAAAATTAAACGAAATGACTAACTAAGCCTAAGCACAGAAATCTACAGTTGAAACACATCGCAACCTTGAAAATCTGCTTTGCCTTACACTGCTGCAGCTTGAAAAAGAACCATGGCCTTGGTTTTTATTATTTCTGTGTTGCATTACAATGGTGCAGCTAGCCAATCACAGCCCATCACAGAGCAAAACATGGTGTTTCCGCCTATGGACTTATAGCTAGATTAGAAGACACTTGAAACCAGTGGAACAATACAGAAATTGTCTCGAAGGAATAAAAGAAAAAAAAAAAAGAGAGAAAACCCAAACGAAATACTTCACCTTAGCAACTGTACTTCCACAGCTGATTATCTCTCCTAGTGCTAATGTTTGCAATAAAAAGTAAGGTGAAATGCTCTGTGGCTAAAATAGATATCAACCAAAAAAAACGAGACATTTCAAGAAATTAAGAAAGAAACTAAAGTGACACCGGACAAAATCGAGCAAACAGAGGCTAAAAGGCTCAAATCAGTTGGGAATGTGATGACAGAAAATCTTATAACTCCAGTCCTGATAGGTCTATGTCACCGAACACATTATGACTTGTCACAGTAGCAAAAGCACAGTTGTTACTAATAATATTAACAATGGCCCTTTCCCAGTAAGCCATGACAGTGTGACAGTGATCCAGCATGAGCAATACCCGGGGCCTGAAACTGAAGCAGCTAAATGGAACTCAGCCATCATTCATGTCCTTATTTACCCGTGCTTTTCATAGTGGGACTGTCAAAATGTCTGTATCACAGACATGTTTAAAGAACCTGTTCCTTCCCAGCCAAACTATGAGAGCCATGATCCAGAGGTGACTCACAGCGGACACTTTGACTTCTGTTGTGAAATTACAGCTGCAAATTTGTGCATGTAGAATAATTACAGAGCCACAGTCACATATGAACTACACATATATAGGCAATATACATCACTAACACTCAATAGTCACACGCTTTGAGGTAAAGACATTACAACATCCACTCTTACTGCACCATCGATTGACAACTTTGAAAAAAAAAAATCATTAGTAAAACATCTCTGGTCCCCTTATGAGTCTAACCATTATCCAATATTCACAATCACACGCTCACTCAGGCTGCGGTACCTTGGAGTAAAGATATATTCGGTCTGTGTACTGGCTGGCACAGAACTGCAGGCCCGGGTAGACGGGATGGGCGGTGCTGGCGTCATCTCCATCATTGCCCTCATCATCGTCATTAGCATCAGCAGCAGAAGACAGACACGCTGCTGCTCTCCGGTCTGCAGGGAGACAGGAAGAGACCGAGTAATATCTTGCTGAGTATTTATTATTGACTCATTATTGGCTTTCATTGCTTTATTGGTGCCTGTGTTTGCTCCTCTGGTGATGCAGTGACTAGCAGAGACATTAAACTCAGCCGCTTTTGAGACTTATTATACACAGGACAATATTGAGAAGATATGACATTTGTAGTAGAGGGGTATGTACATGTTTTGAAAAAAAAAAAAACACCCTCATATGTAAGTTTATTACTTTCAAAAACTTAATTATAGAATCTGAAATGAAAATGCTTAAGTAATTATCTTTGACATTTTCATATAAATAGGACTCATATAACAGCCAAGCTACATGTGGTCTAAATACTCTGAAACGTTCCAGTTTTATGTTTCTAAAAGCAGCAGGAGCTGATTGTTTTGAATGAAACCAAGAACAATCTTCCAGCACAGCACCAAAATTATTTTCCTGTACTAAAATGTTGCCAAAATGTCAAGACGTATGTGCTTAAAATGACTAATATCTTTAATCGTGCTTTGTTTTTGTTTTTAACGAGTCTGGTGAGCAGACATGAGCATGGCAGGAAGTCTCTCAAAATTGGACCTGATTGGACATTCATACCACATGCTGGTTATTGGCCTTAACTTTCTGAAGAAATATTAGGTGAAAAAAAGAAAGCGAGGCATGCATTTGCCAAATCAATTTTTCAGACTTGAAGCAAAAAATGAAACATAGCTGCTAGGCATTTTAGCCTTGATAAATTGTAGATCTTGCAATGTATGACATTTTTGAGCTTGGATTCACAATTTTTTCAGGGTCATTCTTGTGTTTTTTTTATCATTTTGAATGGTAAGAGGAATAATTAATTCATGAAAAATATTTGCTTCCTCTCCACGAGTGCAAAAACAAAATTGACATCAGTTTCACGTACGTGTGTTGAGTTGGAGCCAGAATGTGGTTAGCCAAGCTTAGCATAAGGACAGAACACATCCACATCTATGTGGCCTTGTGAAACAAGGTGGTGCTGGAAGCTTGGTGACATGCAGCAAATATTCATAGAGCTAACTGGTGAACTACATAACTGTCCAAGGAAAATATACATCTCTAAATGGGCAAATTTGATATTTTTAGATAAAATTTAAGATTACATAAGAATTTTATGAATTCAGAAAACTCCCACAACTATTACTCAAAAATATATTGACATCCTTCTTTGCTAGTGAAAAAATAACATTTGGGAGATACATGTTTTTCACAGGACGCTGACAATATGTTGCAAACTTTAAGGCCTACTGTAGCTGGCAGGCTAACCGCTAACATGCTAATCCGCTGTAGCATGGTCACAACAGATCTTTGAATTAGCTAGCTCGCTGTCAGGTAGCGAGCTAATTAGCTCTGTCGCTAATGGTGCGAAAAGTTAACGGTTATTCAAGAGACACATTTGTACCATTGAATTCCTCTTCTGCAGTCTATACTCTGACAGAGAAGGTTGAATAAAAGTGGATTGTGCTACACAGCTAATAAGCAGCAGCTTCTGACAGCTTGCTATTGGCCAACGCGACGGTGCGAACTTGCTTGTCAGAGTTAACTAAAGTTTATTCCACTGATTGCTCTTGGAATAAAAGCAAAGAAGGATATTACCCAAAAATGCCGAACTGTTTGTTTAATGTTGTGTAATGCCGTGCATCTCCATTGAAAGCCTGCTTCTTTGACAGAAACCTCCCAATTTATTTTTCACAAGTTCACTGAAGAATTTGCTGAACAACAGGATGGAGAAATGCAGCGAGAGTGTGAAAGCGAGAGAGAGAGAGAGAGAGAGAGAGAGAGAGAGAGAGAGAGATAAAATGACAGTCACAGATGGAGAGAAACGGAAAAAGAGAGGAGAGAGAGTGGGTCATTAATGTCAGCAATGTAGCTCGCTCATCCTGCCAGCATCTAGCAAGAAAAGGTCAGGCGCTGGAAATGAGACCGCTGCTGCTCGACCACGCTTCATTTAGACAATGACCTATAACACTCTGATAATACTTGCCTTAAATCACTTCGCATGGCCAGTTGTCTGCCTTGTCTGTGTGTGTGTGTGTGCTCGTGAGAATATGTGTGTACGGCCATTTGGCTTGCTAATGGGGAAAAATACTGACAGAGGCTGATGTCTGTGACAAGAGTGTTTCCATCGAACAGGTGCCGTCATGTACCTGCACCGGGTCTCTGGTGGTTATGGGACAGAATCAGCTTTTGTGCTGAAACACACGAGAGGGCCAGAGTGACATACTGGAACAAAGACATCCCGCCCATCATGCTTTGAAGGTGGGCCAGAATCAGACAATGTTTGGCTTGTCAACCCAAATGAGAGCAACATTTTAGCATGACGGTATCACGGCGAGATATTAAAAGGCACTGTAAACACATTTTTTACTATGAATGATGGTGTCTGACATGAACACACAATTGTCTGCAGTTCAGTTTGGATGAATTTAAATGAGAGATTTCTCATTGTTCTTCAGTGTTTTTCTCACTGGTTTGAAGTGGGCAGGGTTCAGTGGGAAATGGTCCATATAGACTAATCAGGATTTAGCAACATCTGAATCAAAATGACGACTGTTGTAGGTTATTCCACTCTTCATACAATTCAATTTTGCCTCTTTAGTCATGCATGTTTAATGCCAATAGATCCCCTTAAATGTTACACACTGGACCATTAACTTACATTCCTGCACTGATTTGTCTGATTTTTGTGACGCAATCTGATGTTAAAACTTTCTTGTTTCGAGGTGAGATCATCCTGAAGTTAATTCCTCTCTTTGACCTAACCTGTACAATGTCCATATCTCTCATTTTTATGTTTGCTGCCCTCATAGGTGCAATTTCCCAGGGTCTGGCACACGCTGTTCTAATCTCACCCTGACTTCAGCTGCAATGTGCCACTTTGTGTCTGAAAATATCAAGATGACCAGACGGGAGGCATTGTGCAGCGCAACACACCTAGAACCCAAACATTTTTAGGACACTAGCATTTCACAAAATCCCATCTATCTGTCCTTCTGCCTCTGTAATGAAACCTAGCAGCTCTGCAATGTGCACCCTATATTTGTTGTAAGCAGTTTTTTCCCCCCTTCCCCTGTCCCTGTTTGCAGTGGCGGAACACGCCAGCTGCATTAAGTGGGCCATTTATACGATGGGGGCAATTCATCTTACAAAGCCGTCTTATTAGACTGTCACTTACACAGTATGAACAGTGCCTTCAAAACACCCCAAGGGATTTATCTGTTATTTTACTGCGAGAGAAAGAAAACAACGCCTAATTGGACTGAGTCATCTCGTCTTCTGCGGGATCGAAACAAAAGATATTTAAAAAAAATGAAATAAAAATTCTAACTCCGGTTTAACTGCAGCGTTAAACATAAACGTGGTAAAAAAACAACATGTATCCGTGTTTAAATGTTTGGGTCATGCAGATAGATGGAGCGACAGACAGTGAGGAGAGAGAGACGGAGAGGTGGAGGAGGAGTGATTGCCTGTCTGTGCTGTGAGGAAAGTAATCTCAGAGCAATCAAGAGATGTGGGCGGCCGACAGCTCTGCGGTTTGCCTTCTAAAACCACGGGCAGGTAGAGGAAAATCATTAGGCTCCGCTCCTGACCCCGTAGGTCACTTTTATTGGACAACTACTGCGTTTCATACTAAACCCACGCTGGCAGATGCTGACTGGCAACGATATGTAACTAACAAACTGACTAAACTAAACTCAAAAGGGGTAGACAGACAGATAGACAAAAGAAATAAATGAATAGATAAATATTAGTTGTCTCCTGGGAAAAGTACATGTCTAAAGGGGCCAAGTTAGCATCCAGCAGTGTCTCTTTAGTGCTGCCATTTCTGATCGACAGTGAAGCTTTTACCTCTCCCCTAGAGTCGCTCTAAATAGAGGTGTTTTTTTGTTTTTAAAGAAAGCGCTCACCTTTAGTATTTTTTCACCTGAGAGTGGAGGGAGGAGGCGCAGAATGTAGAAGGCACTGCAGGGGAAGCTGCGGTGGGATTCAATCCTAGACCGTTGGGGGGCACAGGCAGCTACAGAGACTGGAAATTAACCACTCGACAATCTCTGGCCGCTAATAGATGTCAAAGTGTGTGTGGCTCTGAAAGGAACCGAGTCTGCCAAGTTGTTGCACGCTGATCTTAGGATGTTAAAGGGTAATGGGGGTTGATAGCTTGCCTGTTAAAACCCAAAACGGCTTGTGTTCCTTCCCATGTTAAGTATTCTACTAAGAGGCTTTGAAAAGAACACTGAACTGCTACAAGCTCAGTTTCATCCTCCAATAACTCTGCCCCAAAATGTCTGCACACTTTCAGAGGCAACACCCAGGTCACAGGCTTTTCTTAGACTCTGCTAGTCTGGCAATTTTTTAGAGCTCTTCATATTGCACACAGTGTAATTAGTTCTTTGTAATTAGCGCAATTTATTGCTTTGGGTATCCCTTCGAGACACAAGTACATGAACACAGAGGTCTTAATTTGCAATATTACACAGTGTGTAATTGGGAATTTGTTTCTTCACATTCCTCAGAGACCTGCAGACATGTACACATATAACCGGAGTGGACGGGGAGTGCAGGGAAAGCAGGTTGTGTTTCAGTGATAAGTTGGTGTCAGGAGGGAAGCTGTGTCTTTTATGTAATTAGACCCCAGTCCACTTTATTAAAAAAAAGAGCCAATCAGCTCATCAGTTGCCTGCCGGACAGTGACTGAACCCTAAACCTTGTGTGTGTTCTGGTGCCCTAAGCAGGTCTCTCGTTTCAACAAGCTGCACTCTGGAAATTAGCGAGGTTTTACTCAATATCTCCTTCCTGAGCGCAGAGGCAAAGAGGCAATATCCCCAACTAGATACTCATAATAGTAAGAATAATAATGTCCAGCCACATATGGAATGAGATATAGTCCCTTATTGGTTTGAAGTGATGATATTAAACAGCATTATATGGGCAGGTGACAACGCGCCACCAGCCAATTTCCCTAGATATGAAAAGGAGAAGATTGCAGGTGGGATTACCCTGTGTGTGGTCAGAGGGGAGGCGGCCGCCACCGCCAGCGACGCTGTCGCCTCGCACTCCTGCTGATTGTTTGCCTTTGAGCTGCAGCTTGTCCTCTTCCTCTGCTTCTCCTAGTTTCTGTTTGTCTTTCGGAGGCTCATCCTCCTCCTCCTCCTCCTCTCCGCCGCCTCCTCCTCCTCCTCCTCGCTCTGTTTGTCTTTCCGCGATTTCCGAGTCTGGGCTTTTCCGCGGCTGAGCTCCGGCTCGCTGTCGGAGCTGGAGAGGACGACGACGCATGCCCGGTCCGGTTCAGCTGAGGGGGGTTGCCAAGGCCTGGGTGGCTCTGAGCCAGCAGAGAGAAAAAAAAAAAGAGGGGAGGGAGAGAGAGATGAAGATTACTTTATTGGCCGAGTTGCACAGTGTAATCAGACTTTGAAGAGTTTCATTCCCTGGTGGGATATCCATCATCTGAAGAGTGTGACAGTGTGACAAAATGACTCCTGACATGAAAGTAAAACTCAATATGGCTCATTAGTGATGTTATTAGCTATCATAAGGCCTTTACTGACAATTTTAGATGATGTGATTGTGCAAAATGGGGAGACATAGGCAGGGATGAAGGGACATCATGGACATAAAACATATTATAATGTATGTTTTTCATTATATTTTGGGTAGGTAGTTAGTCGCTACATTAACTGAAGGTCTACACTGCTGAGCAGATTTACTTCCTTGCTCAAAAGCACATCAGCACTGAAGCAAGAAAGCTGCAGATGGAACACCTGCCAACCGCCCCTCTTCTTTTACCAGCTCTGGGATCAAACAGCCAACATAATTTGCTGTGAGAATGAATTATGCTCGTGTCACATTGTTTTCTTAATTGCCCGCCTGCATCATGTGCAATCAAACTTAAACAAAATAATTGTCAGCGATTGCTGCATCTGTGCGGCGCTCCAGCCGGACGCGCAGGGCGGTATTCAACAGCTGACAATGGCCGAGTGCCAAACTCGCGTTTCTCTCGCTTTACTCTGCACCTTGTAGGCCGGCTATCAAGCTCGTTCTGCCGTTCCGCTCTGAAGCCATTCATGTGATTTTCATTCATGCTGAATGTTATAATTCTGTGAAGGTCAGGCAGAAATCTAAGACACAAAAATGTTAATGGTTGCAAGGACTGCCATTCATAAGCTCCACATTGTTCAAAATGTTACTTTTAAGTCGCGTTCTGAGGGTTTGCCAGTGCTGATGTTTGTTATGGAGGCAAAGCTAAGTGACAGATTAGCCGCTAAAGGCAAGAAAACAATTATTTAGAAGCATGTTTAAATGTCACTTTGAGTATGAACAGAAGTTCTTCGGGAGAAGTGCTATACAATTTCCTTTCCCTACTTTCCTAGTTAAATTTAAATCATATCCTTTCACATTATTTGTTGAACTTGAGGTGTGAAATCTAACAAGACAGTAAGTTGTGAGACTCGGGGACGCAGAGGGCTAATTAGTGATCCTGCCTCTCTGTGGCTTGTTTCTTCAAAAGGCCAGCCTCTAGTCGGCTTCCTGAAATGTCATCTGAGTCTCCGGGCTCCTGGCCCCACCGCTGCCCCCCTACGCTAACAAGCCGAGCGAGACCGCAGAGAGACGGCTCAATTTGTGTTAAGCTGTCCCCACCGAGGAAGATGTTAACGGGGAAATCCTGCAGGGCTGTGCCGCGACTTTACCAGTCAACCCCCTTGTTTTCTCCCCCAATCAGGGACCCATTATGTCTGTAGTGGCTTGATAAGGTTCCAAAATTGAGTCTCAAACCCAGGCACACAGCACTGCACACAAGAAGCATGTGATCCTAATGGCATAAGCTTATGAGGATTCACGTGAAAAAAATAACACACTCAAGTAGCTGAATAAAACAGAAACAGCTTTTATGGCCATCTGCAGGGAGTGAAACAGCTGCAGCCTGTGACGAAGAAGTATCAAAGAAGAGGACAGTACTGGGCCCCGAAACAGTGACTGACATCAAACAGTTAAAGATGAGACTGGACTTTGTTGTTACATGCTGAAAATCCGTAAAAAAAAAAAAGTATAGAGTGCTATACTGAGAGGTGTAGAGAGCCAGGAGATAACCAAATTGCCCTCTTCCTGTATACAGTACATCTCTCACAGTAGGTGCTGAGAGACAAATTGCTGGTCTACCGGTGAAAGAGCTGGAGGACTGAACTGTGCCCACGCTCTCGGCCTGAAAAAGCTGCAAACACAGGAACTCACACGCCACTGATTCAACCCCAAAATGGTAGAGCAGCAGTCATGCGGTTCTTTATTGGTGCGAAATCAACTTCAGGAAACTGTTCAGAGTAAAACCACCTGAGATGCCAGATCCTGTCACGTAAAGGAGGTTATAGTCCATGACAGTTTGATTAAAAACAGCTCTCCATTACTGACGATATCGCCACAACAGTGATTCAATTTGTGTCCAATTAATGAAAGCTGAGTTTGGTAAGTTCCCCTCCCTGCCAGAGAGGAAATTATTCTCTGTGCCAGATAAGAGAAGTTATGTCCAACATGGCTGAACAGATGAAGCAAAGCACGCCACCTACAGAAATTCAAACTTCAGTATCACCAGAACTTCCAAAAAAGAAGATTGGACGGTCTAAAAACAACCACAGCTCCCCAAAGACGTCTCCAAAATTAAAAAAAAAAAAAGGCTTTCACAATTTACCATTTGCTAAACTCCTCCAACTGTGCTAGGCACAGCAGGACTGTCAAGCTTTGGATTTCTCAACATGACAAAGTGGTGTTCATGGGGCTGTAGTAAGAGCAATACTCAAGTTCTTATGGTGTCTTTTTTTGCCTTTAAGAGGGGAAACACACAAGAGTGAGAGAAATGCCCAGCTAACTAGCTTATAGTCTTCCTTTCAAGGTTGAACCAGACATCGATGGAGGACCTAAGCAGTCATGCTTTTATACATTTTATTTCCTCCATATTCTTGTGATGATAAGTTAATTTTATATGTTTTCCAGAGATCTCAAATTATTTTCGACATAATGACGAAAATAACTTGATGTTATCCTGAGATAACAACATACCAAAAAAAAAGCTCGAAATCTCGAGAAAACAAATTAAATTGATTCGTTAGAGAAAATAAAATGTATGAGTGTATGACCGCTTAGGGCTTCCATAATATCATTAGCTAAAATGCTCTGGCTGACTTTAGGCTAATGCTAGCAGCTCTGTCCTGCACTTTATTTACTACAACTAAGTTTGTACGACAGCCAACCCTGTTGCTTAAGAAAGTGTAGGCTGATTGTAGAAGAGATCTAACTGAATGAGCATAATTTGGGATGTGTAACTTTAGCCTCAGCCTTTTAGCATGATATAATATACTGTATATGGACGTCAACTGCATATCTAACATCTATTCACAGAGTTCTCATTTTTAAGAAGTCAGCTGGACACATTAAAGACAGCTGTAGAAAGTTTTCGTGTTAATTAGCTAACGTTAGCTAGTTACAGCTGATAAAAATCTACAAGCAAACGTCGACCCAATGCTAGAAAAATTTGTATGAATTTTACCACTGGATGTGCAGTTCAAGGATGGAAAAAGCTTTACAGACATAGCAACATTGGTGAAGAGAAAGTTTGCCACTTTGACATTTTGTAACCAGCTTCTATTTCTAAGTTTCAGTACTTTCTACTTTAGAATCATAAAAACCTTTATTCTCATTTCCTGTATCTCATCTTGTTACATTTCACACCTTGTGGTGCAACAGACCAATATCCCTCTGCATGCTGATTCTCCCTCGACAGCTGCTGCCTTGTTGTGTTTTTGCCATGCTGTTCAAATCCACAGACAGCGAAGGCCACATGACCCTTCATCTGTTCCTGTACTTTAAATATAAAACCCTGTTGTCCTCGCATCATGTGTCGGTGTTGAGTGATTCTCTGCAACATGTCTTAACACAACTTGTAACTGAGAGTGTCACAACTTTCTCTACAGTCATTGTGAGAAATCGTTGCTCTTGAAGAGATAACATCTCGCATGTCACACTATAGGCTCTGACCTGATTATTTTCTTACATTTCACCAATCTGAGGACTGCGGTGCCAAGTTGAGAGATATCTCCATAAATACAGTTGTTATTTTTCAGCACAGTCTGTCATTTACAAATTTAGCAGGTTGTTAAATTCCCTGTCTAGCAAGCTGACACAGGCTGCTGTGAATGCAGAGTGGCGCTTGTGACAAAGAAGAGAGTGTGATTGCTGAATAGTTATCAAGCATCTGCTGCAGCTGAGCATGAAATGGGGGGTGAACTCTGTTAAAAACTATGCGTGTGTGTGGGTGAGTGTGTGGGTGTGTGTTTTTGTGCTGCTCAGAGGCTGAGGTGCTGGTTGTTTGAACTGTGTTTGTTTTAAGTGCACCATCATCACTTCCAATGGACTGAGCTGCAAACAAACCTGCAGGATGCGCCAATATTTACTCTATAGTTATACTAAATATACATAGATCCTGTATTAGCATAAAGACACTTGAGAGTCATTAATGTGGACAGGTGAGAAATTGAATGTGTTATGAACAAGATATTTATATTGCGACATGTCATACTGAATAATTCATACTGTAGATGTGTTTATGGCTACAATAATCACCTTGATTGAGAGATTCATGCACTTTTACACCTTTCATACACCTGGACTGTTTTTGACTAAAAAGAAGTTATTTTAGTGAACAATAGAGAAAGTTTTGAAGATGATGAGATGTCCTCAGGTGTTGGGCAACAGTAGCAATGAATAGTTCATTGCATTTCTGAACACAGCACCTGTCAGGGTACCTCGAAAATACAGGTAATATGTCTGTCTGCCTGTCTGCCCGCCTGCCCGCCCGCCTGCCCGTCTCCGTCTGTCTGTCTGTCTGTCTGTCTGTCTGTCTGTCTGTCTGTCTGTCTTTTGATGGTAAATAACCAGAATATTCTGTTCACAGTGTTTTCCTCAGGGTCTCTAAATTGACAGCGAAAGAGGCCAGAGGTCATTCTGTCATCTCACACTCTGATACCTGACGCCATTTAAAGTACAATTACTAATTACTGAGTATTTTCCTTCCTGACCTGAAAACCTTGTTAGTTTGCTTTCAGCTGTAAGGACTAGTTGTGGTGCTGAGCAGCTGTAAAACATCATATTTATAGGAGTACGTCGACATTCTTTTATTTGCTTTCTTGCTGTGAGTTAGATGAGAAGCAGCCTAACGACATGACCGAGGCTCATACTGCAATCAACACGTTGTATCTTGTAATAAGTGAGTTACAGAGGTGATGATGGGCATGTTTTTGAACTTCCTGTTCTGTGTTGGCGTTACCCGTTATTTCCAGTCTTTATGCTAAGCTAAGAGAAGCTAATTGCCTGCTTGCTCCAGCTCCATAGTTGTCAGCTAAGAGAACGATATTTATCCTGAGGTCACACGTAGTACAAGTAGTCGTACCAGAGTTCTTATTTCTCTTTATTTACTTCTTTTTTTTTAATATGTAAACATTCTGACACCATTCAGCTATTGAGCTTTTTCTGAAAATTTCACTCAAATTTCAACTTTAAGAACTAATAGTGGTGTTGTTTCTTCAGTGTGTGATCAGGCAGTGAGCTCAGCTTCACTGTTACTCCATTTAGGTATATCATATTTTATCCTGTCACAGTGTAGTAATTCTTTCTTCAGTGTGTGTCAGAATGGAGTGTGTATATGTGTTTGGCTGACTTGAAGTTACAAGCATAATATCGATAAAACCATAAAAATCCAGTGGAACGCCCTGCCTTAAAAGAATCACCAAAACTAATGCTGCTTAAATATCACCGCTGCTGCAACCCCCTCGAATTTTTGGGATATTTCCTCGCAGTCATCTCTGAGCCGATCTGATGCATCGCAGACATTTAAAGAGCGTGGTCCTGCAGCCTGCCAGGTCATAACGACTTCCCTCCCCTCTCTTTTGCAAGATACAATCATAGGCTGTCAGAGATATCAGCCAGAGCCAGCTCAACTTTTCCCCAACTTTGTGTGAGACGTTTGCAGCAATAGTAGGCGCCTGTTCGCTCTCTCTCTCTCTCTCAGCTTGACAGGTGAGAATTATACTGTGTCCTTGTCATCTGCAGAGAGAGAGAGCGAGACAGACAATATTCTCTGAGCAGAGCTATTTCAGACTCTGGCAAGCCTGCCTCCATCTTTCGCTATCACGCATCTCCATCTGGTGAAATCTGTGATGCTGTTCAAAAGTATTATGTCAACAGACTGCTACGATTGATATTGACGGGAAGGAAAATAAAGCAATGAATGGATTTCAGCTTCAGGTGCTTCATTTCAAACAAGAGATGATGGAATTATTGCCTTTTACTTCATGGGGTCCAGTTTGTTTTGTAATCAGGCGGATGAATTTTGTGAATTAATAAAAAAATAATTAATAAAACACAAAGGCACGCAGTAGGGGTTGATTGATCAGATGATTTGTCATCACTTGTTTTAACCCTACCTGTCCTGACAGCAGAAGAAGAGCGTGGAACCTCGCACATCTCGCAGTAAGGCAACAGGCTGCTGTTGGAGTAGGTGCAGGCCTCACAGCTCCACTTCTCATTGGGTGGGTCGGGCTGCGACAGCTTCCTTGGGGCCATGAAGGAGACCAGAGAGCCGGGGCTGCCTGAGTCAATCCCCCCAGCTGTCGACCTCCGTTTGCCCCCAAGACGAGACCTGGGGCTCGGGCTGGGCTGTGGTGTTCTGAGCCTCTTCAGCTGGGGGGAGAAGTCTTGGTCTGGTGTTGCGGCGGTTTGGGAGTGAGAGTTTTCTTTTTTTGAGTTTGCACCACTGCCAGTTGGTGTGGCAGTCGTCTCTGAGGAGATGGAGGGAGAGGTTTCTTCACCTTCTATTCTCTTCCTCTTCTTCTCTTTGCTGGCGCCCGGAGAGAAGAAGGAACGAATGTCGTGCTGGTTTTCTCTCTCAAACTAAGAAGAAAGATGGAAAATGAAGTTAGCTTTTGTTACTCAGTTAACATTTATTACACAAATGATATATTCGGATCCACCAGTTACATGACATCCATGTCACAAATCTCCCTTTTGTTGCAATTTGCAAATGCAAAGAAACATTTTCTGATGCCAAGTTGTTTCCTGGTAACACGGAAAGAATAATGAAAACTACCCGGTGACTAATAATGAACAGGCACAGAAAAACCTTTCAGTTCTACAAAGTCTGACAGTAACATCATTTTCAAAAAATACTTGCTACAATAGACCAAAATCCTACTGTGATCCAGGGTACATTATGTGTGTGTTTAACATGTAGCACTGACGTTCTTCAAGCCATCAAAGTCATTAAAGAACGTCCCCGCTAGTATCACATTTATTTTTAAAAATGATACATTAACTTTGGATAGGAGATCAAACTGGATTGAACTTATGTATACCTCACAGCGGTGTTTATCAACGTAGTTATTGTCAGAAACCTCTCCAATATAAATGATTCATATTTTCATTGTCATGTGGTATTGTCATAAGAGAAATGATCATTTCTTGTGATGTTAATTTTTAGCACCAATTAACACGTGTTGTCAGTTTTAGTTTTGCTACTTTCTTAAGCATATTTACACCACATCTACCAGGCTGTAAACATGTTTATTTCTGCTGTGAAGTTTTTAACATGGGACTTATGGAGACTGACTTGTTCTGTAGCCAGCCTCAAGTGGCCATTTGAGGAGTAGTGCAGTTTTTGGCACATTTGCTTCACTGTTTGGATGTCCAACAGGCTGTTCCTAATTGACATGGATGTGTGATACTCTCCTTTCATTTTAATTGTTCTATTTTAATTATTGTCAGGTACTCACTGTGAATCGAGGTCACACTAGAAACAATGAATAATGAATAAACTGATGAAACTGTGTTTGTATGGCCTGAGTTCATTCAGGTGGCTTTTGAAGATATTTGACCTTATTACTGATATGTGTGTGTGTTTCTATGAGAAATTATACAGAGAAACGCCTAGTGTCCTTAAATGTTTTCACTGCCTTAAGAGTTGATTGATGTGGCGATTTCACTTGATGAAAAGAAGTCCAAACTCTAAAACTAAAACATCATTCAGTGTCACAAACCGCAGATAAATTCAGCATTATTTAAATTTAGACAAACATTATTGTTCTCTCTCAATTTACTGCATCTAAAACGTTGCCATGGTTACTCCACTCCAAATGTTATTTTAGTGGTAAGAATTGTAATATTTTTGAAGTACGTTTGGTCTGTAGAATTATTCACAATCTGGCTCCGTCCCCTTTTGAAGGACTTTTAAGCTCCACTCAGAGAACATCACGAGAGCGACAAGGTCCCGTGTTAGGAGTGACAGCGTTCCTTTCCCAAGGTTCTTACACAGCATGCAGCTCTCGCTACAAAAAAAAAAAAAGGATTTTATGCCTCTTTAGATTAAAACATCTGAAGATCTTGAACATACACACTCAGAGATGGTACATATACACTATTATATCTGAGATGATACTCATGTTAAAAATGTTCTGCTGTTTTATCATCAGTGCCTTGTAATATCATGTAAGATTTGTTGTTTGCTGTTTTTGAACTCACGTGTGTGAAGAACACATCGTCTTTGACACTTCCTGTGTTCCCCTCCAGCGTCAGCACCGTCTCACTCGGCGTCCACGCATCCGCAAAGCTGAGGAACTCCCACTTGTCCTTGTCGCCCTCACTGGCCTTCAGATATTCTTTCCTGCCATTGAGGGTGCTGCCGGTCACCGTTTCCTGAAGGACATTGGACATTCAGTTCTACAGTTTGCTTTCACTATTAAACTTCATGATGGTGTGATCTTTTTTTTCCCACCACATATCACATGTGTTCTTTAATGAGCATATCATAGAGAGGAGAAAAAATAATATTGGAATAATTCAGCTTTAATTACAAATCTTGACATCTGTGATTATTAACGTAAATCCCCAAAGCCTGTTCACACATGCAAACCAATTTCGCTTCTAAGTTTATTCATGCGTGCACGCACTATATAGAGCTAAATATTTCAGTTGACAGACACATACTGCAGGATTAGAGCGCAGTATACAAGTGAGATTCAATTAAGTGAGTTTATCATTCACATTAAATATGACATCAATGAGTGCTTAATTGGTGGTGATGAATCAAAGGATTAGTGCAATATTTTCCCTGTTTGCTGCCATACTGTCGCCCTCAATACCTTCCTGTTGATCATGGACCACATGACGGTGTCAAAAGTGCCCTTGGCGATGAGGTAGTGCACGTTGACCGAGGACGTTTGTCCGATGCGGTGGGCTCGATCTTCAGCCTGCTTGATGTGGCCGGGGTTCCAGTAGAGCTCGGCGAACACCACATGGCTGGCTGCGGTGAAGGTCAAACCCTGGAAAAGACACACACACACACACACACACACACAGACATAATAGCCCCAATCAGAGCACTAATACTTCATTCAACAACCTCAAACAGAACACTCAACATAAACTCAGAATAAATGAGGTTGTTATTAAGAGTAACGCACATTTTCTGCATTTATTTCTATTTTTATTTGCTTGATTATGATTCACGAAAACAAACAGCAGTCATCACAGTGACTAACATGCACCAAATGACTCTAATTAGTGTCTTTATTGTTGTATTACAGTAGTACAGCGTGTTTGCACCATCTCTTTGGAGTCTTTATTAGACGTTTGTGTTGATGAGAATCAATCATTTTCCCGTGACTATCCCAGGACATAAAGTGTGATTTGTGACTACTTCCAAGTGTCTTTATTTGCAAAGCTGATTTTGTTTTCAGCAGCTCGGAAAATTTATTATGTTTGTGTTTTATTATTCCCTCAAAGTGAGCTTACTTTATCACTCAATGAAATAAAAAACGATGTTGAGTCACAGAGTGTGTGTTTGTGTGGGTCTGAGTACCTGACCAGCTGCCTGGATGCTGAGAATGGCCACCCGTGTCTGTGGGTCACTCTGGAACTTGTTGACCAACTGGATTCGTTCAGAGGACGGGACGCTGCCGTCGATGCGGATATAAGCAGCCTGGAATAACAAAAAAAGTGTGCACAGCTGATGGAACACCTGCAACTCTTCTGTTTCTGTTTCATTGATGAAAAATAGCTTTAAAGCTCCACTCATATATATTTTTACATCAACAATGGATCAAATAACTCTATTGCTATTAACATACCAAACCAAAGAGACTTATCATCTAACATTGTGTTTCCTTTGAGCTTTATAGACCATTTTAACCTCTTTCAGCTTGTTGTTTTTAGTTTTCTTTCCAGCAAACGACACTCCTATCCGCAGCAGGTAGCTGTTTAATAAAAAAAAAGCCACTGCCTAAGACCAAATGGCACTAAATTAGCCATAATGGAGTGTTTGGCAGGTAAAGAACCAGATATTTGCCTAGCAAAACAGAGCTAAAAGGACATTAGCCACTAAAAGCTATTGGTCATACCAGACCAAATGAGGAAATATGTGTTATATCTTCTTTATTTCAACATGGTTCTAACTTTTAAGGCAAACAAACCGAGGCTTCTGTGCCTTATAGAGACGTGCCATTATTTATCACAGGTGTGCTAGTCTGGAAGAATCATTTAGCTATCATCTGTGATGTACCAGTAAATGAATAGAGGAAATAATGTATGCGTGGCTGTTTGCACATTCCACTGAATTCACTAAAGGTTCACACAATAAGCGAGGGACAGCATTGTCCGTCCTCCAAAAAGCCGGTACAGATTTGTGCATGAACATTAAAGGCAGGGAGCATTTCATTAACCTGCATTCTACACTGGCGATATTTCAATAGCAGCTATGTGTATGAATGAACACGCCATAGAAAACACCAGCGGAGGCGCTGCGATGACTCACAGTAAATAAGATCGTGTCTTTGAAAGCAAATGAGAGCAATAGTAATAACACGATATTTTGTGACATGTCATAACAGCAAACAAAGAGTGCAGCAGCGGCGTGTTCATTAAACCTGAACTTGAACTCGACATTCACTGAGCTGCCAATGCACTCTTTTGATTTGGGTCCGTCGGTCCTGCAGAGCTGCTCAGCGGCTGGCAGTAGGGGAGTGTGTTCGTACTGTGCAGCTCCCACGTGTGAATGTACCTGTAACTGCATGAATATGAAGCAGAACCTCGCTGGGAGAGACTGTAGAGGTCTGTTTGACTTTTCATGGAGATTTAAAGGTCAAATAAATGCGCTCGCAGTGAACTAAGCATCCACTGGGTTTTAACAACATCTCAAGGCCATAAAAACATCCAGAAATCATCCTGCTGCTTCATCAGAGATGTTTGTCTCTTTGCATTTACAAGTTTAAAATATCAACAACTTTATTAAACAAACCCTCCGTCTCAACGCCAGGTGAGAAATGGGAAAGTGTGGAGCATAAAAGCAGCGATAATGCCATGTGATTGGAGCGCAGTCGCTTGTCTCTGCAGAGCTTCTCATCACAGCGCGTTGCCTGTCGTTCCTTTTTTTAGCCCATCTCTGTTAATTGGTGAGTGCGAACGCACCAGAGAGTGAGCCTCTCACGGAGGAATGTGTTATCACACGTCGTACCGCTGCATTGCATTCAACCGACACCTCCTCGACCCTTGCGACACACAAACACACCCGCATACGCAGACACACACTTGAACTCGTTCACAGGTTGCCGTTGCCGAGCTAAGAGATATCGTTTGCTTGTGATGACTTGTGAAATACACCTTGGGAGATTAGTTGTGGAAGTAAAGTTTACTTTCTGAGAGAGAAAAGTAGACTTTTTCTAAAGAATTAGAAAAAAATGAAATAATGATTAATAGTCCCCAAAAGTTCTTTAAAGCTCATTTAAGAGATGCTGAAAAATAAACAGCTTCTGTTGAGCCTCAGTATATAATGTGTTAATGATCCAAATATGGTATCTGCATTAGACTGTACATCTGAAATCAGCATATAAGTGGACGACACAAATAATTCAAGACTGCTAACATCTGCTGATATCCCCCACTGAAGAACAAACCCAACATGTGAGCTTAGAGCTCAGCACTCTGAGATAATCACAGATATGGCAAAGATTTGATTTATAAACACAGCAGGAGAAATGGATGAAGGAATAAAACTTAAGTCTGGGGCCAATTACCTCTGTTTAGTCAGGAAGGAGGAGTGAAATATGAATATGTTCTGCACATTTAGTGCTTTCAGGTTACTGTTAATGGGCAATTTGGGCTGCAGTTGAAAAAAAAAAAAAAAAAAAAAAAACTTAAATGGAAATGACCAAATGAAATATCAAGCATATACAACTCTCCCTCTTGTTCCAAAGAGACTGATGGAGAATAACACAAATTCCAACACATTAGAGCACAGAATGCTGTTTCTATGACTGATTATAGCTGACAAAAGCTTAGAAATTGTGGACAGAACAAGAATGGAAATGAACGATTAGGTGACACGATGTTAAACTGACAGCAGTGTTTGGTTCTCTTAGCTTTTCTCTTAGCGTTTAAATTTAACGATGAACATTAAATACAAAGAAATGTTCTAGAACATGAAATACCAAGACCCTTTAGTGACTGTACTGACATGTCTAAACAATACTATTAAATAATTCTGATTAATTCAGAGAGAGTAGATGAGTAGATAAAGATAGAAATTAGAAAACATTTATTAATGCCGCTTACTGTGGATTTTTTCAATATTCTTTATTCTAGTTATGTTTTTCCTCTTCTTCATACACACACACACACACACACACACACACACACACACACACACACACACACACACACACACACAGGTATACATCACAGACATTTTCTGTTTTTATACTGATATTATTTTCAATGTATTTTTATTTTGTTGTTTGGTGGCCCAGAGGAAAATCTAGTGTGCCAAGCTACTTTGATTTTTACTTTGTTTTTTCTGTTTGTCCACTGCATCCATTGATCCAATGATTTATTTTTCTATCGTCTTATGTCATGATTTGTTAAGTTCCTACAGTGGAAAAGGGCAAATTGCATGCATCGTCCATGCCTAAGAACATCCATAGAGCACATTCAGCAGTCACTCACATAGTAATGCACCTACATACCCATACTGACATACATATTCACATATGTAAATAGATAAGCATGTCCCTGTAATCAGCGGGGTATTCTGTTCAGAGCTGCTGTAGCAGAAAGGACAAGATTTACAAAGACGTGCCTTAGAATCCTGTATCTGTACATGGATTGGAGTGGTGTGAATAATTGGTTGAGGGGGTGAATGAGGTTGTGTGTTATGGTGAGCGTCGTGTGTGAAGGCTCTTATTGAGATCCCAAAGGTTGTGGGTGGGGAGGCCGATGATTTTCACGGCTTGTTTTAGAGCAACATGGATTAAATTATGCATTTATAAACTCTAGCTTTAAAAATTCAAATTCATGCCAGGAGTCTGGTTTGAATTTTGAAAGACTTTCCAAAAAACTTAAAGCCATTGTTGCTGGATTTCCTACAGGTGATACCGCGGCCGGTGCTTACTACCGCCTTAACAGGCTTTAGAAGATCCAGTTGCCTGCAGACCGCCTGGGGTTACCTTGGCCTCGATGACGGCCTCGGTGCAGGCCTGCAGCATGGTGAGGTGGTGGGCGAACACCAGGAACTTCAGCTGCTCTGCCTCCAGCATCATCTTAATGTAGTCCTTCACAGCTCCCGCCTGACCACACACACAAACACAGATACAGAAATAGACACAGATGAAAGAGAGCTACTGAATCCATCACTTCGCTGACTGTTGACCGCACACAGAGGAATCGGCTAGATCAGTGAAGAAGTCAATTAATCACCGCGGCATCCTTTCTGCGTGATCGATTCTCTATTGAATGCCAGGGATCCAGACTTTAAAAGGAGACAGCACACGGAGCGACTGGGGCGCATTTGTCAGCACGCAGATAGTGAGAGCAAATCAATAACCCACAACTTGGAGATATGATTGGTGCGTGCTCTTTCTTTTTGGATTTTGGTGACAGCAGACACAAGAAAATTCATCTTTTGATCCACAAACAACCAGATGAAAGTACACAATTCACCAACAGCTTAATAAAGACAAAGGGGCTTGATTTTAAATGTCATCAGATTCGATTTTTTAAGACTTTTTAGACATTAAATTGAAATATGTATACTGCTCCTATCAGGTTAAGAGTCTGTTTGACACAGCTGAGGAAAATTTAGCACTGTTATGTGACTGCAGACTGCAAATAATTTAAATATTAGGCTGGTTACCTGTCAAAGTGACAGCTGCAGTCCAGAATTACTGCAGTAAGTAAAAGTTCAGCCCTCAACTATTTTATTCTGGAGTTATTTGCTTGTTTTATTCTTATGTAACCCTGTTTTTATTCATGCCTGGCACTTTTTTTTTTACCTGTTACCTCTTGTTTTATTTATGAAGTCAAATGGTAACAATACTTTAAAAACATCACAGTCAAAATTGAACAGCATCTTGCTTGTTTCTGCTGAAGCCTCCGACCGTGATTGACAGTGTGAAGCTAACTATCTAAAAAAGAGAAAGCAGCAGAAGTGCGAGTGAGTTAACTGTACCCTGCAGGTATCCGTATCTATCATTTCACCGTGCGCTGCTGCCCAGCGATCACACTGTGATGGCTGTGGCCATTCCCGCTACCTTCAGCAAAGCTGGAGTGGATGTGCTGTATGAGCGTGTCATTGAGCATCCGGAGCTCGGCTCATTTCAGAGCCCCAGGCCAAAAAGCAGCCAAGAATAGCACCAACTAGTGAGAAATACTGCGGTTGGATTTGAGTCAAACAGAGCCCTTACTAGACGGTTTTGGAGACAGGCCTTTCTCCGTGGTGTGAATCCCACCCCTATAATCTCCACACCTCCTGTAACATGACAACCTCTGCAGCCATCACACCTGCTCTGGTGGGAGAACCTCTGCTTTGCCTCGCTGATAATTAACCGATGCGCCTGATAATGAATCTCTCCGCCAGGCCTGCCGACCCCGTTCTGATCTGGGGGGTCCTCATTACTGACGGCTTGGCTTCGCCGGCTTCCTTCCGCTGAGTTTAATTAGTGCACAAACTTCTCGGCTGTCTGAAGCGGCCTGTTAGCTTGCTTTAAAGTCCAGCATCAGAGCTGTCCTCTCTGGGTAATTGGGAGCAGATGCTTGGCGGGTAAAGCAATAAAAATACCCCAAAGGCGTTTGGCAGCTCCGTCACCAGGCGGACTGGCATGCAGGCAGGGGCCATGATGCTCGTCAGAGTGACATAGATGTGTGAATCTATCACACCATTCCACCCCTCCCGATGATCCAAAAAAAGAAGGTAGAACGTGTCTTTTTTTTTTCTTTTTCTGAAGTAGAGAAAGTGTGTCTGACTCTAAAAACCAATAGGAGAGGAAATGAGACTGGGCCGGCAGTATCGGCTTTGAGGTGTGTGAGTGGGCGGTGTGTGTGTGTGTGTGTGTAGGGAGGGCGGCTTTGTAATGAAAGGAGGTCCAGTGTTAGGCTAAACTGAGCAGAAATCCAATCAGCAAACAACGCCAAGCGCAAAAAAGATCCAAGCTTGGAGGCAGGCTGAGCGAGTAGCGCGTCGATGATTGCATTCGGTGGTTATCTCCGGTCTTCGTTAACCTCGGGGCTGCGCTCCTCATGGCTGAGGGCGCCGGGCTAATTGAGAGGAATGCCAGTCCTAGAAGATGGCAGATGATGGGAGAGGGATACTACATTTGGTGGAAATGTTTACTCAGCTACGAGCAGACTGAGGAATTGCCTGTTTTTATAGCATCAAGATAAGCGAGGCAGGAAGCTGATCAGGTCGAACACTAGATTACTGTCTGAATGTTTCCACTGAGGAACAGGAAATGCAAATGCTCGTTAGATTCTCGACACCAGTTGCTCTGACCCCAACCTTCCTCATGCTGCATGCATCCAGCCACCTTCCCATATTGCTTGTTTCTCTCTCATTAAAAGGAAACGTCACTTCAAACTGAGAGCCGACTGAGTTTCCATAGCAACAACATCACAGAGATGCTATTTTAGTATGGTTTGTAACTTTGAGATAAGGTGTAATCATGCCAGGCTGGACGCAACTAAATAATACCTCAGTTATAACTCCCTACTTTGTCTAAGTGCTTTCACTGGCGACCATTAGGCTCTGTTACCATGGCAATGCCTTCCCATGAGATCTCACTGAGTGGTCGGCCAAGCGCTCTGAACATGATGCTGTACCATCAATTCACCATTTCCAGAAACATAGAAATGAATAAAACTGATATTTGTTGTGAATGTTCTGAATAAAATCTGCAGTTTGATGTTTTAACTGTCAGCTTTCACAGGATTTATGGAGGTTAAACACCTTTGGAAGCTTAACTGCAGGGCATATATCCGTCTGTCTTGAAAAAGTATGGTGCTAATGATGTGATGGTGTCTGTCTCCTCCCAGTTCGTGGGGTTATGTAAAGCTACAGGACAGCTTTGACTAAAACATTAAAAAATAAAAGCTTGGATCAGTGTTCCTCAAACTTTTTCTGCCTTTTGAAAACACGCACAACTAAATGAGCGGTGGACACTCGCACATGAGCCAAGTCTAATGTTATTTTATCTGAATAACAATAAGAATGTGAAGTGCATGTGTGCATTAAGATTTTGTGCTGAGGTAAGGTGAGGTTGGAAACGCTAGGAGGTCACAGCTTTAGAGGTGTTTGTTACCTTTGGTCAGGGGTGTGCTAGCTGTTTCCCACGTTTCTAGTCTTTATGCTAAGCTAAGCTAACCAACAGCTGGCTCTAGACTCATATATAGTGCACGGAATGACAGTATAAAGATTTGCACGTGTGCCGTCACCCACAGGTTTCTGAAGAGACATTTTGAAACTCAAAATCTGTGGCTTTGGCCGCTGCCATCTTGGCAGTCCTGCCTCTTCCACATGACAGCTGTATAAATCTATTTTGCAGTACAAATAAGAGTATTTCCAAAAATATCTATCTAATATCACGTCTGATAACTAACTGCTAGTTCTTATAGCTGAAAAGATTTTTTTCAGTTTCCAGACACTCTCTCATTATACTAAAACCAAGGCTGCTTTTTTATGAGCTGCTGAAATGTTAAGATATTTCCTGCCTATCTGGGAAGATTAAACAGAGAGAAGGGCCGGCGGTAAAAGCAGCTCGTGCTAGATGTTGACTGAAGGTCCGCAGCTATAGAAGTTTGAGTGCATTAAGTAATAATGATCTGAGATAAAATGCACTCTCAGCATCTACTGTAGGTATTAAATTAATATGATGTTTAAAGGATAAGGCTGGTGTCAATGAAAAACCAGAACCAGCCGTGTATGAGTCCCTAAATCACTGGCTCCTGCTGAAGATCTCTACAAAAATTGGTCACATAAAAGGTAACATAATTTTCCAAAAAAACAGCTGGGAACTGTAGTTCTTAGCAAACGTTACTCAAACAGGAGGATTGGAGACTATTTTCAGCTGTGGATTGAAACACATTTGGTGCTCTAGAGTTCCTCTGGCAGCAGGATGGTGTTTGTGAGATTGAGACAAAATAAACTACAGTGTGTGATCATGCTAATGAAGGAACATGTCACCCATGTGTGGCTCATTGGTGTGTTTTTGGACAACAATGGTGCATATAAAAATAACATACACATCAAGCTTTGTATGCACAGACAATACTTGTTAGCAGAATTTATAAAAATATAGAATATCTCCAGCCTTATCCACTGAACGTATACTGTATAATGGCACAGGCTAGGCTAAAACAAGATATACAGACCACCTGATCTCCCATTACCTTGGCAATAGCGGTTTGCTTGTACATCTGTGTGACCAGGCTCATGACCTGAGTGAAGGGGTTATCCGTGACGGCGCTCCCTGACCCCAGTCCCTTCATCAGCCTCTCCCACTCGGCGAAGCTGGCTGAGGCCTCCTGCAAATCAAGGAGAGCGCAAAGACAGTGAGGCTGCGTCCTTTATTTCTTCATCCACCCTTCTCTTCTCTCTCTACTGTTTTTGAGATATAAAGGGCAAAACAATTAATAGTGCTACTGGGTGTCCTACTTTCCCTGGAAGAGAAAGAAAGAAAGAAGGAGAGGAAAAAAAAAAACGAGTGAGAAAGATGGAGAATTCCCAAGGAAGCCACCCCCTCCGACTGGGCTGCTGTGTTAGGTGGGTCATGAGCATCTCCCAATTATAGCCGCCTTGTGACAAGCCGGGGTCGAAGATGGAGAAGCACCCGGGCTGGTACAATAAATCAAAGACGCCTCGCGTGCTCTCAAGGTGATTGGCGAGAAGTATTTAAGGCGGGAGAGGAGAGAGGAGAGGATCGCAGTGGGAGAGGCTGCCGGTGAAGAGCAGCATATGCTACCTTCTGCTCATAAACAACATGTAGGTTAGCCCTGTTTATCATAAAACCAGGGCTCACATGAAACTTTGTCAATTAACAGCAGGCTTCAGCACATTTTTCTCTACTACAATGCATGATATTATGTAGAAACCTGACAGGAAAACTTGAGTTTGATTCAATTTTCATGCAATAAGTTCAGTGTTCCTTCTAATTTAAAGTGCTTCAGAACAGTGCCGAACCAGCTTGACTTTCTTAAAAATTGTTTAACTTGAAGCCACTTTGTTATTAGAGGTTATTTTGTGCCTTTTGTTAACAACCCTCAGTTCACTCTGTCTGAATTCAGGCTGCCACGCCGCAAAACGTGTCAAAATCCAACAGGAACGAACACGTTCTTGAGGCGCTGCATATCAAACGACGCAAAACTGTGAACCATATGGCGAGCTGAAGGAAGAGGTGGTCCGCGCGTGATTAAGCACATACATACACATAATGATGAGTGCACGAGGGGGGTCGAAGGGGAAGGAGAAAAAAAAAAGTGAGAAACGGAGAGGAGCCTTATTAATGCAGGCACACACACACACACACATATAAGACAGGCTTCAAGTTCCACAACTGCATTTTGTGCACTGTGTGTTCTGGACTGGTACAATGAAATAATTTTGGTGAAACATGAAAGCTTCGCAGCATTTAGTGAAATAATTAGCATTTCTGTGGATCGTCAAAGTCAAGGACGGCTGCATGGATAAGTAGTATCGCATTGCAGCAGCACAAAGCTGCGTTTCCTTTATGTTTCCTCTCAGATGTTTCACTCACCTGTGTAAACACAGTTTTGGCTGTCTCTCAATGTTTATTTCTAATTAAAACTATCACATTGGAGCATTTCTTTTTAATCTGCTGGGGGGGGGATAACCTGTGAGTGGCTAAACACTCCACCCTTGATGATATGCACTAGACTAACACTGACAAAAGGCCACGGCTGAAAACGTAAAGGGCAGGAGGGGCATAAAAAGTGTCTGGCTGTGGAAGATAAAAGCCATCATTAGGGAGAAAATGAGATAGAAGGGGACGAGGCTGAAGCGGCGAGTGGTCCTGGTGTACATATATATCGCCCGTTAGCAAAACTACGCTTGAAGAGACAGTTTGTTTAGAGGGAAATAATGTCCACCCAGGCTTTTATGTTTTATATTGTTCATATTTTTCATGCTTGTGAGAAGCACAATGGCCGCCGCTTTGGGTGACTGGCCACTTCACACCTCCCTCTCTTAAAATCAGTCCATTTAGCTGGGGAGGATGAAACGTCAGTCTATTCTTCTCGGGTGGACAAACACCTGCAGGAAACACTCGCACAGTCATCTCACGAACAAATACAATTTAAAAAAAAAAAAAAAACACAAAAAACTCTGTAAAGCCGAACAGCTACAGCGGTACTTTTTGTTTCAGCCAAAGACAAATGATCTCGGGGCTCATTTCTCTGAGGATATTACGTATCAAAGCTGCTGCTTCAGCCCAACTTGAGATAAGAGAACAAGTACAAAACATGACGTGAACTTTTCCAACAGTATTCTACGTTTGGTGGCCTAATTGGCACCGCTGTGTGGAAACACTGACCATATTTAGCCCCCAATTAAAGCGTCCCTTAACATTTAGGGAGATTGAGGAAAAAAAATCCTGCATCATCACTTTTCCGAGCAACTTCCTTATTGTTGTGTCATTCCTGGCTTGGCGGCTCGGTGCGTAATTAGCGCTGAAAGAGCTCCTCCGGTGTTTTTTCATTCCTGCTGATATGATACAAAATCTAACAAAGGCTTAGTACTGGATGCTTCTCAGTGTGTATTGTTGTTGGTGCCGGTTGTGCTCCCAGCGGGAAAACGAAACCCCTTGTAGCCTTGACACCGGTGACCCAAAGCAGAGAGTAGAACACACTGACAGGCGCGCAGGCTGGGTTAGTGCCACATTAGCATTCACATGCACGTTCGTACGCATCCAGCGTGGCGTGGGAGGTAGAGACCGCAGCCATAACTTTGGGGATGCTAAAAGAGATGCAAACACCTACACACGAAACATGACATTTACTCGACAAATACTCTGGTATCCTCTTTAGGACAGTGGAGAGGGAACACACACACACACACACACACACACACAGAGTTTTCAAAGAGAAGCAATACCAATCACACTCAGGAGCAGTTCATCAGTTTTTTGGTTTCCTTTGGCATCACATGAGGATTCCTTATATTATTGCTTCATCTGTTGATTGTTTAGTTGATAAAATGGCAGAAAATAGTTAAAAGCACCCATCACAACTGCCCTCAGCCCAAGGTGACGTCTTCAAATTGCTGATTTTGTCCGACCATTAATCAAAGAACTATACATATTCAGTTTATTCTGATATAAAGGCAGCAAATCGTCACATTTGAGAGATCGGGCCTCATGCAGGAACTTCTTATTCTTATACTAAATCTCACTTTTTTCTGTGAGTGTTCCCAGTCAAACTCTCTGCATTAACTTGTCTATATGAGGCTTTTTTTTTACTTGAACGGGACTATCTGTGTAAAAAATGTAAAAATGTCACCCGAGAGCAAAAAGAAGATTTTGACTTCGCTGCAGAGCGTCGAGCCTGCTGTCAGAAGTCACCAGACGAAAACATAACACATTTAGAGGTGTCAGTAGTCAAAACAATTAGAAAATATTAATACATCTGCCATCGATGTGTCATCACAGCAGCACTGCGCTGTAACAGGAATAAAGAGGGAACACTTCGACGTGACGTTAGACGCTAAAAAAAAAAAAAAAAAACATGAAACGAGAAAAGCGGTGCGTGACTTGGATGGGAGGTGACAGTCATGGGAATGGACGAGAGGATGCAAAACAGTATGTTACACTGTCAGCTCTTATAACGGATCTGTTCTGTTCCCCAAGTCCCCGAGGTAGCTGAAAAAACAGAACTGCATACTGTACTTGTACTTAAGTTAAGTAGAGTTGATTATGTTGCACTTAAGAAGCTCAAAAGTGTACTTGAGCATTTCCCCATCATGCTGCTTTATACTTCTACATACGTGCTTTTCACCGCTACATTTATTTAAGAATTACACTACTTTGTACACTACATTTTGTTTTTACATTTTGTAGTCGAAACTCTTGATTGAGCGATTAGAGTTGATGATGTTAATAAGATGGAGGGAGATGCAGCATTTTGTAAATGTTTTTTTACTTACTGCAATAAAGATCTTAAAAAAGGTATGTGTCACTTTTACTGAGGCCTTTCGAAATATTTCCAACCGACAAAAAGGTAAATAAGAAATCAGATTTCAGGTAAATGGTCTTTCCGCAACCAGAAATATGAGCATGGTCTGCTCAAACCAATCCACACTTCCTCCAGCAGGAGCAGCTGAGACCCTCTGAATTTGGATTTCTGGTTTTGGGGTCATAAAAAATGTATATTTTTCTAGTAGAAATCGCTCCAAAGCAGGGAGTTAGTGGAAGTAGACTGGTTTTCACATTCTTTAAGCCACATTACTTTAGCTTGCTTTTCCCAGCACTGCATTATTCACTGAGGTGATAGTTTGCCACGATGCCTTTAACGTTTCTGAATTATAAGCATCATCAAGCAAGTACCTGAGTTATTCTCGAGTGATCAACAGAATCAGGGTGTGACGTTACTCCACTGCAATAATAAAGTGATGTCAGATCAATCATGATCCAATGATATAATACACATTATTTTGATGGTCATGCATAATCAGTACTTTTACTTTTGTTTTTAACAGCGTTTCTATACAGTGGTGTCATTTTTGCGATCATATTTAATCATATTAATTGATATGATTCAGTAAAAGTGTTTATCCCACAGAGGATAAAAACAGCAGAGGACAGGTCTGGACAACTTGTATATATAGAGGAAATAAAGTTTTTGGAGGTTCCTGAATGATAAATGAAAAGGATTTATTGTTTCTTTAAATCAGTCGAGACAACAGCAGCAAAATATCAAATGGTGATGAGCAGGAGACAGTGTATGTTCCAATGAATCACTCCATGTGTGGTGAGATATTTACGCGCCTGGAGATAACAGAATTTAATTTTACTTAACAGCGTGAATCTGCGGTGTCTTCATTACTTGAGACGTGCCACTCGACTGGATATGTAGACATAATGTTTTTGGATTTGCGCTGGGCATGTATGAAAATGTCAGAAACGATTAGTCAATCGACAGAGCTATTCTGATTTGGGAACTATTTTGGTAATTAACTAATTGCTGGAGTCATTTTTCAAGCAGAAATGCTGAAACATTTGCAAGTTTCTGCTTGTCGAATGTGAGAAATTGCTGCTTTTCTTTCCCTTACATGGCTGCATATCTACTATAGCAATCTGTACAGTAAATTATTTATCAATGATGAATCTAATATTAGTTGCAGCCCTAGAAAATGTGACTTGTGTATAACAAGCAAATGCTGAGTGGGCCAAACGTTGTCACCTATGTCCAAACATGTACCTTTGCAGCCTCTTTAGGCAGATCAAATGGGATACGCTGGCGGATTTTGGGAGGCAGCTGAGTGAGCACCTCCGCCTTGAGTCGGCGGATCATGATCTGGCTCAGCCGTTGGTGCAGCTCCTCCAGGTTGGACGCCCCGCGACAGTCCCACTGTCTGCGAGGCCCAAAGTACCTACGAGAAATAGCGAGAGTGAATGAGAAGCGAAGCTGTGGCTGCTGATCCATTTTCTACACATTTCTAACCGAGAGAAACTCACTAAGAAAACATACTTATTTACGGAAATACCCTGAAGGAGTAGTTAAACACATTTAAACTTTCCCACCTGGGAGCTGCCCGGCACTACAACAGCCTTCCATCGTTTACCGCTGAGCAGCTCTGCTGGAGCAGTCGGGGGATCAGTTTTTTGCTTAAGGGCACTTTGCAGAGCAGGAAACTAGTTTTGTCTAATGGCCACAGCAGCAGGTTTATCCTAAAACTCGCCGGCAACTTTCACAATTCATCAGCCAAATGGATTTTTAGAATAGAACTGGCCCTCCACACAAAGGCTGGTTATCTGCCATGTTGGCTGCAAGTGTGGACAAAGTTAACAAGCCACTGCCAAAATCCGCCGTTTCACACTCTGGTATTCAAACTTGCAGTTGCTGAGGAAGGCAAACTGATTCACTCCTTTTAAAATAATGTTTTTGCCTCGTGTCGGGATTTCAACCAGCAACTTTACAGCTGTGAGGCTGCTTTTTTATCTTCTGGGCTGCTGCCATTTCCAACAATAACTTCTCTATCAAGAAGGGAAGACTTCGCTCACATGACTGCCTTGTGCCCTCTCTGTGTGTACAATCTTTTGGGTGCATGTGTGTGTGTGTGTGACTCAGAATGGCATTCCCCAGCCACACTAAGTGTTATTATATACAAAGTGTTATCATTAATGGCGCCGGGCCCATCCCCGACCGAGCTGCTGACTTTGATGGACATCCAAAACAATGCATTTGATGTGTTTGTTCACACGTGTAACTGATCGTCACTGGCAACTGGCAGCCAGTTGGCATTTAACGCTTGGCTTCAGTTGTGGTCTGGCTCTGACAACAAACCCTCGACTTAGCAGCACCGCCACTCCAGACTCAGGTACAGCCCACTTCATCCCAACAGACAACTTGAAAAGAGTGAAAATTAAATGGTAGGTGAGAGCTAATGAAACTCTGCTAATTCCACATGAGCACACACCAAACTGAGGTATTATTACGCTTTGAAGAATAGTTTGACATTTTTAGAAATACGCTTACTCACTTTCTTGCTGAGTGTTATCTAAGAAGGTCAATACCATTGTCATGTTTGCTGGAGCCAGGAGATGCTTAGCTGAATTTAGCATAAAACTTGAGGCAGGGGGGAAACTGCTAGCCTGGCTCTGTCCAAATCTGCTTACCAGCACCTCTAAAGCTCAGTAAATGACATGTTAGTGCTGTTCCTTTAAACCGTACAAAAACCAAAGCACAAAAACAAGAAGTTGTGGTTTTAGGGAGGGTTATATGCCAGACTAGTCCCTCTTGTTATTTTCACACTTCATATTTTTTTGGGCCAGGCTAGCTGTTTCCCACCACTTCCAGTCAGCCTATCCCAGCTGACTATGGGCGAGCTGACTATGTGTGGGGTACACCCTGGACAAGTCGCCAGCTTATCACAGGGCACGTAGAGTAGAGTCACCAATTAACCTATTAAGTACATGTCTTTGGACTGTGGACTGAGGGGGAACATGAAAACTCCACACAGTTCACAGAAAGGCCCTAGCTGACGTTTGAACCAGGAACCCTCTTGCTGTCGGGCGACAGTGCTAACCACTGTACCACCAAGCCGCTAACGTGTAGTAGCATTAAGATAGACTGCATGTAAAGTAGAAAATGTGAGGTTACATATTTGTACATAGTATCTCATAAAATGTGTGTGTGTGTGTGTGTGTGTGTTGAGGTCTCACCTGTAGTGGGCATTGCAGTATTTCTTGGCGTAGTCGGTCCAGGTTCCAAAACTTTTGGGGTGGAGGGCATCAATCTGCATAAAAAGCTGCCAAATACACAACGAGACCTTAACAATCTGTACTAAAGCACACATTACAGTCTGTGTGTGTGTGTGTGTGTGTGTGTGTGTGTGTGTGTGTGTGTGTGTGTGTGTGTGTAAGGGAAAGACATACTTTGGACAAGCTGTGTCTCATTTTGAATTAATATCTCTCTTTTCTCTAAATCCCTTACATATTTTCCTCCCAATAATATTTGCCTCCTTTTCAAAAAGTATACAGCATCATTTGTCCAATGTCATCTTACCCATTAAATATTGACAGCATACGCAACTTAAAGTGAGACTGAGAAAAAAAAAAACACATTCTTCTTTTGAAAAGTTGAAATAATAAGAAATAAATATTTGCTTTGGTATGAACAGTAGCTAACCGTACCTAATTTTAGCTAATGTTAGCAACCCTTTAGCAAGTTAGCATGTCTTGCTTTGAGACTGAAAAATAACATATTGTTCATCTTATTGGGAATTAATGAGCGATGTAACACAGCCTTACCTTATGGAATTATCACTCTTATCACTCTAACTGATATTAGTTTACTGACTTTATGAATCTTCTCTGCTTTTGCTGACGCTTTACTATGCTTTAGCATTTAGCATTATTCTATAACTGTCATATGTGGCTACACTGGCCAAATAAGCAACCTTAATTAGTATAATTGGCAACACCTGTGTTCACCCACCATTTCATGTCAAAATGGCTGCTGTTAAGAAGGTTTATTGTCGTTTGTGGCTACAATGGCCGATTTAGCAGGTTACATACAGCAGTCTTGCTTTGAAGTGAGAAGTAACTATTGAAAGGAGAAATTATAATTTTTCCTAACATAAAAAGTTGAACACACACCTGATAATAAATGTAAGTGACATAGCCGCGGTTTCACATGACCCATTGTTCATAACCTTCATTTTAAGCAGAGCAGCTGCTGGCAGTAGCTTCATAGTTGGCACACAGATATGATAGCGATCCTATCATCTAGCTCTTGGCAAGAAAGTGAACGGGCTTAATTCATTTCCCCAAATGCCAAACTATTACTTTAAAAAAGTTAGTATGATATCCTGTGTAAATTTCACCACTGTCCTCCGCCAAACTGACAGACTTAGCAGCACATCATTAAGATTGCATGCTATTTTAGTTGCCACAACTTCTCACCCTTTAGTTTGTGAAAGCTCCATGCCATAACTCAAAGTAGCGAGAGCTTTTTTTGGCTTTAAACACAGACCTTACCTGTGCTCACGATTAGTCTACTGTCATGCGGTGCATCTTGTGTGCAATTTATTCAAGGTCCTGTTGTCCTTCGCCTAGTTTACCAGTCCTGTGTTGCGCAACTGTGTGGTAATTTGTGTCAGCGTCGATTAACCAGGTCAAACCACTGTGCTGTCAAGACTAGGCGAACAAAACGAAACCGATTTAAAAATTAAATGAAATACAAAGAAGGGAAATTAGGCTAAATAACTGCAGACTTGAAAACTATGAGTCATGAAAAGATTTCTGCATCCTTTGGGTTCAATATACTGATAAATGACAAGCTTCTGCTTCTGATTTCAGTGAACGTATGGCATTTTGAAAAGTGCCTTTTTTCATATTGTAAGTAGTTAAAGATTGTGTATACATCACAGGTTGCAACAAAGCTCCCAGAATGTGTGTGTGTGTGTGCCTGTGTACAAGCCTCATCCCTGTCAATTTTCAGTATTTGCAGCAATTTCTGAAGTAATGACAGGTAATCATCGGCAAGGCGATCTGAATAAGCAGCCACAGTGAGAGCGCTATTCTAAATTCAGCGCTTGTTCAACAGGAGCTTTGCATTTTCCCCCCTCACACTGTTGATATAATGGGTGGGTGGAATGAGGGCACATCATGAACGGTGCAGCATGCCCTGAGCTGTGTGCTAACTCGATGTCAGAGCCACAGTGAGTAATGATGGCAGTGAGGAGACTGGCACAGAGGCAGGGACAGGGCTTATCAGGTTTATGCTGCGGATGATAAAATGTTATATTCAGTTTCAGATTCTAGAGGCAGAGAGAGGGAGAGAGATGATATCTAAAAACTAACCTCACCACTGCAGGCAGGCGACGGCAAAGACAGGATGGCATGTATCACACACACATATGTGCAGTGTACGTAACACACACACACTTTCTCCATGATACACTTTTCTTACAAATACATAACTTCACATCATTTTGGAATTAATTAGCTGCCTCAATTTCATCAGTTAATTATCATGATGGGTCTGGGCAATAATTAAGTTTTCCTCACAGCAATGTGGCAGTTCGATGGCAGTGGGGACTTGAGTCCTGTCTCACATAGACACTTTCACACAGTCACATTTGATGTCAGTCCTGGATAACTGGTTATACACAACAGGGACAGAATCTGACACAAATCTGGCCACGTCACACCAGATTTAGCTGGTATTTTATGATTAATATTAAATTTATTAATACATTTCAAGGCTCTTCGTTGTCTAACACCTGATTACATTGCTAAGATCCTGTGAGATGTAAGATGAAATCACTTTTTTCAATCACCGAGTTTAATTCTTTCAATTTATTTTTTGAAGAATTGTCTGGTTATAGTCTATATTTTTCTAATTTATCAACAAATCCTATGAATATACGATAACTAATTATGATTTGATCCAAATATTAAGCATTATGTGTGCATCAAAGCCTTATTCCTCTGTGGCACAGAGCTCCACTGTTGTCCAAAAACACACTGGTCGACATGTTCCCACAATACCATGAACACACACACTGTGTAGTTGGTCTGCTGACGTAAATACTCACTAGAACACCAAATGTGTATTAATCCACCGCTGAAAATAGTCCCAAATAAATGCACTACGCTGCCCAGCTGTCTTTTTTTTTTTTTTTCAAAATCAAACTATTCAATGAGTGTGAAAACCTGTTAGGGATGGTTATGGTCTATTTTCTTAATCGTCTAGTTATCAACGACGACGTGCTCCTTCATAAGTTGGAGCACTTTGGGTAATTTTTCACGAGAGATTTCTGTCTGTGCTGCTTGTGTGATTCTCAATCGCGTGAGGTTGGTGACATCACCTTTTTTTGTGCACCAATCAGGGTTGAGGATCATTTGCCACCCCTACAGTCCTGACGAAGAGTTTTGTGAATGTTAAACTCTTAATAAATAAATAAATTATACCCAAGGATGTTTTTTCTCTCCAAACTTTAACTTGGATCACTGCTTCTTTTTAGGCTTTTTAAAATCAACCGGCTTATAATTACTTACATTTATTTTTTAATAAATAAATCCTGTGAAAATACAATAACCAATTATGATTTGATTCAAATAATAAGTGTTATGTGTGTATCGAAGCCTTATTCCTCTGTACCACAGAGCTCCATTGTTGTCCAAAAACACGCTGGTCGACATGTTCCCACAATACCATGAACACACACACTGTGTAGTTGGTCTGCTGACGTAAATACTCACTAGAATACCAAATGTGTATCAATCCACCGCTGAAAATAGTCCCCACGACAGTGCCCAGCTTTTAAATTAAACTATTCAATGAGTGTTGGTGTTGGTCTATTTTCTCAATCGTCTGGTACGATGTGGACACACAGTCATTTTTTGCCTAAGTCAGAGCAGTTTGGGTCATTTTGTATGAGAGATTTCTGTCTGTGCTGCTTGTGTGATTCTCAATCGTGTGAGGGCGGGCGTGGCTCGGTCGGAAAAAAGGTTGGTGACGTCACCTTTTTTTGTGCACCAATCAGGATCGAGGATCATTTGCCACCCCTACAGTCCTGACTAAGAGTTTTATGAATGTTAAACTCTTAATAAATAAATAAATAAATAAATAAATAATACTCAGGGATGTTTTTTTCTCCAAACTTTAACTTGGATTGCTGCATGAATATTTAATTTTATAGACAAATACTTAAGATTAGCATTTCAGGATCTACTAATCACCTTCTTGCTTATGTTCTTTTAATGATTTTATGCATCTTTTATACATTTGTAAAGCACTGTTCTGTGTACATAAAGCTGTATTATTTTCAATATGCAACACAGATTTAGAAAAAAAAAACTAAAACAGCTACACTGCAGGTTATGAATAATGATGTAGCCTCTGTGTGTGTGTGTGTGTGTGTGTGTGTGTGTGTGTGTGCATGCGTGCTGGAGAACAGAGCTATTCACAAACAGGATGTTCTGTACAGTGTGTGTAGATCTATAATGAATTACACACAACGTGCAGTCGATGGCAAAAAAAAATTAAGAAAGTTAGGCCGAGGTTATCTTGAATATAATGAGAAATGTGCTCCAAATCAGCTGTCTAATTTGGAAATACATTAAATAAATTGACTGCTAATATGTAATTATTCACTAAGCGATCACAGTGATCATCTAAACACTGTAAAAAACCCAAAGTAAAGCTGCTTCTGAGGCTGGAGTGTTAACACCTCAGCACAAAGCTGTATCAGTGCCCTATCATTAGGCTACAATAGACGTACAGTAGCTCTTATTGATACTGTATTGTGTCTTCACATTGAGACTGTGAAAAGATTTTCTATTCACAAAGTCCACTTCATCTTCCATGCCTGCCGTGATGGAATATGGCTGCAATCTACGGCTTCAATATATCATATATAAAAATGATATAATAAATCATTATGGAGAGGGGAATGGCTCTGCCGCTCTCCAAACACTGTTGTCCTGTGAACAGCCCTTCTTATTGTCTCTAAATTCAATAGTTCCCCCCCCTGTGCGCTTCTTTTTATTACTTGTCTCATTTATTGCGGTGCACTGTCTGTTCATATCGGGCTTTGTAAATGAAGTTTTTGCAACAAAGGTTATTGAAATAAGTCCACAGGATCCTCAAGGATAAGTGATGCCGGAGAGAGTTAATTGGCTTTTGAATGTTGGATCTGAGTGTAACCTGCTCCGGAGCAAGTTACCATGGCGATCTACCTGCACTGCAGAGCGAAACACCTTTGTGTTGAAGCCAGAGCTGAGCCCCGAGTTAGCTCTGTGGCCTAATAATCTTTCTTCATGAGTGTGGGCTAAGAATCCTCTTTTGAAGCGTGTGTTTTTATGATCTGGTGAATGTGGATTCTTCCATTTGTCCACACTGTCTCTTTCTCTGCAGCTCCGCTGTTTAAATTTCATTAAAAATTCAAAGCAGGGTTAGAATCTGCAAGGATCATGTCGTCTGGGAAGAAAACAAAACAGCTTACGTCGTCTAAATTTCTTTTCTTTCCCATAATAGGTATTTCCCCGTGAGGCGGCAGTCAGTTTTTATTTAATCAGATTTTATTACCTCTTCAGGCCGACCCAGGGCCGGAGTACCGGTGAGCAGGATGGCCCGCTTGGCGCTCTGAATGAGAGGCACCAGAATCTTAGTCCTGGCTGCGTTCCTGGATTTGAGGTAATGCGACTCGTCCACCACGACCACTGCGAACCGCTGCCTGCTCAGGGACTCCACCAGTGGGCGGGCGTCTGTGGTGAGCAGGCCGTAACCCAGCACCGTCACCTTACTGCTGCTGATACCCCTGCAGGGACAAAGATACACACAATGAGGAAACGTAGTATGCTTGATAAAGTATATGAGGTATCACGAGTTAAGCTTTTTCATTTGGAATAACCATTATGTATTTTATTACCATATATTTGGGTGAAAATTGTGATTATTTTAAATATTCAGCTGATTATTTTTCTCAATTGTTTCATCCAAACAGCCCAAAACCCAAAATATATTCATCATCATCATAGAAAACTAAAGAAAGCAGGAAATATTCACATTTATGAAGCTGGAGGCAAATATTTAGCTGATTTTGATGATGCAGAGTGATCTTTCATGTCAGGTGTACTTTTTTTCAAATGAAAAGTTCATCCTTTGCAGACGAATGTGTCAGAATTCTACAAATCTACAAATTGGTTTGTACAAGGTACCAATGTTTGGTAGCTAGAATCATAAATCATAACAGCATTTGTTGTTTATGATTATTGCTAATCAAGTTCTCTGTTACTTTTAAATATAATGCTTAAATCTCATAAAAACACCAAAGCCAACAATGCGTCAGGTCCTTCTGTCATACGTTCTGACCTCGCAACCGTTCATTCCAGCTGAAGAGCTTTCAAAATAATCAGAAATACATACTTATATTTTAAAAAGAATGCTTGGAAATTTCCTCAAACAGCTGGTCGCTGCAGTTCTTAGCAAACATTCCTCTGACAAGAGGAAATGGTGCATTTGTTAGGGACCATGGATTAATACACATTCGATCTAATATGCTGGATTTTTAAAATAAACTACAATGTGCATGTGTTTGTTCATAATAATGAAGGAACATGTTACCCAGGGCAATTGCGTGGCTCACTGATGTGTTTTCTATCGTTTTTGGGCGACAATGGAGCTCCGTGTCGCAGAGGAATAAGATTTATCAGAGTCGAACAACACGCGCACGACATTCATTCATACATTAAGAAAAACAATATTAATAAATACACGTTTTATGTGTTAAACTGCTGCTGTAGTTGTGTCAGTAGTTGTGTCAACAGCTAGAACTGAATACAAACTCCACATCAAGCGCTCTGATATTTACTGAGCCCTCAAGGTAAAGTAAACCAGGCTGTTTAAAAAGGGTGTGCAAACTTAAATGTTAAGACACACACATAAACAGACACTGCCAGACACAAACTAGGTCCGCAGGTTTTTTTTTTTTTTTTTTGTCCATACATCTCCTCTTCTCTAGCGCTTAAGAAATCCATTCCTGGCCTGTTTGTTGCAATTTCTATATTTTCCAGGTGATGCGCAGCCCCTAACACAAACACACAGATACTCAGGCACCCGTCGCAGATAAACAAACAAACACGGTGGCGACGTTCAGCTGCACGAAAACTCAATAAGGATCTCGAAGAAATCAAAAACATTTCCAGCATCTTCTAATTCACCGCGCAGACATGCAAGCTGAAATAAACCTGAGGTGCCATTCATGTTCTACAAAGGAACAAGTGAGTCAAAATACTGAGAGGAGGTGCTGCATAATTTTTTTCTTGCCTCCCCGTTCAGTCATTAACACATCCAGTTCAAGGACACGTTTTCCCCAGAAGGCTTTCACAACCTCTTTGCGCCTCATCTGTGATGTGAGGTGGAGAGAGGTTTTTTTCTCTCCTCTAAGTCACAGATATAGAAAGTTTGTTTCATTCAAAAATAAAAACTAAGAGAACTAGGGGAAAGTTGAGATGATAATAAAAGTCGCTGCGACATTAGTCCACAGTGCACAAACCCGAATCAATATAAACAGCTGTGGAAATGAGGCAGATTCCTCTACGACAGCATTTTCCCCACTTCCTGCATTGAAAATATTTCAGCTCTTGTTCAATATTGCAGACGTTGCCTTGACATGATTTGTCTGTCAGCGCTGTCAAATATCGAGGCCCATGCTGGCTCCTGACACTGACGGACACTTTGAGATTAAATTGTCAGCCGCAACCCCTCTGTCTATCACACCGCCTCACTTTTACACTATGTGACCAAGTCTTTTCACACTTTTATTAGATGTCTTTAGGTAAATTATTACTGTGTCGAAGCAGAAGGCAGGACAGACACAGATACTGCCTCTGCAAGCTTGTTATAAGGGCAACTTCTGCTTAAGTTCAAATCTGGCCGCAACCTTTCACTTACATGATTCTAAGTACGTTGGACATAATCCACAGGATTATGTACTTTGCACGGATATCTTGAACATAAAAGAGACCTTGGATGCACTTCTGCAGGTCTGAATGTGCAAAACGTGACCCAATCTGCTAAACAACATTGAGAGTTTTGCCTTGAGTGATTTAAAAAGATGAATTTTTGAAGCAAATTCACTAATTCCAGCTTCACAAACATAAATACTTGCTGGTTTTCCAAGTCATGTATGATAATAAATTGTATATCGTTCAGTTTTGGACAAAACGTCACCTTGGGCTGTGATGGGAAATAATGATGGGTGTTTTCCATTTTATAGGCCAAATAATGAATTAAACAATAATCAACAGGGATCAATCAAACAATGACAACTAACTTATTCTTTCTAAAAATTGAAATATTTTCTTTTTCATTAAGTGTGTGACCTTTAAATGTAATTAAACATATTCAGCAGTACTCAAAAGTTCTTTCCTTCAGGGTTGAACTTTTTGGCTCTCAAACTGCAGCTTTAATAAACACTTTGACAGTACTGAGGCTTTATCAGTTTGCCTATATTAGCCTTTCATTAAAAAACAGATATTAGCCAGACAGTATCATCCACAACTGCTGAAGAATAAAATCAAGTGTTCTGATTACATATTTTTCTGTCTCTTTGAAGTCTATTCTCAAAATATATTCCAATAAGACATTTTAATGATTGTTCTTCAAACCCAGACATGATTCATAATAAAGTCTGAAGTCTTTATTACTGAGGGTAGAGTGTGTGTAGAAGATTCTCTTTTCTAAGGAGAATAATTCTGTCAATGAATCAGCGTTGAAGCCAAATTCTTATTTTTTTTTGCCACTTGGGGGCAGCAGAACAACACATCAAAACAACACTGACATATTATCAAATTCTAAAATGCTTATGGTGCATGTTAGCAATTGTCTATATACATCCAGTAAACAAAACATTAGCAATATTAGCATTCATTTGGGGTCCAAACAATGTTTTTTTTAAATCTGTTTGGGTCTCCACCAACTCCGACTCTTTAGCTGCTAAATGCTAAACAGCTAGTTGCTAATCTTGTTTGTTTTCCATTTGATGCTGGGCAGATATTGAACAGTGGATTAATCAAAGCTTTTTCCACTGAAAAAGGACGCTGTAAAACCAAAACAATGAGCTGAAAGACGCTTGGTAGAGCTCTGTCTCTTTGTCCAAACAGCAGGAAGTTAGCAGTGAGCATTACCTGAGCACTAAAGAGAGCGATATTTCCCTCAGGAGTTGGTGGAGAAGAAACCAAAGTGACATCGCACTTATATTTATCATGCAGCCGGAAGCACGACTTGAAATTAATGCTATGATGCTTCACATCTGCTGACCGAGCAACTGTTTGCTAACAAATTTGCTGCCTACTTAAAAAGGTAATAATACATCAGTATTGTGTTTTCAGTTTGTTTCTGCTGCCCCCAAGTGGCCAAAAAATTAATTAATGCAGATTTAAGAAAGTCAGAAAAGTCCAAACTAAATTTAGCTCCAATAAATTGAGAAACTAAGCTGGCTGAGTTAGTCTGGTGGGATTAAGCTAGGATGACCTACATGGTGTGGCTCTTGTTCTCCACCAGGTTGATGTCTCCAGGCTGCAGCTCTGGGATCCACCTCTCCAGCTCTTCGATCCAGGGATATTTCAGGGACGAGGGCACCACCACCAGGAGGGGCCACTCCTGCCTGAAGGCGTATGCCACTGCGATGGCCTGCACCGTCTTCCCAAGACCCATCTGGACCGACCAAATCAACACACGGCAAAAGAGGGGGGGAGAAAAACAAGTCAATCGTGCACCGACTCTGCGGTAAATTGCATATGACGGCCAAGCTGATGTGAGGCCCAAGAGTAATAAGGTCTCAGAATGATTCTTGTGTCAAAACCGATTAGACACATGGGAGTGCTGCACAGGGCTGACAAATTAATTTGGAAGGCATGCAGCGAAGTCTCAGGTTCGTTTTTTTGGAAAATAGATTTCCTGAGCCAGCGTTGTGTGTGCTTACCTCATCAGCAATCATACATCTGTAAGACAAAAGAAAACAGAGAAAACTTTATCAGATGAGTCTTGAGGAAATACTTTTGGAGGGCTGACCAGCAGGCAATAAAAAGCTGGTGTCTATAAAAAGAGAGTTTGCATATAAAGACAACAGCCTCTGCAGCACAAGGGCTTCGCTCAAGGCCACTAAAAAACCCAGAAGTTTCCTTCATCCAGACATTTCTGGCTTGTCTAAGGATTCATACCAGAAACCCTCCTGTCACAACCCGACTTCTCAAAGCTTTCAGGCCACAGAAAACACACTCATAAAGTCACCTCAGACTCTTGGACATATTTCAAATCTGTCACTTGTAATTTTGGTCTGCACTGGGACTTTGTTTCAGTCTGAGAACTGGTGTTGCTATTCAATATTTATGTTGTTGTTCCGATATGATGTAGCTGAGAGAGAGGGAGAGAAAGAGAGATAGAGAGAGAGCAGCTCGGTGTTTTTGGGTTCATCCAATTCCCAGCTAAAGAAATTAACATACTGGGCGAGGCAGAAAGTCGAGTTCAATTCCTGTAAGAGTAAAATAATCATAGATTTCAAAGACACTATCAATTTGTTTAATTATGTCTGTTTATGTATCTCAGAGAGATTACAGATTGTCAAATATAAATCAAGCTCATACTGTAGGACTGCTGACAGGTATGAGCTACTGAGGTTTAAATTAAATGAAGGAATTAACACAAGCCAGAGCTTTAACTTAAGTACATAATGTATCCAGCCTTCCATTACATAATGTTGTTTTGTGGAGTATGGTGACAGCTTATTAATGAAATGTCACCAGTTAACCTGTTTTGGTTATATTTAGGTGCATACTTTAATTTTCTGGTTCAATTTGCACTGTTACTTTTGATTTTTAGACTCCATGGTTCAATTGTGTGTCTTTAATGTCTGTATTTTAAACTCCTGGAGATGTTGCAGATGAGTCTGTTGTCAGATATGATGCAGATTAAGTCAAATTTTAACCCCAGACTAATTTTAGAATCGACAATCAGCACGTCGGAAATTTTTGGTTGGCTTATTTGCTGTGTGAGCAGTTTCCCAGTCCAATTTCCCCCAACGGCTGCTGTCCAAAGATGTGTTCTAAAATGCAGCGAGCTTGTTTTAATATTATTGGAGGAGTATTTTACACGCTGTCGCTACTGACTGCTATGAAACAAAAGTGAACACTGCTGCAGAACAGACAGACCAGAACATCTTCCAGCCATCTGCAGCTCCATATTTTGCTTCCGTTCTGAGCAGAAGTGCACAAAGCAAAGCTGTGTTTCTCTCTTTTTTTTTTTTTTTGTCCAAAATGTCTTGTTTGAGTAAACTTTATTAAAATGATCAAATCTGTGTTTGTGTTCAGTGTGAACACACGCATTGTGACCGATCGATCGGTCGAATCATTAAAGCGACCTGTCCTGTCTGGTTTCGGGCTTGGTTCACCTCTTTTTATAATCGATTTTCTATCAATATCAATAGATTAATCAATACTGCTTCTTAATTATATCCATTTGAACAATGAGGATGATGCTGATGTGTTTCAAGGCTATTTTAAATCTATCTTTGTTAATCCTGATTCTCCTTTTTGTTCACATTTTAAAAGAATAAGCCTGCGATTGAACCTTAAAAAAAACAGCTCACCTGTCTGGCTGTCTCTGATATGATAGCAACCGTATAACCGCCAACTACTTCCCTCTTTACACTGTACATTATAAAAGGAACAATGAAAGCGCGACACATTCCTGAGCTGCAGTCGTCCCCACGGAAAAAGTGCAGATAGATCAACCCCTGCTTCTCTCTGCCCAGTGGGTTTGGGCCTATTGTCATGACCTTGCTTATTCATAAATGCTTCCAACATCATGTCAGAGCAAACAGTGCAACAGAGCAGCTCTGAATACCTCAGACACAGTCTCTCATTATTCTTTCTCCTCCTCCTCCTCCACTTCCTCCCCCCATCTCCGCCCCATTTCTCTCTTTCAGCTGAGGAACATGATTAATGTGCACCTTGCCACTGGTGGTTTTTCTAATTGCCAGCACACCGGCCCAGTCAGCGCAATGCGCACACACACACACACACACACACACACACACACACAAACACATGCACGCACACATACACAGTATCTGTGAGAACACACAAAAGAAAGATATGCAAAAAAATAAATAAAACAGACGATATATACAAAGTGTGCACACGCATGCAAACACATGTAAACGCCCCACACACACACACATACATATATGCTTGCGCATACACCCACCCACACACACACCCACACTCACCCATTGGGGAGGGAGTGCGGCTGGGGCAGGTGCTTGCCATTTCTCAACACATTAATCATCCTCCTTTAAATAACCTGAGTGTCGTCTTGACGGTTTGAGACTGCGAGGATGCTGCAGTGCTGTTGCCTGACAACGGCACGGTCCCCGTCGCCCTGTCTTTCTAATGTTATCTCTGAAACCCACAAGCCACAAAGTGTCAGGAAATGGGCTCCCCTACCTCCCAAAGCTTGGCTACGATGATTTGATGGGTTTGACCTCTGCACGGTGATGTGTTGTGTGGCCCGTCGTCTAACCCCAATCTTCCAGCCCTGTTAAGATTCTCTTCTGAGGACTGGACCTGGAGCGAGCTGTGGTCACTGGGAAAACTGCTCAGAGGTTGGACGTTGCACAAAAGGCTGACTCAAAGGGTGCTACTGTATGCCATGCTCAGACTCACTAAATGACCTTAAAATCAAAACAAAGTAGCCTTTAGTGGGAAAGATTTACATTTTTTTTCTTCTTGTGGGAGGTGCAGGGATGGAGGAATGCTTCAATAGTGTGTGACTTGAAAAGGAAAAGTTTAAACCCATAGCTACAGTATATGGGCCAATACACAAGTTTTATTCCTAACTTAAGCACTCTGCTGCTCACCCAAATCTATCAGAGAGCTCTTTTAATTCTGTTTTCTTTTTCACAGGGGCTTAAAATAGGCAAACACAACAAAACTTTATGTACTCGCTGGACAATAGTTCCACACACCGAGGCTCTCTTTCTGTCTTTTGTAGAGCGCACTGTTTTTGTGATCTACCTTTTTCCCACCACAACTTCAGACCTGTGATTTACAGAGTGATTTATTTATTGTGTAGTTTAAATATCATTTCGCCCACGGGGCGACATTTATATTAATTACATTTTTAGATTATGTTTTCAACCACATCCAAACCAATGACATAAAAAAAATAGACACAAGAATAACCACATTAAAAAAAAGCACTGACCTGTTAAATATACAAGTACAGTGCAGCTGAGTGGTGATGACAGCTAATTTTTGATAGAAAGGCAACATGGTTTCTGACACTTGAGTTTCAGGGGAAGAGCAGTGAGACTGTGAAATAACACAATGTTCCCTCGCTCATTTCAGTGCACTCGGGACTCTTGCTTCCACGGTCTTACTTGGTGTGGGTTGACCAGTGGCTAATGTTAGCAAACGGTAGCACAAATTAGCAGTAGACCTTTTTCACAGCGGCCATTTTGACGTGAAATAGTAGGGTCAACGCTGGCGTTTAACCTTAATTAGTATCATTGGTAACACCTGTGATTAGCCGACTATTTCCTGTCAAAATGGCTGCCGTGAAAAAGGTCTATTTGCTGATGTTATAATCTTTCTTTATTTGTGCTACTGCCATGCTATACTTTAGCATGTCACGGGTTAGCATTTAGCTGGTTTCACAAACAAGTTAAAACACGTCTAAACACATCTATTGAAATGTTTACATGCTGGCATGCTAAAATATAGTGTAAAAAATGCAGAAGCTAAACTAATTCAGTCATAGTTATATGTACACAAAAATACCTTTGCTAACATTAGCTATCATTAGCCACCATAAGCTACCGCTCATACCAGACCATTTCAAACTAAAACAGCAAAATCCCTGAGTGTGATGATTTGACTAATGGTGTGTTTAATTGTTTATGAATTTAACCTTTCATTTCTAAGAAGAATGTGTTATTGCTTCTTTTATATTGACATATAAGTGCATATCTTATGTGCAGGATTATGGATAAATTTTTGCAACTCGCTTTTTTCTGATTAAACCTTTCAGGATAACCTGCATAAAGCAGCAGCTCCCACTTGGCTACTGGGTACTCATAAAGGTCAGTCTCACACCTGCACAGTGAATAGAATATGAATATGTTGCGTTATGGTACGTGGGTGTTATGTGACTATTTTCCTCCATAATGGCCTCAGATGATCCCTCATACTTTCTTTATCTTTAATCACAATCCCTGTCCTCCTGTATCTATTACAGGATATACATAAAGATGTATGAATGTATGTTGTGTTTGGCTCTAATGATGCATTTACTCTGAAGATCTCAGTTTCTTGAAATGATAAACTAAGTGCACATATTCTTTATGTCACAATACTCGTTAAAACTGTTTCCCACCAGTGCAATTCTTCCCTCTAACACACAAAATGACCCAGCAGGGTAGAAAGTTTATTTATCATGTGTAGCCTCTATACTTTGTTTCTATGAAAACCTCTTCTTTATATCCTGGATGGATACATAAGAAACAATGGAAAGCACGGCTATTAAGGCAACGGGTTATTGATGGTGATGGAAATTACATTTTTCACGCTGTATAACAGAACGCATCTCCTGCCGTCTTCATAACACAAAAATATAATACCCTATTACATTAAAACCTATCACAAATTTCATGCTTAATTAGGAGGAAATGGAATTTAGAGCACCTTAAAAAGTAATTACTGTAAGTGAGGCACTCTGAAGACGAGAGAGAGAGCTTACTGAGACTGCCGGATCTCAATGGTGACCTGAAACTGATATGAATAAACAATGGCTGTATAAATAAAGACAACCCATGCACTGCCTATGGGGTTAAAAACTATTTCCGTCAAACTAGGGGTCAGGATGTTTTTGGCCAAAGAAAGAGGATGGGCAAACATTATGCAACACCGGTCAGCAGCTGTCTGATGCAGGTTTTAACAGCAGTGGTGAAAATGTTGTATCAACCCATCACTGGAATATACTTCCAAAAATCAGCAAACGCTGTAAGTGACAGAGCAGTGGAGCATTAAAGCTGCTGAACGCCAGCTTTCATACTGATGTGTGTACTGAATCTCCCTTTGTCTGCATTAAAGGGGCACTCCACTCATTTTACACATTGAGATCTGATCAGTTTAGTCATGGAGGGTACTACCTGGTCTGTCAAAACAGATTCATAATGTCCTTTGTGGCTCTGGAGGAAGTGTGGAAAAAACCCTAATGATGTCATTAGCATGGGCTTGGTGACTGCAAATGATAAACAGAAAGATGCGGTTACAAATTAGTCAAAAGACATAATAACATACTCTTCAAATCAGGTCTATTAAGATCAACAATCGTGTTGCATTATGGGAACTGTAGGATCCAGTGTTAGCAGCAACTTCCGTTGCCATGAAATTAACGTCGTCCATTCTTTATACTGTCAGTGAGATTAAAAGTCTCAGGTTACCCTGCTACTGTTGCTTCGGTTTTGACCCTAACTTTATGGAAGCACAACACTAAATTGCTGAAGTGTCCCTTTAATGATAAACAATTTCCACCCATTGATTATTTGTCCAGGCAAACAAACTGAATCAGTGACACTGACTGAGCTGTTTAAGGCCCTTAAGACTTGAAATCAAGTGTTTTCAGCAGCTTTAATACTGTACTATCTGAGTGATGTACCTCTCTTAAAGGTTATCGGTTGTTGTACTTCATTTATCTTAGGTGGACAGACTTTTAACAGGGACTCCACAAATAAGCTAAATTGTACACGCAGTACTGTAACTCCCAATGTGCTTCTGTCTCTGTATTACGAACAATACTTGCAGGCCAGTATAAATGTGGTGTAAATATATCAACCTGTATGTGTACAGAGAACAAACTCCATCTCTGGAGTGGACTTCTCTCAGTAATTTGACCATCACAGCGAGAGACAACACAGCCTGCTTATTGATCTGCTCTCGCATCAGCAGAGCAGGCCTTATTCAATAAAAGCACGGGCAGTCACTTACAATAATATTTTGGACAAATCAGAGCACACAGTGCATCACATGGCTGGCTTCAAGCCACAGTCAACACCTTAATGAAAGTGACCAAGAGGTCTTAATGGATGTACTTTTACTCCAGATTGATGTTTCTGTTATTGTTGTTGATATCTGGGTAGGCTAGACTACTGCTTTTTACAGATGTACCCTGGGTAAATTTGTGTTTTAGCATATATAGACGACAGCACTCAAACGACACACTTCTGCCCAACTTTCCAAACAACACAATCAACCACATCTCATGGGTTTTTATTGTTGTGCTGCGCCGCAACTTTTCCCACATTATCCCTCATCTGACTCCATAAAATTCACTCCTACACAGACCGGGGCAACGGGCTCCATAAGTATTTGAATTGCAACAACATTTGATGTTTTGGTTCGCTACTCTTGATGCTCTGGATGTGAAAAGACACAATGACTATGAGATTTAAAGGAAAAATCTGCCCACGGATCCTCCCACGCTGTTAGATATTCGACATCAATCTATGACGTTCGGTGCATTTCAGGAGATATTTCATAATGAAGAGCTGCCATTTAGTTTTTGTCTGCCAGCCTCACTCATCGAGTTCCACCTCAGGTAGTGCTATCCTACATTTCTCAGAACTGTTAAAGTCCAACAGGTCTGCAGCTGCACTGTATTCTGGTCTATTCAGCCTATTGTAGGTAGAGATATTGCTATTTGTGCCTCCTCTACAATGTGTCTCAGAATATCAGTGAAAAGACGAGACTGCTGCTTGAATTCGAGGCGCTTTTCCTGGGTATTGAATGAACAAATAAAGAACAGCAGGGTGCCTGAAATACACAGAAAAATCAAGATTACTGTCAATAAAATTTGCATTTTTAGCTTGTAATACGTACTGTCTGTCTGTGTGTGAATGTACACAGTTGTGGATATGTGGATGACAGGGTTCAGCTCTGAATGCTGTCAAATTCAGGATTTTAACCTCTTAGTTACTGTATTATGTCACATAGCATGTAGCAACCAGAATGTGGAGAAGATGGTGTCCTGAAATGGCTTCATGTTTAAACGCAAATGGACGGCACGACCATTTTGACAACATGTTAGCATGAATTAACTTGTAGTAACAAGGCAGAGGAGCACATCCGGTTCACGATTAGAACATCTACTGTGTTGTAGTCTGTATGTAAGCTAGTCCTGGATGGTATTAGGCAAATATTAGGAGCGTGTGCCAGCCTCACCATAGACTTTATAAAACACGGTCGTTTACTGTGACGTCACCTACAGGTTTTTAAAGAACGGCTGTGAGTGTAGTAGCTTTGGCTGCCGCCGTCTTGGCAGTCCTGCCTCTGCCGCCATCTCCATCTAAAAATGGGCAAAGAGGTGAATCTTGGGTGGAGCTGAGGCAGGCTGAATTACGCCCAGGTGCTCAAACAAGCCACCTGTAATGGCACCGACTTGTCAATCAAAGCGGCCATGCTGTTAATTCTGCATAAATTTAAGCAGTTATATAATTCAAACAGGTGAGTTCTATAAAAATTCACCCTCAGTACAGTTGTCATGAACGGGGAAATTAGCTACAGAGACCAAAACTGTTTTTTGTCCCAGGCTGTAAACATGTTTATTTCTGCTGTAAAGTTGGACATTTTAACATGGGGACTTATGGAGACTCATTCTGGAGTCAGCCTCAAGTGGCCGTTTGAAAAACTGCAGTTATCCGCATTGACTTCATTTCACATCCAGAGAGGTTACCGCTTGATCCTTACCTTAAAATTAAGTGAAGAGTACATTTTCACTTTTGATGTTACAAGTATGCATACTAAGCAGCCGAACGGGGTTGTTAGAACAAGACGTTTCTCCTTACACTTCTATTTAATGACACATGTATTCTCCATGGATCATCGGCTTGTGAGGACAGGACTTTTTGCCCAGATCATGTGCTGTGGGTTTAGCCTTACAGCACGATATCATGTATGCAGTAGTATTTAAAGACCCTTTTATAGTGTCCTCATATTAAAATGAGTTAACTGGAAACATTAAAAAGTCTGCCATAGACAGCATTTTCAACCAACTCATGGTTCAGGCTGTCATCTCGGAGGTATAGGAAGGTGTTGCACACCTGTGCCTGTGAGGCACTGCCATACAGAATATCGTTATTTTCTATTTGTATTGTGATTTTTATGTTATAAAAATGAACTAACTAGCCTAAACATCATGTCATTGCTCATTCTACTGTCAGCCTCCCTCTACCTATAATATCTTGTGCTAATGCCACTTCTGCTCGTCTCCAGAGACAAGCACTGCCCGTGTTGCTCTTACTGTCACATTGATGCCAATTGACTGAGGTAACTGTCCACACAGTGCAGCAAGAGCCAATTGACTTCTGACCCACCCGTGTAACAAAGCAGTGCCTCCCAGTGTTCCTGAATCAATATGGCCGCTCCGCATCACAGCAGCGGCACTCAGATTGGCTCCCCCTGTGCTGACCTTCCCGAGAACCCGAGCATACATCGACTGGTCGGAGAGGAGGAAATGGACAAGTCCTAGCCCGCTCCTGCAGCTAATGCCCAGCACAGACACTCGCAGACTTAAGGGCAACAGAGAAACTTCCTGTGGACTGGTAATTGTTTTCAAAGATGCAACCTGGACTCTGTCTGACCTTTTGAATTTAGAATAAATTCACGTACACTCTTGACTTTTTACTTGCTTCCTGAGCCATCATCACATATTGTAGCTTGGCTGGAAATCAAGAGTTTTGGAACTGCCTACTTGAAAGCTCCATTAGGCAAATTATCTACGTAAACATGTCATCCTATTGGTGTAAATCAAACAATGATGCAGCATTGAGTTGAAGGCATCCTCATGGTAATACATCAATATTTACACACCGCATAAGTGGAGTGGAAGGTACAGCTGCAATGACATGGTGGCATAAATAAATCATTTTTTCCTTGTCAAGTTATTATTGATTTGCAAGATGTAAGCTGAACTTTCCACACACATTAGATATTTGAGCGTTGTTCCGATATCATGATGCTTCTTAACATAAAACAATACAGCTGTGATGTGGCCGGCTGAGCAGCAGCAGTGCTTACCGTCCGTTCCTCGATAAAGCAAACTCCACTCCCTCCCTTTGGAAAGGCATCAGGCGCTGCAGGAGCTTGTGAGGGAGGCCTGACAGTTGCTGTGACCATCTTGTATCACAGCAAGAGGTCTGTAGGCTATTATCATCCATTTCCATTAGTAAGTTCTCATCAGTTTCTCGGCCCTTGTTCAGTCAGCCAGCTCTGATTTTAGGCTGGAAGAAAAAAAACACAGTTAAACTGAGATGTACGTCTGAATGGACTAGGTTTAGTCTGAATTAATGAACATTCACCACAGCATCTATTAGACATTAAAGAGCACTTCTGCACCATATTGGTTTAGATTTAATTTATACTGTTTTATAATAATAGTAAGACGGTTTCCTCTGCTGACAAGCACTGACAGCAATGCCAAGCTGGATGACGCAGTATAGTGGACAAAGAAAGTAAGAATTTGAGAGGAGATGGTAAAAGTTGCCTGTCTCAGCCGCCCCCACTTACAGCAGCAACAGCATCTTTTTTTGTGTTGCCTCACCTGGCTGTCCTGGTCAATCCAGGCAGATGTTTCTGCCTCCACATACAGTTATCAGCGAGTGTACACCAACAAAACCACAAAATCATAATTGTGTCTAAAACAGTGACAACTTCCCATAACGACAGTGCTCAGGTAGAAGTCAGACAGGAAGGTGTCTACAGTTAATGGCAAAAGTCACATGCAATCTAAGTTTAATATTATGTGACTGATGGGTATTATATAAAAATAAGTAACACTGGAATAACTTCAGATTCCCACTTTTTGTTTAATATTAACGCTAGTAGTCACTTACTATGTAATGCATCTTCAACACTATAACAACAAAATGTGCATTTCATAGTTAAATTTTCTGTTAATGTCCTTAAACGCATCACGGTAAGACGGTCTGAAGGCATCACGATGCAGTTATACGTTAAGAGTTTCAAAACATACTTTAGCTTCAGATTTTAGTTAAAGCTGTAACTATATAACGACTTATTAGAGGGCCTGCATAACAAGCTGTCAAGTTAGAGTCCGACAACAACTAATTAACAGTCAATAAAACACATTTAGAGTTAATAAAACTACCTAAAGAAGTGAGGGCATCTTCAGCTAGCCTTAGCAACACGAACCGGAAGTTGAGAGACTTGCTTACCGAAATAAAAGCACCACTCGTACTTTTTGCTTTTCTAAGTTCATTAGCTGAATTATTTGGACACCGGATATGTGTTTCTGTCTTATGGCTCATATACAACATGTTGCATCTGACTCTGAGCTACCGAGCTGGTTACTATAAGAGAGGAAAAACTAGCCATCTTACATAAATACTTATGTTACGTTAGGCATGTTTTCATTAACATCCAAGTTGCACATGCAGCGCTGTCTCAGGAGCATTACACACAGTCATACAACATTGTTCTAATAAAGTGAAATAAAAGAAGACAAACGTTATTAGTGTTAGTATACGTAGGTGTGTGTGTTGGTGGTTTTCCTACCCTGTTAGACAGCGGATTGAAGTGCAGCAGTCACACTGACTGACTTGAACAGAAACATTGAAAAGTTTCGCGGTAAATTCAAGGTTCACTCGGTTTATATCACCAGGCAGCACGTACGTACGTACCGCTGCATTCGGTGCGACTTCCTGACGCTTTGTGGTCTAATTGAACACGGCTCACCTAAAAGTATAAAGACTTAACATCAGTATTTAAAGGAAACGTGAGACACATTTGTCAGACACTCTCCGTGCATGCGTGCTGCCATAACGCAAAGAAAACATCCTGCAACGACAAGACGTGACATATTTCCAACACCCTACGCCTCGGACGTAAGGAGCTGACGCACTCCCTCTCAGCCTGCTGCTGGACTCAGCTGCCTGCCTCTCCTTCACTCCGCCACAAACACTAGCTACTTCACCTTCGGTAGAGACTACGGCTGTGTGCACCGATTGTAAACCAAAGCGGTAAGGCAACGTTAGATATCTGCGGTATCGTGTCCGACAGTTACCGGTTTGCTAAAAATCAACGTTAACCGGGTAGTTGTAATCATGTAACACGAGGCAGTTAGCAGTAAACATATCTCTTGCTAGTGCGTGACAGCGCCGGTGTTTGGCCGTTTTCTAGCGTTAGCAAGCCACGGTGCCAGGTAATAATCGTTAGCTTAGCCCCGACACGACCGGACGCCTGACGTTACTCATAACGTCGCCGTCCTCTTCGGTGAAAATACACACCTGGAAGGCAAACACCGGGTCCAAACTGTAAGAAACCAAGCTTAAATTCGGCGTTTGTCCGAAAAAACAACCGGCAGTCGTTTAGAAAATGCAGCATAATTCAGCAACTTTCAGGCCTGGTTCGGCTGGTTCTCTCCCGGTGATATGCGGCAACGAGCAGGCTGTGCTCAGGTTAATTGTTAGCCTTTTTAATAAACTGAGCTTAAATTGGGTTGTCGCCGTGTTCTGTTTAATGTCTCGCAGGCCGAATTTTAGTTAAATGTGTCAAATATCAGATGAAAATGTGACATGTTGTCCGGTTGTGCTACGTTCGCGGACACGAAGGAAACATTAAAATGCCTTAATTTTGAAATGGAGTCTGGTGCGACGGGGGGGGCTCGCGAGCGAAATCTACCTCAGACATTTAAGTTGCATTGATCTAAAACGATTAATTTCTAATAATCCTCCACACTCTTCCTCTGTGATATGATACGAACTGTGCTCTCTAGTCTTTGTGGCACGTACATGATTGGCAATGAGACGTTTTCGTGGTCGATGGGAGCCCAGAAAAACAAGCCACACGTGAATTAATCAAGCCCACGCATTAATAAATGTCACCTAACACTGCGCAGTTACCTCAGGAGTACCAGAACCAAGCCGGTGTTAATCAAATAAGGGCAAAGGGGGTTAATATGACAGAAATTAGACCTTTTAATGGTGGTTGGGTACAAATTAATTCTAAATATGAATTCAAATAAAGACTCGTGCAGTGTGGCTTTGCAGATATTCTTATGTTTTTATGTCTTTGATATTTTTATTTGTGACTATATGTTTCCTGTTTCCAGACAGATTATAAAAGCAGTCAGTAAAACTATACTTGCACTAGAGTCATGCTTGCAAGAGGCCATAAATCATACCATTCTGATACCAGATTAATAAGTAACCCATACCCACTATCATGCTGATGCACTAACCCAGACAATTATCGCCTCTTAGACTTTGTAGAGATGGCGGCGAGAGCCTTACAAGTTGCCACCAGTGAGGCTGAGCATCATGATGGTATCATTTTCATTAATAAGGTACCAGCGGAGCTCTGCTGGTGGTGGTGGTGGTGGTGGTGTGGGTGGGTGAGAGAGAGAGAGAGAGTGGATGCTGGTTCAGTTCCTCCGGCTGCTGTTTTCAGAGAGCGCTGATGATGTGTTCATCTTCGCAGGGCTTGCAACTGATATGCTACACACTGTGTGTGTGTGTGTGTGTGTGTGTGTGTGTGTTTGTCCTCAATCAATCTTGGAGTGATATGGTTGCTGCAGATGAATATCAACATCTGCTTTTACCTGCTGGGTGAGGTATAGTGCAGAAAAACACATTTAATCTTTGCTCAAACGCTCTCTTGTGTTAGTCTCCACCCCTCCGAGGCTTAAAATAAATGCTAGTAATTGTTTTTCTAAAGGAAAAAAAAAAGTGCTCCACCTGCGGCTGCTCAGGCCACCGTAGCCGCTACTCTGTGTTGACCATTCATTACGCAGGTTAGGGCGTGTGACATTATCAGATATTGAGGTTGAGGATGCTGTGTAATAGCTCTCGCCAAAGATGTGACCCAATGACTAAATAATTCATCGCCTTCCAGAGGGAAAATCTCTCTTTCCTATAATATTTGGTCTGGGCCATTAAATAATTCATCCGTCTATCCATAAATTGTTTGTTCAATTGGTGACCTTTTCATGGGATTAAGGAAGCACAATAATAAATTCTTCAGAGACCTGGCATAACGAATGGTACAATTATGAGGGAGTATTGGATCGGATCGGTTGTCGCAGCCTGGTGTTGGTTGCTAAGTGACAGCAGGAACTTTTCCGCCCACTGTGTTTGCTGTTAAAGTCTGAGTGACTGAAAGGACGAAAACAATCACATTATGGCAGTCTAGACTTTCGGCTGCGCGCAGGACATGTTTGTGACTTCCTGTGTCTTTGACAGCCTGTCAGTCACTCGGCGATGAAAGTGCTTCATGAAGTCGATCTCAATTATCACTCCCCGTCCGCGCCATCTTCATAGGATGCGCGGAGGAGGCGGAATACTTGATCTTTAATGAAATAAACAAGGCAAGAGGCGACGGTGCCTTTATTGTTTTTTCACATGAAATCACAAAAAAAGCAGGTTAGATGGAAGAGGTTTGATCTTGTCCTTATGTTGTTTTTCTAGCTGATCCACAGTCAGCTTATCTCAGATTTGCCTACAGCGAACTGTTTCGGCGCTGTATTTCACTTTTCCGCCTCAGTAATGGGTGGTGTTTCAGGTGGAGGCTCTCTCTGAGTCAGTGGGATTAGCCGTAGCCTTGTCTTCCCGCGTGAAAAGCAGGGTGCCAGCTTTTAATGGGAAGTTAGCCCAGTGAACAGCTCGGCCTCTCAGCGGCCGTCGCCTCCCCATCGACTCTCCACCTGGTCTTTGAGCACCTAGCTGGCCACAGACGTGTCGATCCTGTCCCCTATCCTCTCGTTCGCCTCCTCTCTTTCTCCTTCGCTTTCTTTTTTCCGCCGTGCTCCTTTTCTCTACCTCCCACCCTCCCCGTTTTCTCATCTTCCTCTCCTCTTCCTCCCGGTCTCGTTCCATCTATCCCATGTCCCTGACTGCCCTTTCCTCCTCCCTCCCTCCTCCCTCCTCCTCCTCCTCCTCCTCCTCCGCCCCGCCTCCATCCTAAAGCAGAGTAGCTAATGAAGAGCCCCATTTAGCCGGTGACTTTGGTTCAGTCGGTGCTCCGTAGCGCCGGCCGGCCTCGGCTGCCGTGACTGGCTGTTGAGGCTCTGACATCACACGGGGGCCAGCTGTTGATTTGGCGCTGTCTCCAAGGCTGGCTGGCTTGATGGGTTGTGGCAGGTAGACTTGTGCTCGCACAGCACTCTCCCTCCCTCCCACCATCCCTCTCTCTCTCTCTCTCTCTCTCTCTCTCTCTCTCTTTGTGACACCCACTCGCCCTCTCCCTTTACACTCCCCTCTCCCTGTCTTCCACTCTCACTCAGTCGAGCGAGCAAACAGGAGGCAGCAGACAGCTGCCGAGGAGCGAGCTGGGAGGCGACTCCAGCCTCCTCTCCAGCAAATTGTGCCTCCTGTACAATGGAAACTAAACGGTCGAGTAGCAGAAGGGATGGAGGGCAGAGCTGCCGGGCAGGTAGGTCCTGCAGCTTCAAGTCACCTCGGGCATCACACATGCTCTTTCTGATTTCCTCTTTGTGTTTCCTGTAGTTTATTTTGTTCAGATTTTCTGCCTCATGTTGCCTTTTTAGGGCTGTTTTCTGTACTTAAAAAAAAAAAAAGCTTTTGTGTCTTCTCTCACTGCATGGCACCAAGTCAGCGAGCAAAGTGTGCAGTCTTTTTCTTTTGGCTTGTTAAACTGAGCGCGCAACACGAGATTCGGTGTGCTGTCAGCGGCAGCTGAGCCAGAGCTTTTCGAAATCTCCTCGCTAGTTTGCCAGTCGCTGCTTCTGCTTTTCATTACGAGGATAATTAACCGAGATCAGCCAATAAGAAGCTCCGCTCCGCTTTTGTTCTCCAGCCAAGCTCATCCTCTCGTCCCTGTTTCCCCTGTTTGTTCTGCAGGTGTTGTCTGCAAATGGACTTTTAATGACTCTGGCAGACTTTTTGAGTTATTCTCCTCTCATAAGGCTCCGTAGATTAAAACTGCTAGACTTGCATGTTAGTTTTTCTGTGTTTATTGTTTCTCCTCTAATTGCCTAGATTGATATTCCCTGGAAGCTCTCCTATGGGGTAAGGTAATGGATTACCTACGTGCTCTGCTGTGGATTTAATTTATTAATGCTGGCTGACTGCGCCTCCACTGTGCCGCGCCACGCTCGCGCTGCCTTGTGCGACCTGGAGGCAGAGCGAGCGGCGCAATTAGAGGCTCATTTGTGCCTGTTTATGTTTGGGGTTTTTTTTTTTTTTTCCTGTTAATTCAGTCTGCGCTATTACAGGCAGTTCCTTAAACTGACACCGCATCACTCGCCCCCGAAATCGAGGCAAGCAGTGTATGAAAGTGATGTAATTTCATAAGCTTTACCATAATCGTTTTCTGGTCCAATTATATAGCTCCCCTGTCAGTGCTTTCCTTGCTTTGCAATTAGCAGAAATGGCTAGAAAATGGGAGATTAGTTACTCAGTTTAGCAAAACACTGAAATCAATTTTATTGCAGCGCCATGAGTGCGCAGCAGCATTAGTAACCTAATTAACTGTTTATTTGATGTCTGATTTCATTAGCCGGGGTGCATGTCCTGCACTCTGCTGAAGCTGATTTATTCCAAATGTGTCTTTTTGTGTGCTATTTTTTCATTTATTTATTTTATTTTGGAACTCTGCAATTAATTGTGCAGCAGACGTGCGGCTGCGTGGTTGAAATGTGCAATTTTCAGGAATGAGCCGAACATAACTGGTGATTTCTTTTTTTTTTTTCCCCCTCAGAAGTGGCGAGCAGGTGACAAAAAAAAATGTAGCCCCTCAGACGTGGCATTATATTTGTGTATGTGTGTGTGCGTGCTTTTTGTTTCACAATGCTCCACTGAATAGAGCTCTGTTTAGTATTCTACATCTCTGCAGACAATACCCCAGCTGTTTGGCATCGCTCCTACCTCTGTCCTTTTTATGTGACACTTGCAAAAGCTCATCAGCAGCAATAAAGCGTGCATTTTTTTATTTTTTATTTTTTTGCAACCTGCGACTGCTCGCATAAAGACAGAGTGATGCCGCCACTTCTTCCCTTTTTTTTCCTTTCCTTTTCCTTTCCTTTCTCCCTCAGGCGCTCAGAAATCATCGGTGGGCTTTCTTCGCGATCGCACAGAAGCTTTTCGCGAAGGTGACGGCTTGTTCTTTTTCCGCCCCGCGTTTGACTCATCTCCTCTTTTTCTCCGCCGAGGGCAGAGACACGGGGATAAGAGTTGCAGAAAACGAGGGGAATAGTGGGGGGGCGAGGGGTTGGGTGTGTGTGTGGTGGGGGGGGGTCCAGTTGAGCTGGTTATAGCCCAGACAAGAGCCCTGATCCACGCAGGAACAGAACAGAGCGAAGGTGTGGGAGGGAAAGGTCATCTTTTGCAAGAGAGGGAGGTGTGTGTGTGTGTGTGTCTGTGTCTGTGTGTGTGTGGCGGGGAAAGAAAATAAGTATACTGGAGTGTGCTTGCTCGTCTGTCCCTGCTTGTGTGACGGCTCTCAGGCGCTTCACAGTGATTGAAAATTTTTTTTCATTAGCTCACCATCGAACATAATTGTCCGTGAGAGGAGTCCGTTAAGAGCCCGCTGCATGATTAACTCGGCTCAGTTGACGGTCAGCCTCGTGACCCCGCTGTTTTTTGGTTTTTTTTTTTCGAGAATTAATTTAAGAATATGTGCAGTGGAGTGTGAGTGTGTGTCTGGTACCTGTGCATCCGTGCAATCCGGTTGGTGTTGAGGAGTTTTGGACAAAGTCAAAAATCATTCTCATGATTATTTTTCAGCATTTTAATACAGACGTGCGTTTGCGTGCAGATGCCGGTTTCTGTGTGTGTGTGTGTGTGTGTCATCACCATCAGGCACAGCGAACAGATAAAGGTGGCGTGAAGTGGCCGGTGTGACACGGTGTGAACGATGCCTTAGGGAGCCTCTTTTGAGGTTGCTGCGCTCTGCGGCGACTGTAATGCCAATGAACCACTCCCTGTCAGCTCCGGCACAATACTGGAGGAGGCGAAGGCAGGCGGAGCGTCTCTACAAGTTCAATGCTGCGAGTGTGTGTGTGTGTGTGTGTGCGTGCATGTGCTTTGCGGTGGTGAGGTGTGTTAGAACTGGCCGTTTGTGTCAAATTTTGATTTTATTTTTGGGTGGAGGTGCATTGTTTGCACCATTAGCATTCATAAGACTGTCTCTGCCATGCTGCACACACACACACACACACACAGGCTCGGCGTGAAGTCCTCAAACCTGCTCAGCACCTCTGGTCATAAAACCTGGGAGCGCCTATGGCCAGACCCAGCTTGCACCACTGTCAGAGCAACTTTTCCATTCTGCATGTGCGATAGCCGCAGGAGCAGCACTGAATTACCGAGCAGCCTTTCTCTCCATTTTAAGACAGTTAGCTGGCACTCCTGCTCGCAGCAGCTTCAATTGGCACCACGTCTGCCTGCAAAGCCACCACAGCACCGAGATGATACTCCTGTCACAGCAGAATAACCATGAAAAAAGGAGACAGAGAGAGAGCGAGGGTACATTTAGAAAGCGATAAGAGCGGGAGGGTCAAGATAAGAACATCTGGGGAAAAGACGATTTAGTCTTAAGATGACGAACACGCAGTAATAGATATCCTGCTTATTCACTGTGTATTCTCTGGTTGTGTGCTCTCCAGATGTAAGCACATCAACATTGATGAATGGATCTTGCCTTGGGCCTCACACTTTGCCACTGCCAAATGCTACATGCTGCAGGGAACGTATAGATTTGCTAAAATGTGAATTCATATTTCTCCTTTTCCTCGCGTTAGATGGCTCTCTGATTATATTTACGCCAAACATTAAGCAGCCTTGTTGTCACTCATTAATAATGAACACTCGTAGTATTCTGAATAGCAGCAATGCACCAAATGGCTACCGTTCCACCGCTCCCCACCCCACCGCGGAGGTGTCACGAGAAAGGAAGATTATAAAAGTGAGCAGGGATTCCACTTGACCTTTTTGGCTGGCACGGGTGGGGGTCGCGCCGAGATCATGTTGGGGAAGCGGCAGCAGCCAGGCCTTGGCACCGTTGGGTGCCAGAGTCAGCGTGGCACCTCGCCCGCTCGCTGAGATGGAGATTAGGGCAGGAGGGAGAGGCCGCGAGACAGCCGGGGAGAAAAGGAGAAGCCAGAACCAGTTCTATATGTTGCTGTGAGGGAATAAAAAGCATTACGTAATCAGCAACTATTTTGATAATTAACTTTGATTATTAATCGATTAATGGAGCAAACGATCGGCAGATATCAAAATGACACCCTAACGTGATGTTTCTCATCCTCGCTTGGCAACTGCAGCCCATAAAGTCGAGCAATAACGTCACATCTTCATGATGCACAGTCAAGAACGTACATGCAGCTAATTAAGGCGGCTGGAAATCACATTTGCCGAGCCAAAGAAGACAGTTTTTTTTTTTCTCCAATATTGTGTCAATATTTCGCAGCTCTGTTGTTGTTTGGCGCGTTCGGATGTCTGCCCTATCCCAACCAGTGTCACCCTTGTAGTTCAGCAGGAATTTGCTGGGAAATACAGATTGTACGCTAGACGATTTTGAAATTTATGTGCCACCAAATGGCAGAGGATTTTCAGCTGAGAAATGCTATCTTCCCCCGCTGCTCTCTGAATTCCTAATGCTTGGTTTTTACGAGGCTGGCAGTGGTGCCTTCTCCTGTTGCCTCCGTCGCACTCCCATCTCTGTGCTCATCCATTATTTATGGCGCATAGGCACGCATAGGCCCAGAAATACACACTCGCCACACTTTTACTTTTTTTTTTTTGCTCTGGCACACAAATATTTAAGAGTCGCTGACATCCTGACTGCTGTCAGTCCACGCGACCTCGGTGTCAGTGCCACCCCCGCCCTGACCTCCGACCCTCTTTTAACCCCTAACGCCGCGGCGCTAACCCCGTGCCTCTCTCGGTTGCAGGTCAGCAGGGGCCATGATGGTGTCGGAGGCCCCGGTTGCTGTTCAGAGCAGCTGAAGCAGACATGGGCAAAGAAGTCTCGAATGGCATCGGTAGGCTCAGCCTCATCGACTTCACCAGCCACATCCTCCTTCGCCACAACCACCACTGGCTACGCAACAAGTACGTCTCCTCTTTCTTTCTGTTGTGACAAGAACAGTCAAGGGAATATGATCGAGAAAGTTCAGTCCAAATTCAGCTCAGATTTTAGTCGAATTTTTTAGAAAATTGGAAAGAAAATGCAAATGAAGGTACATTACCAACCACTCCTGTTATGTTAATGCACTAATTCTGCAGTTGAGAGTGCAGAAGAAGTCACCAGCTCAGAGGGAAACAAAACTCTTCACGCTAACCTCAACGCAGCTCAACATTTCTTTTAAACCCCCACAATGCTAGACTTCTTAGAAACACGCTGACTCACCAGTTATCCCAACAACAACATGCAATTCCCTGTTATTCCGACATGATACCCTCATCTTACTTCCCAAAGGCACCTTGAATAGTAAAAACAGACCTTTCCACAGCAGCCATTTTGACATGTAGTTCAAACACAGGTGTTAGCAATGATGCTAATTGAGGTTCAGTTCCATTCAGGTCCTACAGAGTCAGGCTGCTGCTGTGGTGCATGTCGGCTCACTGGAAAGTCTCTGCTGCACTAAATGGAACTGAACCTTAATTAGTATCATTGGTAACACCTGTGTTGACCCTGTTTCATGACAAAATAGCTGCTGTGGGGAAAAATCATCAAATAACCAATAACTGAATAAACGTGTTCATGTTTCAACTCTAAACTTATGTCCACATGAACCCATGCACCATGTGGAGGCTGCCATACCACAAAGTACTCGGGCGAAACACGACGATGAAATCTAGTTGATTTTCACTCAGTTTTCAACACTTAAAATCGAATATCTATATTCCTTTCAAACCTAATGGGGTGCTTCGGCACAGCGTCAGCCTCTAATCTTAATTATATGATGTAATCTGAGTGTTGCGTCAACCTGTGGAGCGGTAAGAAAAGTCCATTCAGACGTTATTCTGCGATGCATTTGATTGGCTGTTGGCTCGAGTGCTGCAGCATCTACCGATGAAAGCAAATGGCTGCCATTACATTGAGTGGATAGGCCATAATATGACACACCAAGATTAAGGGATTCATAAATATATATTATTAGTGGAAAAAATATGGTGATGTCAGTCTCACTCATATGAGACCAATTTGCTGTTTGCCTAAATTCCCAGACGTTTCCTTAATGTAACACTGAGAATCTAATGATGAGCCATATTACTTATGCAGTCAAAACATCAGGGATTCTAAACAGGCACCCAGTGCAATTACCTCAGCCACGAGAGACGAGATGGTGAAATTTTGAATGCATCAAAGTCTGAAGCCAAATTTAGTCCAACACTCCAGTCCCGCGATAAAATGTGTTTGGAAGAATGAATGATTCGGTGAGGGACAAAATAGCTATCTATCACAAGTCCCGGCTCTTGAAAATATCTGTCCAATATTGCGAATCTTCAACAGAGCGACTCAAGAGACTTCACTCATCAAAATGTCAGCAACAGACACTAAATATTCAAAGGCGCGCGCGGCACTCTGGAGTATTAAGCTGTTTTTCCTTCAGAATGTAAAAATAATGTAAAGCAGCAGCCGCCGTTGCTTTTGTCAAACCTCTGACAGGTCATTGAAATTCAAAACCTGACTCTCCGCCGCCCGGCTACATTTAGGCTAACCTCTTAGCCTCGAACAGCATCGGGTTAGCGGTACATTCGCCTGGCAGAGGCGCTCAGGAGAGCGGCGGACCTCACTAGAAGTCAATTACTCTGACATAGAGGAATTGGATGGCACCTTTTTTTTTTTTTAAAGAGAGCCGCCTCCCGCTCGCTGTCTCAGCTCTTTTGGGACGGAGATAAACAATCAAGCCTCGGCCGGGGCGCTTTGCTGCTCGCCAATCAGATAGGAAAATGGCTCTGATCACTGCCGGGCAAATAGGTTGAGCCCCCACAAGCGGCCAGTCACGTACACACAGCCAAGCGCAGAGTAAGTGCTGTCATGTGTGGATCCAGTTTTGATGTGCAAAGTGAATTTGATGAGCCCGTTTCTAATTAACCTATTAATCATAGCTCTCATGTACCAGATGTCTGCCCTCCCTCCTCGCGCGTACGCGTGTAGCCGTGTGTGTGTTTCGCTGCATGGGGCCTGGCTGCATAATTAGGGCATATCAGCGGGACCAACTCGCACCACGGCTTCAACATAGGGAGGTCGTGGCATTACACAGAGATTTCCTGACAAACGGACCATAGGTGCAAAGCAACTAATGTTCCGAGATCTGCAATAACAAGTTCTTTTTACTGAGGAAAATTATGCTGACGTCAACCCATTAAGTCTCCCATGTTTCATGCACGGAAATGTGTGTCGTCTTTTAGAGTGTAGCTCCACACTTGAGCTGTTCCTCAATCCCACACACACACACACACACACACACACACACACACACTGAGGATTTGTGGGGAAAAATCAGGATGTGGAACTTTCTGGGAACAAAAAATTCTGGACAACTGCTCACAAAAACCCCATTAATCAAATAAAAACACAATTTAATAATATATCTTTGTCCATTTTAAATTATTTAAGCTTTTCCACATTTTCACTGATAATGAATCATTTCTTTTCCATATTAGCTAAATTACTTTAATACCAAATTAAGCCTTTGCACGCTCAGAATTTAAATTAAGACCTGTCATATTCATGCGTTATGGGCGCGCTTTAAAATATTGCTGCACGATCGGTCGTTTCAGCCAAACGAATCGGGAGTCAAACACACAATAGACGCCTCCGCGCCTCCGTCAGACACTTCAAACAGAGACGTCACCATTTGATTCTGTTTTGGTGGACACAGGCGCCGTGACGTGACGCTGTTTGGTCTCACAGGAGCAAACTGTCCTCCTGCTGTGTCTTGTCCAATCACGTCCATTGTCTGTAGGCGAACAGCTGCAGAGCTGTGAGACAGCACAGACAGAAATTAGTGACTGATGACCACAGACAGCCCCTCTCCTCCTCCTCCTCCTCCTCCTTCTCCTGCCCGCCACTTCATAAACCTTCCTCACACTGAGCCTGCTTTGACTTTGACTTGTCACATGTAACTAATCGCATTAATAACGGCTGAATTCCATTTAGATATGGAGCAGTCAGTAATGTTACACCTGTCTCTCGACCGCTCTAAACGTCTGCCGTTAGGCTTCTTGGTGGGAAATGAGCATCTTTTACACATGCAGCAAATCCCTGTTATTAGTCGTGCAGAATTGTAACGTTCCCTTTCAAACTAAACCTCACAAGAAAAAAGCGAGACAAAGTAAACAGTCATTACTAAACTCTCCTCAAACAACAATATGGAGCTCAATGCGGCTGAAGAGCAGGTGTGAACACGTAAGTTCCATTTATTACTTCATAGATAAATAGCAAAGTTTATTTACTATTTTTACTTTAATGGACCTTAATGCCATAGATATGGAATATTATAATTCAGTTTATTTTTTATAATCTAGCATAATTCAGTCATTACTTTATTAACAATAATAATAATAATAATAATAAACTGTCTCTTGCACAGTCAAGAGAAGAAGGATGAGGACAGTGACTGAAACACACCCGTTGGACCCAAGTACTGTTTGTCAAAGCAGCATTAACCCTTTTGATATGTTTAATTTAGAATTTACCAAATTATTGTTGTGTATGCGTCGTTGTTGTTTCCCCGAAATAATAAACGTTCTCCAACTAGTGAATTATTGTGTTGGTATAAATGCAGTCACTTTGGCAGATGCTTTTCAGGGAGTGAAAGGAAAGCAAACACACACATTTTGAAGTATAAAGCTGCTGATGTGGATTTTAGGGAGTAAAGTTCATGCAGATGATAAAAGATTTCAAAACAAACAATTGAATTGCAGCCTGACTGGTACAGGATTTCAGAGGCTGGTGCCAATATTATTTCCCCTCTTATTCAAAACAAAAAGTTTAAGAATTATTCTTTCATACAGTTCCCTATATGTTTTTTTTTTTTTAAGGAATTAAGGCCAATATATGTACAATGCAGGGTTGTAGTAGGAAAGTAAACTTGCCAATACTCTCAATATGCATGATTCCTAAACCAAAAATAGCTTTGGCATATCTGCACCAACATATTTCAGTCAGTCTTTGGTTGTCTGACCAAATACAGCACATCCGGAATGAACAAAACGTGTAGAACACTTCAAAAACTGTGCTATATTTCATATAAAAGGAAAACTTCAACCTTCACAGCCCCTCATCCTCACTGTGACCCATGTGAACGTTTTATCACGATCATCAGCGATTCTTTTCCCGCAATTTGTCAAAGTGAACGGCCCCTCATGGACGTGTTTGTCTCTTGCAGGTTCTCCGTATTTGCCAGCATCTCACAGTAAGACTTTGCAATGAGAATGTCCGACACCGTCGACACTGAAACGATGAAGGTTTCCGAGGCTGCCGACACGGTGTCATCTCCAAAAGACAACAACGCCACCAAGTCTGAGGTCACCGAGCAGAGCCAGAGCAGCAGAGATGAACACGGCAGCAACAATAAGCGGGACGTGCAGGTAAAGAACTCTAAAAAAATCCTCGATGGACTGAAAAGTCTTTTTTCCCGTAGCGTCTCCGCCACCTTTTTAATAGACGTCTAATCAGGGAGGTTTGAAATGTCAGCAGCCTGACCGAAGCTGAGGACACTTGACACCTCACCAAACATTGTCACTTTTCCTCCACGCTCATCTCCATGAAAATTCAGTAACAGTCAATGTCAAACGCCAACCGCCCTGGGGATCTCCTGTCACCTGCGGCATTCAGGACGATTTTCCCGACTGGCAAAATTATTCCTGAAAAGTATAATCTGCCCAGACTGAAATAATAATGCGAGGGTTGACTCTGCCTCGCCACAGCAGCAGCGAGGTCAGTCAGACACAGACACGTCACTACTGTCTGCCTGTCCGTGGTTGGAAAAGACAAATCATGCTCGTGGAAACTCGTGAATCTCGTGTATTCTCCATGGGAGACATTAAAGCAGGGAATCTGCTGGGGATTCAGGGCAGCTGAGATCACTTTCAAATAAACTACTAATTAATTAGGTCTCTGTGTCAGTGCAACAAATGTGCTTTGGGACCGCAGAAAATTTGCACTTGTTAATTTAGCGTTTAAAGTAAAACCGGTGCTGACTGGTTCGTGCTCGCAGAGGGAGCGGACACTAAAATGGTGTGAAAATCTCCTCCGGTGTGGTCAAGGAAACAAAATCCACAAAAGGAAAAAAGGATTGTCTCTTTGGCTGCAGCCTAAAAATAGGATTCAGGCCAATCTGGCCTTGTGGTTCGGAGGCAGGCAGGGCGAGGGAGTCAGGCAGGCAGATAATCTGGAGCTCAAATCCTGGCTTATCTACCAACTTCCTGTGTCAATGTTACCCCGAGGAACAGAATGACACCAGCATGGGGGAGCGGCAGGGGAGAGAGGGGAGGGTGCACGGGAGGAAGAGGGGAGGGATAGATGGGTTGAGAGTTTGTAAGAATGAGGGATGAAGGAGAGGAGGAGGGTGAAAGAAACATACAAAGACGCGCTGTCGAAGAAAACGGCAAAGGAAGCAGCGATTTTGAAAGAACAAGTTAAAGCCGCATCTCTCCAGAACAGAGCGCAAACAGGAACTTCAAGTGAGAGTATGCAACGTTTGAAAATAACACAATTTCTTGGAAATGAACCGGTGGTTTCATAAGCAATAAAATGCACCATTGCTCAATTCAACACACACAGTTGTTTTGCTGCTCTAGCCTTACTTGGTCTGGTATGACCAGTGGTTTATGGTGACTAATGTTGGCCGAACTGCAGGAACCAAGGCGTTCTAGCTCATCCGAGGTTGTCTTTTCAAAGGAACATTTTCTATATACGGATCAGTTAGACGACAAGATTTATACCACTTTAATGTCTGTACCAAGCGGCAACCTCTGTAGCTCTTCAGAAACCCGTGTGTGACATCACACACACGCTGTCCATTCTTTATACGGTCAATGTACGCCCCATTGACTGTTCTGTACATAAACTAAGTATGCATGCATACACCAGAGTGGTATCGTTCTTCTCAGCTAACTCTGGGCGAGAAAGCAAATCAAATATTCAATATGCTGCTCCTATACTTGTGGCCACAGTGGGCGCTGTTTTGTAAAGGAAAATGTCTAAAAAGTTACTGTAGAAACTAGCAAGCTGCTCTTCTCCTCAGTTCTCACCACCTAAAGCAAACCTCTGTCCCTCTCCGTCCACAGCTCACCTTAAACTGACTTTGCACATGTCCCTGCCTCCGCTAATGTTTTTTTTTTTTTTGGTGACCTCTCAAAATGTAAAATGTATCCAACTACTTCCCCCACATTCTGCTCTTGTTCTCCTCAAACTCACCACGGTGTAATTATGCCGCGGTCTCAAGATATGCTGACGGCACCGAAGCCCCTGACCTTTCCGCTCGTAATTTCTCTGCAGCGGAGGAGGCGAAGCTAATTCTGTCGCTCTACGTAAGGGCGTCGGTTAAACGCCTGAAATGTTCATTGTGGGAGAAGTACAGGAGGTAGGGAAGTGGGGTAAGAAACGGGGGAGGTGTACCGAAAAGCATTCCGACAGAGGAGAGAGGGAGGGGAGGGAGGGAGAGGGGAGACCGGGTGACTTTGCCACCATCTGCCTCCAGCTCTCCAGCTCTGTCCTCTGCGGCAGGACAGGTGGCTGGTGGCCGCCCTACTTCTGCTGACTTCAGCCCTTTCCCTCTCCCCCCTTTCCCATTCCTTTATCTCCTGCCGGCATTGTTCATTCCCCACCGGCCCCACGCCGCTCAATTAGCTGGTGTAGCGGTGCGCTCATAGTCCCAGTCCCCCCTCCTCCCCTCACCCTTCCCCCTCCTCCTCCTCCTCCTCCATCCACATCCATATTACCTGATATAGAAAGGGGGCGCGGCAGGTCACAGGCATTGGAGATGGGCGAACAGCGGCCCATTTCAATTTTTTATAGGTGTTATTTGGCCCTCGAGCTCAATGAGGGAGGGGAGGGGTTGTCCTTTTGATTTTTAGAGGACAGGTGGGAAGGACAGAGTGTGTGTATGTGTGTGTGTGTGTGTGTGGACGCATGTTGGGATTAGGAAGCAGAGGACTGGGCTCTGTTACAATTTCAACCGAAATGGCTCCTGCCAGGTCCCCCACCCTCCCTTCCTCTGCTCCTCTATGCGTGCTACTGAGAGACCTTCTGTTTATACGTACACATACACACACACAGCCACTAGTGCGTGAAGCACAGAGGCACCGAGCTGTCTCACACACTGTTGGGCATCCGGTCTCTCTCTGCTTTCTGCATCTCACCTCCAGCGCCTGGGTCTGATTCACATGACAGCTAAATGGAGCTGGGAGCAACGCATAAAAACTGACCCGATTCGCTCGCAGCCAAATGTCTGTTTTTTGTTTTCTGCAGCCCGTGTGTGTGTGTGTGTGTGTGTTTGAGGAAGGGGACTCTACGGTGTGTCCGCCTTGGTAGCATATGCTCTGCAAAATTAGTTCTCGCTCCAAGGAAACCGAGAACCTGAGATTTCATGCCGAACAGAGAATTTTCATTTTCCCCTCGCAGATCAATGCCGCTAAATTTCTGTTTCTACGCTCTTAAATTTTTCAGCTCAGGAACAAACAGGCAACAGAGCAGGTTATTTGTCTTTTTTTTTTCTTTTGCCGTCTTGGTGTAAATTGTTTTGCTCTTTTTGTAGAGCTTGTGGCGCACGCATGCACAAAATGTAGACCAGTCATATTTAATTCAAACTTCTCCCCTTCTTTCTTAAAGTAACGATCCTCTTCTCCCCCTCCAAACTTCTGTGGTTTGTTTGATTTATTTCTTTTTTCCCTCCCCTACCTATGGACAGCCTGTGAAGTACTCCAAGGTACGGTAACGCTCGACGTGCATGTTGTGCAAGGATGCTCCAAACTGTCTCATGTGCACTTGGAATTGTTTGCCTGGATTAAGTTGGAAGTTGTGTTTTCCTGTCAAGCAAGTCGTGATCGTACAACATGTTGAGATGCCGTTCTATGAATGATAGTGGAGGCCATGGTGTGAATATGCCTGATGAAGCAAATGGTTTATAACATCTGGACATTTCTTGTGTGCTTGCTGCATTGCTGTTGATGTTCCCTCAGGAAAAAAACCCGCGACGAGGCTCGAAGTTTCTGGGAAAATGCTTGCTCCCATTTTTTATTTAAGATTGCTCTGATCAAGTTATCTGAGAAGATCTGCAGCCACTGGTCTACAATCATCTTAGCAGCGAGAAAAGCTCAGTCACTCGGGAAAAGATTTGTCAGCTAAAATGAGAAATATTGAAACTGTATGATTTGCTTGCAAGAATCGATCGTTGCTCGCTGGCTGTTTTCTGTTTTATTTGGCTTGTCACTGTGATGCGTGATTATATTGATGCAGTTGTGTGTGTGCATGGTTTTAACTGTGCCCACCTACCTGCACCCCCTCCTCCTTAGTCCAACACCAGGCTAAAGCTCGTGCGGAGCCTGGCAGTGTGTGAAGAGTCCTTTCCTTGCCCTATTCCTGAGCCTTCAGCAGCACCTCAGGTAACAACCTCTCTGAACAACCAGAGTATTCACATTAGAGATGTGCTGGTGTACCAGTTTGACTATGAAGTGAAACATAAAGGCAAAAGCGCGGCTGGTTTATGGGTGCAAAGTGAGAGGGAGAGCATGCATTTTTATGTGACAAAGAGGCTTGCATCAATATGCACACATTACTCTTTCTTGGTGTTCGTTAGTGGAGATGGTGTGTACACGGGCGGGTGGTGCTAGTGGCTTACAAGAGCCCAATATAACTGTGATGCTGTCTGTCGTTATGCTCTAACATTCTGCCTTTTACTATTAACACCCAGCAGGAAACAGCAACCCCTCCAGACATGTTTTAAGACAGTGCTTTTCCCACACAAAAGTTCAATGACCTGGTGAAAAATTCTTAGAATTATATCTATTCTACCTCCTTCATTAGAAAAATCCAGAATCTATGAATATGCAAATATCTTTTAGTTCAGAAATTTAACTCCAGGGCACAAGATGTCTCCTCTGCATCATGGATTGTGATTGGCTACAAACTAGTTGTGATGTCACAAATCCTGGTGGCACATGTGCGTCTCTCACATGATTTCTCCCAGCAGCAGGTGAATGTAAAAAACATTTAAAGTCCATGTAAAGGCAATTCTGAGATTTCTTTCAAAATACATTAAATATGTTGGAAAATAGTTGCTGGAACGATATATATTACTGAAATGTGGAGTTAGAGGTTCAAACAGTTTTTCACCAGTTTTCAGTCCAGGATTTTGTGGGCGGTCCTTAAAGGGTAGCTCGATGACACGCTGAGGCCACCCTGAGCAGAGAGATAGAGATGAATTCATCTCGCTCAGATTGTTTCAAAGTCAGTCATGTCATTTTCTGAACTCATCTTTCAGTCGCTTCAAAATGGCTGCTTGACTGCTCCCACGGGTGGGCGTGGCTTCAGCACGTACAGAGGACACGCCCCCACAGTCCTGGAGCTGAGAATTCATTTTTACCAGATTTTGACACCCGATTTCATGAACTTGTCTATTTTTAATCATTCAAATTTGGCTGGGTGGTTAATAACACTTTCTTCTTTGGTCTGACAAACTCAGAACACATTTATTCCTGCTTTACACAGACTTTAAACATTTTAATTTTACTATTTCAGCTGTAATGGGAATATTTCTGGGAAGTTTGATTTTTGCCTACATCAGTCGTAGCATAGTTAATTCTCACGCCACCACACTCTGTTCATATCATCTCGGTCATCTCTGACACCTCAGCCCAACGTTAAGCTCCAATCCCATATGCATAGCTCTAAAGTGCTGACCAGGGATCAGTTCTTCATCTCATCTCATTACAATTGAGCAGGTAGACCTCTGACGCTTGATTAGCGGCCTTCATTTGACAGCTATGATTAAACACCCGCCCGACGAAAACATCACATCATCAAAACCCAAAGTACGGAGCTCCAGCAGCGAGCCGGCCGTTAGTTTGCTAAATCAACTCTTCTCTTCACGCCGTATCTCCGGGCAAAGCACCCACCCTCTCCTCCTCCTCCTCCTTCTCCTCTGATCAAACTTTCTCCATTACATGCCATTCTGCACAGCTCCTGGCATGCTTTTACACACACACACATATAGATACACACAGGTGTGTTTGTTCCAGGCGTTTCAGCCAGTCAGCACCGAGCTCCATAGCCAGAGGGCGGTGTTATTCCCACAACAGTCTCGCATCGTCTGCACTCACACGACGTCCTGTATTACTGCCATCAATCATGTCGAGGAAATTACAATTTCCACACGTCAGCTACAGAGAGCTGTGGAGCGCTCTAATTGAATACTCCTGATATTTCCCCCGCTACTGTTATTGGGGCCCGGAGTCGAGACTCCTCCTGCGGCAAACTAACCTAGAGGGGAGAGGTAAAGCAATAAAGAAAGAAGAGGCGAAAACACAGGGAGCAGAGCACACATTCAACGTTCAACGATCAAAGCTCGTGATTATCAGATATAAACATGTCCCGTTGTTTGCCGTTTTGCGCCATCGTCTCAAATTAGACGCGTTAACAAAGGGCTGTATGGATCTGTAGGCTGTCCGAGCCGTCCCTGCATCCTGGAAAAAACTACATCTGCCCTTCCACTGTACGCCCGGCTGTCAATTCCAATCAATAGCCGATCGTCGCGGGGCCTCTGAATACACGCTGTACTTTTTCTTTTTTTTTTTTGTTTCAGACTGACAGCACGTTCATTACATATTCAGAAGACCATCATTTTCACGCTGTTTTTCCTTTATCTCGAGGTAAATGGATGTCAGGAAACAAATGAGGCAGCTCGCAACAGCTGCACATCAACCAGGCGGCTTCCATGTGATGCCGAGGGTGGCATTAAGCAGCAAACATCACCACTTTCTTGCCAGGGAGAAAGAAGGGAAAAAAAAATCCTTTTGCTTTTGACGAACACACACACACACACACACGTATGAACTTGCTGTCACTTGCACAACACACAAGCCGAGACTCATTTTCGCTTTCCCCGAGTCTCGCTCAGGCAATTAGTCAGTCACGTTTCTCATTAGCATATTACATTTTCACATATATTCAGAGCGCATTGAAATGAAGGAGAACGCAGCGTCTCATTATCTTGCTTCGCAGCTGTTACAGGGATCAAACTCGTGACCTTTTTTGGTTATGAGCTGCTCTCCCATCACTAGGTCACCCCTTCTCTCGCTCCTTCATTCATTCACCTCTCTCTCTCTCTCTCTCTCCCACACACACTCACAGACTCACTGATGTTAGCTTCCCAGAGTTGTGTTTAATCCACTTACGGTGCACTGGCAACCCTTCTCCTCTATTCAGCTCTTCCTTTCAGCCTTTTGTAGAATTGCCTGAAAAGCAAATCAGATACTGCTCTGAGTCGAGTGTGTGTGTGTGTGTGTGGTGGGTGGGTTATTTGAAAGAGCACGTCTGGGGTAAACCAAGGCCATTTTTAATAGATCTTGCAAAACATCCACACCAGTCTTCCATTCTGATTGCAGCACGGTCGATTACTTATTTATTTTTTTTAACAACTTTCACATTTGGAGGGGGGATTACAGCTAACTCCTCGTAGTGTTGAGAATGAAATATGCTGTGTTTTTAATTTCAGCCTGAAATTCATGTTTTATTCAGGTGGTTTAATAAAAACAAGCTAATCTGGCAGAATAATTGCCATTGTGAATTGGAATTCACGGACGCGGGCGGCGTTATCACCAGCAAGGAAACAGGTTCAGGTGATAAACCAGAAGAGTTTATTAAGTGTCTTGCTGTGGCCTCTTTTGCCCACGCTATTCTCTAATTAACCTAGAACCTCAGGCAAGATCATAGAGAATTAAAAGCCTCATATTTAATGCCTCCTTTCTAAATTAATGTCTCATGTCTACTCATCGATCAGAACAGACCCAGGTCACAATTAGCCTTTGAATATCTAAAGTATCATGTAAAATTATGACATTATTGCACTTGTTTGTGTGAGAACTAATGACACACAACCCAGAATTTAATAAAAAAAAAAAAAAAGACATAAGCAAAGCAGTGTTTGAAGCATATATCCGAAAATCAGTGAGTTTGTCTGTATTTTTTCAGGATGGATTCCTTCTCCAGCCCTTTGAAAAGGAAGAGCGAAGCACGCAGGACCAAGCGGAAAAAGAGGACAGCTGCGACAAGGTGGATAAACCGGAGAAAACGACGAGAAAAATGCTGTCGAGAGGTGAGAAACGCAATTAAACCCACGCCGAAGTGCCCGCTTGAGAAAATCTGTGAATATCCTCACCTCCTCTTCTCATTCCTTCGCTTCTTTACGTCCTCGACGACCCTGTTTAAAATATTATTTTCCCACTTATTTATCGGTTAGATTCTGAAGTTAAAAAAGACCCGATGAGACTGTCGGTTGGGAAAAGATTCGCCGTCACAGTAGCTGAAATATTTCCATTAGCTTTCTTTACATCCTAAACACCTGGGACCTCATTTATAAACATTGCTTACTCCCAAAAAAGAGAGCTTGAAAGATGCATGTGCTCCCCCCGTCCAGAAATTGGAATTTATATATAGAAAACTTGGCAGGAGAATATGCGCACATCTGAAATCACTCACGCCGTCGATCATATATATGTTTATGATATCATTCTGGTGGCAGTTTGTCACTGGCGACACTGAAGGCAAAGTATTGAAATGAAGCCAAATGCTTTAATGATACTTATCACACAGTCCATGTCACTCAGCCAAATTACAGCCTTCTAATAATTATATCCTTTACCATGTCACGAGCAACATCCAATCCTAAACATTTTTTTCTCTCTGGTGCGGTGCCCTCCAGTTTGTCCAAAAGCACTTCTCCAGTTTAAATGATATCTCATTATGGGCCGATAATTGGCGTGATTCAGTTAATTGCGACAAGCTCAAGGTGTTAAGCAATTATGCGGATTCCCACAGGCATATAAAGGTGTCTGCTTCCCTCTGTGGAGCAACACCACTGATGAAGCTGCCTCCAATTATAGAAACCAGACACCCACCGAGGGGAACGAGCTCCGGTGTCCTCTGACTCCCACTGCTGGGTCCTATCCTTTTTGTTGGTGCACAGGAACATGTTTTCCTTGGTGTCAACTTCGTTATCTGACAACTTCTTCACTTCTTAAGTGGTTTGGCTGGCAGCGCACTGATACACGCTGCCAGATGTTTTTTTTGTGACATCGGTCACACCAATAATCGCCAGATCCTTAGCAATGTCACCCTCAGGGAAGTTTCTCTTTTCAGACTTGCAGACAGATCAGTTCTCAAATAGTAGCTGATTCATTTGCATATCAATATTCACAACCCGAATTTCATTAACTGTTTATCATTAATTTGGGGAGTTAACGGGGTGGAACATTTTAATTTCCTTGTTATTCACATAAAGAAAACTATATTGAGAGAATGACACGCAGGTAATGACAGGGATTGTTCTCTAAATGCGGACATATTTGAGTTTATTTGTGCCCAGGTATTGTTTAAGGTGCAATCTGTGTTTTATGGATGAGCTCTGTGATGCATTGACGTAATTTCAAAGGTGACCTGACTGAGCACTGAAACAAGATCTGTGTCTCTCTCTCTTTGGTTAGATTCCAGTCAAGACTACACCGATTCAACTGGCATAGATCTCCATGAGTTCCTGGTCAACACATTGAAGGGCAACCCCAGGTACGCTCAACATAGACGCCCAAATGCACACCAGCTTTTAAAAACGGCAAAATTTCACAGTGTAACAAATTTAGTTCAGTCGCTTCCATCGCTGCGATTGGTCGATTCACTTCCAGAAACTTAACTTTGGCGAATTAGACGCAGGAATTCCCACCATTGACCAATAGCAAGCCACCTTGACAATGCTAACCTTTGAGATATTCAAAATGGATGACGCTATCGTAGCTTATTAGCTGTGTTGCACCGTCCGTTTTTATTTAACCTCCTCTGTTGAGAGTTTAAACTGCTCCACAGTAGTTATGAGACACAAACAGCATCATACGTCTTTTGAATAGAGTGCATGAACTTATTGACCTGCTAGCTTACTAGCTAACTAGCATGCTAGTGAGAAATTCCATATCACCTAGCTCAATTTGGAAACATTAACTGACCATTTTCTTGTGTTGTTCAAAACGAGCAAGATGATATGTGATGCCCAGCTTCCTGGATAGGTAATAGTTTTCCCCACTAGCTTAGCATGTTAGCAGCTAGCTTCTAGCGGCAATATTTTTGTATAACCATTGTTTCAAATAGTCCCTTTGTCACCAAGTGTTTTGAGGATTTCACCATGCTACTGTGTGGTGTGAGCAGGCCTTTAGAGGATTTCTTATTGCTATCTGGACATTATTGATTCTTTTGATTATGAAGTTTTGTGTGTTTTAAAGAAATAAAACAATCTTCTCGTGTCATTTTTTTTTTTTTAGAGATCGAATCATGCTACTGAAGCTGGAACAGGACATCTTGGACTTCATCAGCAATAATGAGTAAGGAATATTCATCAAGATATTATTATGCAGCTTTTGCTTCAGGTTTTTAAATCCTAACCAAACAGCACAGCACCTGGTTGGAATGACATTCAACAAGAGAAGGAAGAACTCAATTAGTGAACCCAGCTGGAACGTTGTTGTTTTTGACAGGGAATGAAAAACCCACCAACTTTTCCATCAAGTTAAAATATTCTTCCCAAAGTTGTCCCGAGATAACGGAGCTCTCCAGAATACGAGCGCAGAAGGATCTTTACACCTTCAGATGGGCTGTGCTTGATGTCACACAATTAAGACGAACAGCTGTTCGTCGCCCCAGCTGTTTCAAGTGGGACTGCCTGGATGCTTCATTGTGAACTTACTGTTGATGCTGGTCATCAAATTCTCCTTTTTAGTGTCTTTGGAAGTGTGGAAAATTCATGTAGTCATATTGGAGTTACTCAGGGTTTAAAGTTCACCTCCAGTGAAACATTTTCATAACACAGAGCAGATATATCCTTACAAGGTAAAACAACACTGGACTTCCCCCTCTCCTCTTTTCAGACTGGGGGTATTATGACTCAATTTAAACTGTAGAACATTAACCACATCTCTACGTCTCTTTCCAGAAGCCAAAAGAGAAAGTTCCCGCCCATGACGTCCTATCACAGGATGCTGTTACATCGAGTGGCAGCCTACTTTGGCATGGATCACAACGTGGACCCCAGTGGGAAGTCAGTGGTGATCAACAAAACCACCAACACTAGAATGTGAGTCTCTCTCTGGTCTGTCTTCGAGTAAAATCACACCAATTGCACCACATTATTGTTAATTGTTGGGAGCGTTTTCTGTGACTATAAGCTCTTTGCTCTCAATCGCACAAATAAGTCGCTTTCCTGCCCTGTTTGTTGGTTAACATATGTTGCTGTCAGCATCTGCCTGAAATTAAGCCGCCACTAAAACTCTTGTGAATTCCCCCCCCCCACCGCACCGACAGACCCGATCAGAAATTCTCCGAGCACATCAAGGATGACAGGGCGGACGATTTTCAGAAACGCTACATTCTCAAACGAGACAACTCCAGCTTTGATCGCGAAGACAGCACGGTAGGTGTTTTGTTTTTCCTCTCTCTTCCTTCTTCATCTTCTTCTTCTTCTTCCACCACCAAGCTGTCACTTTCATTCCTGACATGTTGGTAAGAGTGGGACAATCTGGCGTCCCTGACATCGCTGCTAAAGAACCGTGTGTATGTGTGTGTGTGTGTCCTTGCCAGATTCGAATGCGTTTGAAAGCTGACAAGAGGAGCAAATCGATGGAGGAAAGGGAGGAGGAGTACCAGCGAGCCAGAGAAAGGATATTTGCACATGATGTGAGAGCTGTTTGTGTAGGCGGGATGGGGGGTGGGGGCCATGTTGCACAAATCTTTGTGTCGTTTCTATTCATGTGCAAATTCACTAGATTTCTTGCTACCAATTACCACTGCTGGATTTATGAATTTTTTAGACGGGGTCGCTTCGAGTTGGAGCCAAATTCATAAAGTCAGATCTCTAAGTAGACTCGGAAGCACATGCTGGGGGTCCAAGCAGCCTCGTTTTTAATGATATTTATTGATAAATCGATTGGATTTTTGGATTTGAAGCATGGCTTTCAGCAGAGTTCAGAATTCAAAGTGTTGGGCGGTAACAATAAGAAATTATGGCATGAATTATCCCTGTAATTTACTGTCATTTTCATTTCCACCCACAGGGAGATCACTTCATACTGGATAGAAGGTAAGAAGTGAAATTCTACTCGTCACGTGACTTTGCTCCACCTTTCATTACGTAGTCGTTTAGTTCTAAAAAGCTGTATCTAATACGGATGATGAATCGTCAGGTAATTGGCCAAAGCAGGACTGATTTCATCCTTTAAAGCTGTTCAGATAGCTTCAACTTTTATAGTTTTCCCATCAGAAGAGCAATTAGAGTCCGCTCTGTCATGTTTTAAAATGGAGGATATCTCATTTTGTCAGCGCCTGTTCTGCAATACTCTCTCTCTCTCTCTCCCTCTTTTCCCTTTTCAGTGCTCAGGATGAAGACGCATGCATGAGCACCCAACAGAGGCGGCAAATGTTCAGGTAGGTCCACCCGCCTCCCCCCTCCTCTTCCACTTCCACTCCTTCCCCCGTCACACATCATTCAGCTCTTTTCAGCGACTGAACCGCAGGCGGAGGGGAAAAAAAAAAAAGCCTTTGAATCGCCGTCTGCCTTAATCGGCTCGTTCAGGAGCAGAAGTGCTGATCTGAGGATTTGTTTTTTTTTTCGCCGCTCAGGAAAGCTTCTGTTTAAATAGGATTTTCTGCCCAGGTTTCCTCGCGTGGGACAGCCTGCTCGGACTAAAGCTCGCCAATTAAACGATGTAACTGTAATACTTTTTTTTTTTTTTTTTTTTTTTTTTTAAATGTCATCTTTTAATGATCAGAATATATTAATGTAATGTCTGGTGGGTGGTCCAGTCTGGCTACAGCTGAATCCACGGAAGAACACACGCTGAATATGATCTTATAGGATAACAGGCCATGTTTAAGATGTCATGAATTATCATTTTAAGGCTTTTAAATATATATGCAGGTGTCCCCACTTTTCTTTGTGTCATTTTCTGGCCAAAGAGTGGTTAACTGGTGGTTAATTAGTCGATTAATCACCAAATATGTGACTATTTTGATAATTGATTAATCGTGTTAAATGAATTTTTAAAGCAAAAATGCTAAATTCTCTAATTTATCATTACTAATTTAATTAATCAATTTCAACATGTCAACTTTGAGATTTTGTGCAACTATTTTTTAACAATTTATGGACCATGATGACGACACACACACTGTGTTGATCAATGATTTCAAAGTCTAGATTTGTGTCTGTAATATTTTCACATTATCTTTATAGATGTAAACATAATAGTGACGTAAACCTTTATAATAAGTATTAGATATTCTGTTTCAGGTTACGGGCCGGCCGTTCAGGTGCCAGCAGGCAGAGCAGCTCCGAGACGGAAACGCTGCCACGGCACGGAGAGCCCCGGCCGTGGAGCAGCACCGACAGCTCGGACAGCTCCAACCGGCTCGCCCCGCGGCCCGCCATCACCAAGGCCAGCAGCTTCAGCGGCATTTCCCCGGGCCTCGTCCGAGGGGACAGCACGGCCAGCAGCAAGAGCACCGGGAGACTGTCCAAAACAGGCAAGAGAGAGGCGGCGGGGAAATGTTCTGTAATGTTCTGAAACAAGGCCGCACAGGTGAACTCTGAATGCAGATGGAGGATTTCTCTCATCTAAAACTTCTCTTAGAAGTGAGCTAATTTATTCCATCAGTCACCCAGACACGGGAGAGGAAGCCCTCTGCCACAGCACGAAGAGGAAAAATCTGCTAATTAGAGAGTACACTGCATAAACGGGGAACAAAAATAGGCATTTTGCATATTGAGCTCCGAGCAATACCCTCCCCGGTGCACCTGAGGTCTTATCAGAACAAGTGTTTGTCGTCCTGCTGTGGTCAATAAAGTCTGTGGGCCGCCCCTGTAGCCGGACAGCTGTCAAAACTAATTACCATACAGCAACACGGTGATGGAAGAGGCTCTTAAAAAGTGTTGCAGCAGCAGCAGTCTGAAACCCAACAGTGAGGAGTCACTGCATAATGTATAAGTCTAAGTGCCGGGAAAGTGGCGCGCATGTCACCAAGATGAAGTTAAGGCTGCTCCCCAACAGCAGGCGCTTACTCCACAATATGATACATTTGTAACTTGACTGGGTGAGATTAGATGAAACGTGTTCTTCACCGCGAGTTTGTCTTCTTTATCTCGGTGAATGCAGGGTGGAAATCCACAGTTGGCCTCTGCTCCCCATTTTGTTCCCTGCCACTGTTTCTGTCTGGCATTTTTTCTATTTTTGCCAATCCCCTGTTTTTGTTTCTTTTCTTTTCACCGCAGCAGCAGAAGGCTTCCTGCCTGAGCAGTTTTTTAAGTTGTTTACGAGGCGGCTGGCTGCCCTCACTTTGTGTTTTGGGAATATAAGTCAAGGAGACGTCTTGCCTCTGCTGCCTTGTTCTCCTGCCTTTGCCCTTCTCCTAAACCCGCAAATAACCTCTGCCTGCAACAGGCCGCACACCACCGCACTTGAAAATCTGAGCTTATATATGATAAAGACAAATATCTATTGTCTCTGCCTGTATATCATGTAGAGAAAATCTTTGAGAAGCTCATTTGTCATTAATTTCCTCTCATTCTGAAGAACTTGAGTTTACTCAAGTATTTCCTGCTTCACTGCCTCCAAGAGGCAATTGTTGTGCTTTTTCCTTAACTGCATTGATTTGACAGATCAAGATTGAACATGTTGTAAAATATGATCCATTGTTCTTTGTTGAGCTACACAACAGAAATAGATGAAATTGGCTTCCCTATGACTTCCTACGGCACTGAAGTGCATTAGCCATAATAATCAATTAATTCACTTAAACGGAAGGGTCATTTTGCTCCATAATGAGCACTTGAAGAATGTTATTCTGATAATATTTCTGTACTTTTACATAATTAAGATTTGAATGCAGGCTGAAATTAAAAAAGAGAAAACATCCTCTGGATTTCCGATGTGGCGGCGCGGTTTCATAACAACAACATTATGAAACTCAGCCATCTAAAACCCCAAACACCAGGCTGCAATGCCAGTCCCTCCTTCCAAAAACCGAGGGCTTCTTTGTGCACTCACCATTTTGCATAACATTCAGTAATTACACAGGGAGGCATCCATCACAGACGGAGCACACATACCAATTTCTCCATCAACTGTTGCCTCGAGAGCAGAGTACAGTGCAGACACGAGAGGCACGGCCGCCTCATTACCACCATCAACTAACGAGTTGATGGCTAATTCTCCTCCTCTTCAACGCCGTCTTTCCTCAGGTTCAGAATCATGCAGCAGCGTCGGCTCATCGTCCAGCTCGCTATCCCGTCCCCAGCTGCCTCTCCCAGTTTCAGCCACATCCTGGTCCAACATCCCGAGCGCTCCGCTGAGCCACCCGGCCACTGACGCCAGAGGCTCCGGACACCCCGACATGATCAAGAGCGTCCCCTCACAGCCGCCATCTGCTACAGACGCGACAAACTATTATGTGTTGCCGCTGGAAGCCTCAGGGATACCACCCGGCAGCGTTCTGGTCAACCCACACACAGGTGAGGTGATCTTCCACATGAGAGATGAGGAGTTTCTATTTAAAAATTCCATTTCGCTAAATCAAAAAATCGCAGGAAGGAGTTCTTCCTTGAGGGCGGTGACCCAATCTGCTGCATTAAATAAATCAAAGAACATTTTTCCCAACATACATTTTCCTGTCTTGTAATTTTCTGGTTTACTAATGAATATTTATGACTCTGGGACAGAATTACAGGTTTGGCACGGGGCTGTAGTCGGTTTGTCTGTCAAATTAGTACTCAGACCAAAGCATGCTGATCAAAATGCATTGAACAGATGGGAGAAATCTGTAAATATTCATCATGCTCCGAAAGCACAGTTGTACACTTTTGGGCTGTGAACTGAACTTCAAATGTTGCCAAGGTTGTTAATTCCCGTCGACGCTACTCCTCTCATGAACCATGAATGGGTGTGTCTTTCCGGGTCGCGAGAATCACGATCTTCTGAATTATTAGCGTGTGTAACAGCTCACATCCCTGCGGTTTCTGCTCTCTTCTGAATTTAATTTGACAGGCAAGCCTTTCATCCACCCCGACGGCAGCGCTGTAGTTTATAACCCGGCCACCGTGGGCGCCCCCGCTGCCGGCAGGAACCCACAGCAGGGGAAAACCCCACAGCAGCCAATCCCTGCCCCGACACAGCAACAGCAAACCAATCACCTCCACTCGCAGGTCAGTGGGCGGGACTACGTTTATCTGCAAGATCCTTTCCTCACTCGCACTGAATTCATGTTAAGACCAGTGTGTGTTTTCTTAACTTTCTCTAACCTCACTAACTTGCTGATGGATGGTTGAGCCTAATTGACTGTTTAATAAATGCCTCCCAGCGATACATATCTTAGTAACCGTAACTAGGCATGGCAAGCCTGTCACATGTTATGTAGTGTGTAAAGACTTTTTTTTTTTTTTTTTTTTTGTCAGAGCAAATATTGTGTTTGTCTGCTCTGACATAAGCTGCACTAATTAGCATGTCCAGCTAACTAGCTTACTACCTACAGTAATGACCTAAGGTTAGCCTCATCTTACATTTTTCTTAATGATATTAGCAGTTACTGGCTACACTGCAATACAAGAACATCTTTGTTTCCATGTCAACTACACGGCTCATCAGCTTGTAAAGATGCTAACTAGCATAGCGAGCGAACTGGAACATAGCTAGCTTTTAGCATATCATCTATGTAGTAATTAAGTGCGTATTTTAAGGTCCGGTGTGTAAGATTTAGGGGCGTCTATTGGCAGAATGTGCCAAAGATGGAGTATAATACTCAGAACTATGTTTTCATTAGTGTAAAATTAGCAGCGGTGTGTTTTTAGCTTAGCATTAGCCTTTTATTTCTACAGTGGGAGCGGATCCTCTTCTACAGGGTCTGCCATGTTTCTACAGTAGCCCAAAAGAGACAAATGAAATGCTGGCTCTATATGTGTTTCATAGCTTTTCTTACACGCTTGGAAGAGGAAAGTGAGGTGAGGGGTATTCATTTGGTTGCAATCTGCCACTAAATCCTACACACTGCACTTTTTAAAACAAATCGTCCTAAAACATTAAAAGTCAGCCATGGCGCGAATGTTAGCTTTTAAACTAGCTAGCGAGGCTAACAGTCAGTTGAGGCTCCCACCATTTTTACTAGCACCCTTCGTCCAGTCTCATCTCCTGTCCCTCTGTCCATTTTCTTCTTCCCTTCCCTCCCCAGCCGATCTGTCCTCCTCTCCAGCTGTCCTCTGAGCCTATCCACAACCCAACGGTCTCGTATCCTCTTCCTCCTCCTCTTCCTCCTTCTCAGTTCCTGCCCGTCTGTCCTAACCAACAGTACACTGTGGTACAGAACCTCTTCCATTTTTATTATTCTTCCTCCCCTACACCTCCCTCTCTGCTCCATCTCCTGTCAGACCTGGCTCATTTAAAGTTTATTTATAGATTTTACTCTGGGCAGTTAAATTAATAAACGAAAACTCTGACACAGATGTCCAGAAAGTCCAAAAAATCTGATCAGCTGTCAGGCCAAGGAATTCGATTTTGACTCCAGCCTTCACACTGAATGTTTGTGCCTTTAAATGAGTTCCTTAATTAATTAACTAAAGTTATATATTAAGGATTTAACTGCATTATTTGCTGGCAGAAAAAGAAATTGTGAATTTAGCGAGCAGAGTTTGGTGTCCACATTCAGTGTAGCTAGTGTCCAAGGTTTTTGTTAATGGTATCTAAAATCAAGCACAGCACAATCTGACCTCTGCAAACTTCTAAACAGACCTTATTATTCCCCCAATTAACTATTCAGTTCTGGAGGGGGGGTTGCTGGAAAGGTGTATCTAAATCCAGCAGGAGTTATTCCCCACATATATAGATCTTGCATTCACTTAACCTCATTTTTGACCTGGTTTTAGTGAAAGACATGCCTCTGTGACTAATTATGCCTGTGGAAAGTTCCATTAATATTTAATTCATCACCAGATGTTAGCGCTGAATAATCCATGACTGAAAACACTACTTTTCCAACAACATGTCAGAAATGACATGAACTGGCGTGCAGTGGCGGAGCGGATAAATAGTCGACTTTACACTCTGCTAGTCTCTGCAGACCTGGGTCAGATTTAAACTCTGTGCATTTGTTTAAAACCTTCAAGGGAAAGTCAATTTAGCAAATGTCTTTGATTTAACGCTTAGCTTAGAAGTCAGCTGACTGTCCCTGGTGGTTGAGCTGCACTGATCCATATTCTGAGCAGATTTAAGTATTAAAAAGTTCTGATTGTCCGAGCCCTTGTGCTGATATATCTCATTTAGTCAAAAATGTAACACTGAGTTATCTCTCCAGTCCGATGCGCTCAACGCCCAGTTCAGTCACATGACTCTGGCGCAGCAGCAGCCCAGCGACAGCGGGGCTTCAGCTCCGGACGGCCGCCACTATCCCACTGTGTACCACCACCACCCCTCCTCCATGGTACTGCAGGGAGCTCCTCCGCAGCAGCAGCAGCAGGTTACTAGCTACATGGTGGCAGGCCCATCGGGAGGACACCCAGGGGTGCTGCAGGGGCAGGCTGTAGCACTCCAGACCCCGGGCCCCAACCACGCATATCCCAGCTCCACCCCGGGCCCTGCTGCTTTTCACGGGTCGGCACTGAACCAGCAGCTACTACAGCAACACACCTACATCCAACAGCCTGTGCAGCAGGTAGGAACATGGAAACATCTATCCGGCTGTCCACAAGTCTCAGTCATGAGTCACTCCCGCAGCGTTATGACTAATCATTTCTCGTGTTGCTGTGAAGTGCATTGAAATGAGACCGCCGATGTGTCATACAGTCCTTGAGTTGGTGTTAATGTGTCTGTTCCAGATGTCCACGTGTTACTGCTCTTCAGCCCACCACCCCCACTGCTCCAGCCAGCAGCAGCACTACCGGCCTCCCATCAACCCGCTGTCCTATAACTGCCCTCAGAGCCAAAACCTGCCCCAGCAACAAGGTATGAACGCAGAGGAGCCGTGTTCACTATTGAGTTCGTACATCTTTTAATGAAGTCTGACAAATTCTTTTCACGCTTGACACATGGATGATGTGTGTTCATTCAAATGTCTGTCAAATTTCTGGAAAATGAGGCTGTAAATGTGACTAAAAGACCTCAGAGGAAGTTAGACAAAAGCCACACAAGGCCACATTTTAAAAAAGAAAAAACTATTTTACGCTTACAACTTAGAATTGCTAAAAAAAAATATTGAAAATGTGTCTTAATTTTGCTAAATGACTAAAACACGCAAAACATATTAACCCAAAAGATTTCTAAATGTAGAAACGGGGACGTCACGCGAGCACATTATCATCACGAGCGCACGATGACAAGAAAGCCTTTTTAGATCATTTGAAACAGGATTATGCAAACGACGACCTCCTGCGGCCAGGTCGGGGTCACCCCCTCCTCCAGGAGGTGTGTTTTCACAGGGTTAAATCCAGTTCAGACTGGTCTTCTTTGACAGACACACCTGGATACCGAAAAAGCAGCAGGTTCCTCCAGATTCCTGTGATGAACCAAAGCTACAACTTATTCCAACACGGCTTTGAAGTCGTTGCGCGTTGGATCTAAAGACAAATCAAAGGATGTTTTTTAATGAATGAGGTCTGCAGCCTCATCCTTTCACACACGTCGTCAAGAGCAGAGCTCAGCCTTGCTGCTAAATCAAGTCGTATTTTATGAATAGACGTTATTAACTTCCCACTTTGAGCTCTTGGATAGTATTTGTCGTTCTTGTGTGTTTCTTCACAAGGGAGCGGCTCTGAAGGACAAATCTTCCTCCCTCTCTGTTTGTTTGCTTTCACGAGTTCACGATGTCGTCTCCCCGGGAGTCATCCACTTGATTATTCAGTTTCTGTCTCTTTTTTTTTTTTTTTCCTTTGCCTTCACCACAGGAGTTGAGATTGTTAGCTCCTGCTTGGTCTTTTTCCACACACACACATACACATAACTGGATATAATGTTGGCACGATTGTGACTCGCACACACACTGGTGCACACACACACACATCTCTGTAAGTGGCTGCGGCACTATTCTGTCATCTGTAGGCTGCAAATGCGGCTTCCCTGCTGGGGACCTGGGGAATAGACAGCGGACAAATGAAGCTGACCTACAAAGGCAAAGGACAGCAATTATTTCTCAGGGAAACCGAAAAAATGACTAGTTCCTCTCCTGTTTTTGCATTAATTAAAGGAAATATATATACAAGAGCAGCGAAAGGTGAAGATGCTGTGGCACACGTAATAAATAAGTTATCAGTGGAAATCCTCAGATGGCCCAGTCAGTGTCCACGGAGGACAGATGTTTCCATCACTTGCATCAGTCACTCATCACCACGGGGCTCCAGCTTCAGTCATGGTCATTCTGGGAAAGCAGCTTGTATTATCAGCGAAGGTGTTGAAGGATTTGTCTTGCTCAGGAAATTAAATTTTATAGACATTTCTAGACAAAACACTTTAAAGAGAAGTAGATTCAGCACGTTAGTCGATTAATGAAAATCAGTCACGACCCAAACGATGCTGCCAAAGATAGCAAAGTGCACTTTCAATCAAAGACTTTTTTTAATAAAGCAAGCTAAGACTTTGGACCCTGCAGTATCTCTTACAGGTCAAATGAGGCAGGCACGCTGTCCTAAGTCTGATCTCAAACCAAAGAGGAAGCGCTCTGAGCCTGAGAGGCGGGATGCGGGGCCGGGACGCTGTCTGAGAGGCCTCTATGAATCTCACAGTGAACCGGTCTCTTTTTCAGCCCCTCACTCCTCCTCACCCTGCAGAGAAAAACCCAACGCACGCAAGCAACAAGCAAAAACGCAGGACAACAAAAACGGAACGAGGACGAGCGGCGACACTTGCACAATACAGGGAACGAAGTTAAGAAGTCGCAATCGTCCCCAAACTGCTGCCTGCTGGAATGGAATAAAACGGGGTGCGTTTGGTATTACGGTCATTTCATGCTTGGTTTGTTAGTGAAGGTGGGGAGACGAGGGTGGATAAAAATAGTCCTCCCCCTCTGTGTTCCTCGCGGAACACTTTCATTGTCTAGTTGTACTTTGCTCCCAGGGCGGCAGACTGTAAAGACACCTTCACAAAAGGACGTCCTCTCCTTTGTCACTCGGATTACCGTGCGTGTGTGTGTGTGTGTGCGTGTGTCACGAGGGACAGTATTTTCAAATGTCTCTTTTTGTCACCTTGACATTTAGGTGTCTTGATTCGCTGCCCACCCCCCCCTTTCCCTCCGGCTAGGAATAAAGTGCCGCCATTTTAGGCCATTCAGAAAATGGACGTATCTGTGTGACTTTGTGTCGTCTTTTGGGTGTCATTCGCTCGGGGCGCTCTAAATGGCTTTTTAACAAGCGCTGTAGAAATGTGATCCCATTTTCTGTTTACCCCCACCCAACTTAATCACTCGCTCAAGTGGAAGTTTGTTTTATTTTGTCACGCGGGCGGGGAAGTGGCTCGAGCCACTCAGGTTGCCCGGTTCAGGCCACCGCAGGCTAAATCAAATCTATTGACTTTCTCATTTATTCCGAGTGCTTCAAACCTGCTTAGCTGCAACAGCTCAACTCCCCGAGCCCCCGGCGTCCACTCTCCTTCTGATGACAAGCGCATTTCTCTTTAAAATCTATAAAATCTTCAGCTACTTTCCTTGTAAAAAATAAATAAATAAATAAATAAATCTTGATAACCGAGCTCATCTCCTGGCTACGTTTCGCAGCAGTCATGAATATTAATCTCAGCGCTATCATCGCCGCGTTCCTATCAGGAAGTCTCTTTTCATTCGGTCACAGCGCTTTTTTTTTCTTCTCTCATTCCGCCTCAGTGCACCAAGCCGTGATGCCAAACCCAGCGTCCAGCTACCAGACCATAGTGGGCGTGCAGCCAACACCCAACCTCGCTCTCACTGGCAACCAGCAAAGCAATATGGGCAGCCAGATGCAAGGCATGATGGTCCAGTACCCTCCAATGCAGTCTTATCAGGTATTGTGATGATGACACGGGTGTCGGATTAGCATCCCGAAAATGAAAAAAAGAGCATTCTGTGAATGAGATTTGTTCAAGAGAAGAGGGCTTCAACAATAAGAGCGTGCGCTGTATTAGCAGAGAATGTGTTAGCTTTTGAGCTATTTGTCCCTAAGATTAAGCATAAGACAAGAGCTCTTAAAACTGTCAGAGCATCCAGTTATCCAGCTCAGAAAATAAATATCTTATTGTATTTTTTTCGTGTGTCACAAACCTTTTAAAAATGATCTGGATCTGTGCTGGAATCAGCCTGTAAATCTGTTTTTTGTTTTTGTTTTTTACTCTCTCGATTTCCGCAGCAGGTTTCGATGCCACAGCAGACGTACCAGCAGCCAGTGTTTGTGTCCTGTCAGCCAGGACAGGGAGCAGCGGTGGCTGTGGCTGGCATGCAGCCCTGCTACAGCCTGCTCCCCCCTAACCAGCACACCACCATGAGGTACCAGCTTCCCTCCGCACATGTTCACATTCAATTTTCGCTCTCCAAAAACAACAGTTTACACACACACACACACACACATCAATACTCTGATATATGATATATGGGAGTAATTAGTTCATATTGAGCATGAAGATGATATTTTTAATAACCCTACTCACATCGATCCATTTAATAATCATATAAAGGCCTAAAGGAGCTAAAATCGTGTTTTCTGCGCGCAAATAAACTTCCTCTGATTTATGTTCATCATTTTTTAATCGCTGAAGCGGCTTTAATCAGGTTTAGATGAAATTATTAGCTCGCCCGTCGGTGTACTCTGTCCCAGAAACCGATTTGCAGGTAGTGAAGGTGCCTCTTATTTATAGACCTAACAGGCCTGATGAGTGAATCCCCAAAGCAGCTCGGAGCCAAGGTCATCTTTGTTCACCGTGGGGGGAGAGAAAAAATGAGGTTATTACGGCGATGCTTTTGGTGAACCGGGTGTTCATATAGCTGATGAATGTCGACTCTGACGCCCTCTCAAAGAGCTTTAGTCTTTTTCCTCCATTACTCTGCCGGTGTGGAGTAGTGCGGAGCGTCGTGCTCTCTCTCATTATAAGTTGATTGATAGAACTAGTTCACAGAAAGCAAAACATGTAATTAGTTTCTACCTCCATGGACCCAATCAATCTGGATACTGGTGAGTGTAGCACCACTGGGACCCGTTGTGCACGCCCGCGTATACATAACAAACACTAGACATCCACGCCGCCGCCGCCGTGTATGCAGTCATCACCTGCACAAGAACAATGCAGAGACACGCACATAATGCGAGGAGAGGTCACTCTCTCATTGTCCCAGCTGTAAAATGAGGCTGCGTTAGTAGGGCAGTCAGTGTGGAAATGATTTATGCGGCAGTGTCGGAGCGGCTCAGTCTTCTCCCACGAGAGCCCGACTGTCCACCTGCAGCCTTCTATTTTTTTTTTTTTTTTCCCACCAGCTGTACGCCGAGTCCCTGCAGGCAGGTTGCTTACAGAGCAGAGCGCAGCCACTTCTACAGATGGACTTAAAAGTGAAATTTCAGATTTAATACTCCCGACTGCAGCGTTAAGATCTCTGAGCTCCTGGAGATTTCCGTCTGTGCAGGTTTAAGGAGTGATTTTTAAGACCTGCTTAGGTGTGAGCGTGATATTGGACGTCTTTATCTTCAGACTCTGGAGTGCTAGAAGCACTATCGGTGACAAATTTGGCAACATTTAAACCTCACACACGGTATCTTTTGACTATTTGATTAATAAATCATCCGAACAGTTGCTGGATAATTTTCTGTCGATGGGACTAATGGTTGCAGCTGTAATTGTTGTGTATTGCTTGGAAATTTAGACAGAAACGTGATATAAATTTCAGTTCATGCACGTGCTAAGTCTTGGCTTGCTCTCTGTCGTTCACAGTTCTACAGTGAGTTTCCTGCCCGCCCAGATGATGGAGCAGCTCCAGTTTCCTCAGACCTCGTCCCCCTGCATCTCCCAGCAGCACCCAGGCCAGCAGTACGCAGGTACGCCGATCTGCAGCAGGGTCACGCAGTAAAAGCCAGAATATTCACTCTTCAGTCTCTGACATTAGCCGCCCTGGAGATTCCCCATCAGCGCCGGCGCTCCGACATTCTTTATTTTTCCTCATCTCTCAGTGTCAATAACCGCAGAATCTATTCCACCATAGCCACAACTCGGGCTCCTTAATGAAATAATCTTCCCTGGGTTTACTCTGCCATTGTATGTGCGTCAGACGCGTGATTAGATTTACACTCCGGATTTTCAAAATGAAAAAGAGTGAGGCGTGCTGATGACGGCTCCCTGGAGTCTGGATAAGTGAAAGTGATTTGCACATCCACCTCTTCCTCCGGAGCCGGTGCCCAGATTAAACAGCTAGTCGGGCGACCACTGCAAATGTTCTGTTGACAACGACTCGGTCAAAATGTTGTTTTGGTACGGAGAGAAACTAATCACTGAGGCATCTCCAGTGTGAGTTATGCTCGGATATTATCTCAGTACAAGCATTATTATAGTTTGGCATGATTAAATCTAATATTCTAAGGGAAAATATTCCTTATTACGCTCCTAAATGAAGATTCTCTGCTTGATTTATCATGATTTTAATGAAGAGTGTGTCTTCCAGGTATGACAGCAGCAGTGTGTCTGAATAAAAAAAACACTTTAAAGGGATAAAAATCAGCATAATAACCCGTCTTTTCATGAACCGCCTGTTTTCTATTGGCCTTCGGAGGGCTCACACAATCTCTGTCCAGAGGCCCAGGTGGGGCAGTCTCCTTTACTAATGACCTTTATTATTCATGTCTGATTATTATGAGAGAGCAATGGAGGGAGCCATCACTTCCAGCCCGTCAGTAATGAGGTCAGTTGAAGGTCTCGCCTTCGACGGCCTTACCTACAGCGTCACCAGTAAACATTTTTAATTGGCTAGGCCGGGGCCAGAAATAATCTGTAGATTACGTCCCAATATCCTTCGTCCTTGCTACTGTTGTTGGGTAATAATTCATAAATCAACAGTGGCGTCGGGATTTGCAGAGTTTGCAATGTTATGTCCACTTAATGTGAGCTTTATGTAAACAGAAATTAATTAGATGGAAGTATATTCTTTGTTTTTTTTTACTCGTCAACCTGAGATTGTTCTTTTTTTTTAAGTCACATCAGTCACGTTCATGCGTCACAAACTAATAAGGTAATTGGATCTCCCGGATCATCGCAGAGGATTTAGCAGGAAAAGGGAATGGAGTCTGTTATTGCCACTATGCATGTGCCCTTATAATCAAGGCACTTAAAAACTAATTGCTCAGCAGCTAACGGTCTTTCACTGATGAGGAACAAAAGTGCTGCAAAAGAGCTTTTGAGGGGTGAAAACACATTTAGTCTGTCAGTTTATCCTGCTGCATAAATGAGTTCAATTCAATAAAAAAGAAGTGTTTCACCCCGTCTGCATGACCTGATTCGCCTCCTGTCGACGCCGTGTTTTCAATTCCAGCTCGTGTGTTTTCTTCTTTTTTTTTTTTAAACTTGTGCAGGGTTGTTACCCCCGGGCCCCGGCAGCGGCATGGTGATGCTGCAAATGACAGGACCCCCCTGCCAGCAGCCCCGGGCTCCCTCCCCCTGCCAGCGGAAACAGCCCAACCACAAACACCCGGGCGCCGAGCACCAGCGCAGCCGCAGGCCTGCCGAGCTCCCGCCGCCTCCAGACAACACCCAGGTACAAACGCTGCCCGAGTGCATCGACGGGGCGATGACAGTCACTCACAACAAAACCACTTTTTCAGACGAAAAAAATAAAATGACGTTATGGTTTAGGAAAAGAGGATTTGACTTAACAACAATTTCCAAATGATTTTAAATTGAATTATAAATTTGCTCATGTGTTGTTTGCCACACAGGACAATGCAGCATGTGTCAGAAAGTTAAGACGGTCACAAGAAAGCAATTTGAAAGCCAATTTAGTTTGGTTGTCTGAGCCTGACAGTGATGCCAGAATTGCCCCCTGGAGCCAAACCCGGCCTCCCCGGCTCTCCAGGCAGGTTAAATGTCGTAGTAAATAGGCTCTGCAAATGAAGTCAACGCCAGCGTAGCCTGAAAATGAGGAGAAAATAGTCCTTAGCATTAGGGTGTAATGGTACATTAGGGGGACTAATGTGGATGGAATGGTACATTAAAGCAACAACTTGAACAACACAATGACTTTTCCAAAAAGAGAAATAACTGGTTGCTGTTTTTTGAATGAAAGTGTTTGTGTTCCTCCCCGTAATCTCTCGCCGCACCGCCGGTGTGTTGTGTGTAGAGCAGCTTGCACTCGTCTCCGGCACTCACTCCCTTGCCCGGCCAGCCGCCCAGCGTCAAGGGCCTCCCATCAGGCATCTCGTCCATCCCTGTCATGGCCCACCACCCGCACCACCCCCACCCGCAGCTCCCTACAGCCTTCTGCCACAGTGGACAAGGTCAGAGACACACAGGCGGTTCACTCGCACTCACGGAGCAGTTAGAATAAACACAGCAGGCTCGAACTTCTGGAGGCTCAGTCCTCCGTGTGCAGTGGTACATTTCAAGCAGAAGAAAAACATCTTTTGCAAGCCTGTTAATTATACTTAGTGAAGTTAATCAATCGAAAAATTGAAGCAGGTCATTTCTGATTGGCTGTTTTGTCTCCAGCCTGATTGCAGTGGGAGAATGATAAGCAGCCACACGAGTAGTTTATGCTTTTGTCTGTTTATATAGTTTTGGTTACATAGTTTTATGAACCTTAAAAAAATAATTTTGTTAAGTTAGTTTGGACTTTGATTAGCTTGCAACATTGTTGGTAGCTAGTTAGCTAACAGCTGCCATAGAAGCAGCAGCTAGCTCCGCTTAGCTAACTTAGTTGGCTAACTTACTAATCTGACTTTTAGGTGCCCATAAATGTTTTAACTCAGTTGTAAAAGTGCCCATAAAATCTTTTAAGTGTACATCCTGAATTGACTTTAATATTTATATAGCTAGCCAACTTAATAGTTGCCATTAGCCACCTAATAGCATGCTAGCAGAGCATAGCAGAGATTTAGCACTGTCCAACAAATATCTGATATTATTTATATATTTTCTAATTTAGAGGCACAGTTTAACGACCTTAATGATTATAACAGCCAATTTAGCCAACTAGCATAGTTAGCTAGTGCTTGTCTGGCAGGAGGTAGCTACCAAAAGAGCTAGGTTGCAAGCTAATAAAAGTACAGACTAACTTACAAATTAAATTTCATAAAAGTTCATAAAGCTAAGTATGTAACCAATCATGTATGAACTATCTGAGAGAGGCTGCGCTTTGCCTATTCACCTCTCACTTCCTTAGCAACCAATATTCCTATATCAGATTTGAGATAATCAATAGCTCAGAATATATTTTAGTTTGCTCAAATTAAATTATTTATTGTATTGTGCTCAATTGTATTATTTATAATTTCTATACAAAATATAATTCTCTAAATGTCCCATTGTTCACAGGACTATGGCACAAATATAACTGTGTATAAACTCACAGCAGATTTTCATTTTTTTTGTTTCTACTGATGTTAAAATTCTGATTTTGTGTTTGTTTTGGTTTTTTTTGTCTGTGACTTCTAGGTGAAGCGCACTACTCTCTACTGGGCCAGCCTCTGCAGTACAAACCCTCCATCAGACCTCCGCTGATTCATACTGCCCACATGATGGCCAAACACCAGGTCAGACCCCCTAACACTCAGCGTGTTACACTTTATGTTTGTAAGTTATCGCTGATAAAAGTTCTTTTCTGAGCTTGCAGTTGTAAAGTTCTTCCTCTTTGTCAAATTATGTTGTCCGTGCATTCAGAGAGTGCCTAAAACCAGTACAAAAATAACAGGAAATCTTCAGGATTTATGTTGGATGTCATATTTCAGGTCAGCAAACATCCCTCGCTGCCTTGCACGAATAACCTAGCGCTCGTCCTCTTGTCTCCTCAGGGTCCACTGGGGGTTTGGCGTAGCGGTCACGGGAGGAAGGCCAGCAGAAAACCTCTGTCTTCAGATCTCAGTGTAGGTGAAGCAGGTAATAGGAAGTCCAGAGGGAGGCTTGAGTTTAGCGAACCTCATTTAACAGCAGTCATGACCGAAATTTGACCTTCCCCCTCCACAGAGAGAATGTAGATCTTGTACATTATGAAATTATTTTGATTATTCAGGCGAGCAGCTTCTGAAAACCTGCAGTCCTGCGTGAAACATCAATCAGAAAAGAAAAAACCCATGTTCAGATTCATCACCTGATATAGCCAGCTGCTGTGTAGCCTATTTAGCAGATTAACTGAAATAACATTAGGTTTTTATTGTGTCAAAATCTGTTTGCTGCAGCTGTAGAGAAAGCGTGTGTGTTTGTGATCGTAAGCAGAATAAATTACAGACAGGGCAGAATTCACACCTGGCAGTGGAACCTGCAGCCCCGGCGGTATTGTGCCGAAAGAAATATGCTGATGATTTCAAAATTGGCGGCGTATTTTTCTTTTTCTTTTTTTTTTTTTTTGCACTTGCAGAGATTTTTTTTTTTTTGCATTATTCAGGCGCTCTTGTCAACAATCCCTCTTGTGCAATCAACAAGGAAGGTGTGCATTAATGGAAAGTTCAACATCACATCAGCCTCTAAAATGTCACGCTTTGTGGAATCAAGAAAACAGACTTATTTTTTTAGACATGCATTTTCGCAAAGAAACATTAGAAACGCCAAATTTAACTAATACTTGGACGTAATTTTGCTCGAGCGCACGGCAAAATTCGACTGTCCCTCCACCTAAAGCTTTAAAGCTGACAGCAGCAGTTTATGAAGCCTCCCGATGGTGCAGGTCAGATTTTTCTTTTCACCCATGACAGTTGTTTTATTTACTGGCTCCGCCGCTCACAGTGCTGTCTGTGTGTGTCTGCAGTGAGCAGTCAGATCCTGGAAGTGACAGATCCTCCGGAGGGGATCAGCTGTACAGACTCCCACCACCTCCTGGCAGAGCTCTGCAAAGGGGGCAAATTGATCCAGCGGCTGTCGGACCATCAGCCCCGGTGCAACACAACCAGAGACGCTCCCAGCAGAGACCTGGCCTCATCATACTCCATTTTCGCCATGCTACCCTCCAGATTTGCTGCCCCGAGCGCCGCGCTCCACAACAGCGGCCCCCAGGCCCCCTTTAAACTCCGAACTAGTACCAGACACAAAGGGGAGCTGTGTGACTCGGACAAAGCCGGCTCATAGCTGCTAAGATCTCGGTGCACCTAAGGTGCGCCACATGAACGCACATCAAACCACCTGCCTCTGCTGCCTCAGTCTGGACTGTCTCGGTTTTAGTCCAAGACTCTGTCCAAATCAAAAAGCCGTATCAAATGTTTGAAGAATGAATGTTCACTTTTATTTAGTTTTAGTTACTTTTATCATTTTTCTGGCCAACAGGTCTGTGCAGGGTGGAAACTGAGCACCACCTACCAGTTTGGTTTTGTTTGTGAGATGCGTCCATGGCTACTGAGCTCAACTCGAGGCCCCCTCCCCCGCCCCCCTTTCTATTCTAAAAATCTAGTTTGCTGTTCAAAGTGTCTGGAGAGCTTTTGGGATTCGTTCGCCAGCTGTTAGTGACTCCACTGTGGCTCTTTTTAATAGCAGGTGTATGAGTACGTACACAAAATCTCCCCGTTTATGGCTCAAGAATGTTTTTGTACCCAACTTTTTTGAAAATTAGACATGTGAAATTGGGTCTCTGTTCCACATCAAACTGAGCGTTCATATCAAAACAAGTGTTTTATTTTAATATTTATCAATACGTCCATCGTGTGTCCTAGCTTGATATCCACAAGAGGGGTCCACAAGATTGGGTTTCTTCTCTCGTTTGACATGCTCCCAACAATAACACGCAGCGGCACTTGTACAATGTGAGCCCATACAATAATAAACACTGAATAATAGATATACTACCTGAATTATTTAAAGTCACTTTTATACACAGTGAATGTTGGATTTGCACTGAAGTGATGGAGATGGAGATTGATTGGTATCGGACAGGGCCTGGATTTTCTTTTATTAACCCCTCGTACCTGTTTGTTGCACTCGGCCAGGCCATTTTCTTTTATATTTAATTAAAATGTTTATATGCACAAGAAAAATGCAATCGAGTTTGTCACTCTACTTGGCTTCTTTTTTTTTTCTTTTTTGGATTTGTTTGTGTGAATCATGAGAGGTGTTCTGTGTCTGGTGTGGCGTTTTCTTTTCTTTTATTTTTTTTTTTTCTCTTTTTGGTTTGACTCTAATAAATGTTTGCACCACACGTGTTGACATAACTTTTTCCACGCTAAAATCAAGCCAGCAAACTGAGAGGAGTCTATTAAATGTTTCCTCAGAGCAAGCTGTTCCTTGTGTGTGTGTGTGTGTGTGTGTGTGTGTGTGTGTGTGTGTGAGAGAGAGACAGAGACACACACAAATGAAGCAACTCTTTGGGAAATGTTTCCACATAGTTTGTTTCTCTGCCTGTTGGGCATTGCAGAGATATTTGCTCTGTTAGCAGCCTCATTCCAGCTGCATAAATTAGCCATTTTGAATGAGCCCTCTTGTCGGTGAGTGAAACGTGGAGAAACAGAGACACCTAGCGGACAGACGCTGCCACTGTAGCCTGTGCCGTACAGTGAAAGTGAAACAGAAACATAACTGTTAAGGTCACTTGTGTGTACGGGTGTGTAGCAACGGAGTGAGGGGAAAAAACGCGGGCTCGCCGATAGCAGACATGTTTATTAGCTAGCCTTCTCGTCTTCAACCGTCATGGAGACCGACGCCTGGAAGAAGACAAGGAAGATGGTGGTCGTGTCCGGTGTGCCCGACGTGTTGCCCGTCAGCCGAATGATTGACAAGCTAACCATTCACTTCCAGAGCCGCAGAGGAGTCACGGAGGAGACGTCGAGGTGGTCACCTATCCCACCAACATGGACGGTGTGGCGTTTGTCAGCTTTGACGAAGCTGCAGGTAAATAAACAGGTTGTTGCTAAAGGCAGGCTACAAGCTAAAGGTAGTAGTGTGGTCTGTGCGTGTGTGGAGGCAATAGTTAGTTAATAAAAGGGTTAATGGATGCTTATTGTTACCACAACTTCATTTAAACATAGGTTAACTTCCTTAGGTAGTAGCCTCTGTTTACCAAGCCAAACAGGCTATTTTAAAGTTAACTTAGCCCCTGTTTGTTCCTCTCATGTACCAACTTTACTAGTACATTACAGCCACACAGCTAAGTGTAAATGAAGTCACTGGGTACTATTGTGAAGGTCCAGATACCATGAAGACTTCAAACCATCTATACCAGGGGTGTCCAAACTTATTTTAAAGAAGGCCAGATTTGACAATGTGAAGAGGTCCGGGGGCCAATACTAACATTTTATTTTCATTGTCACAATTATCTGTTTGTTTTTTTAAAATTACAATGTAATCAAGTCTAAGCCAATCAGGCGTGAACAAATCTAAAAACCAGTTCTTCCTTTCTTTCACATCTGGAGTCAGATAACACAGAATAAACTCTATGGAATACATTAAACTTGCATGAAGTTAATGCAAATCTTAGCCTCATGTTCATTCTAAACATGACTTATTATGAGTAATGCAAAGTCTGTTAACATTTTAGTTTAAAACGTATCACTCTTGCTCTTGTCTTTAACAAAATCATTCAGAAAGTAATATTTTGTGTCACATCTACAGATATAACACCAGCAGTTATGTCCTTAAAGGTTCAAATGCTTCGTTATGTCAACCAAAAAAAGCAAAATCTTCCAGCCATACAGTATCTGACAATCCTAGCAGGCCATAAATAATATATTATAAAAATGAAGCTTCGGGCCGCATGAAATCTGACCTCGGGCCATACTTTGGACATTCCTGATGTAGATATTAAAAATATTGACAGTAAAAAAGATTTTAAGCAGTTTAAAGTTGTGCCTCTTTTTCCTAATATAAACAAAGATGGCTGCAGGAGATTACATATCTCTTATCTCAGTTTAAATGAGTCATAATGGTGGCTAATATTTTCATAAAAAGAACAAACATCATATATTCCATCTACCTGAATCAGGCAGTGGCAAACTGAGAAATGGATTTTAAAATTTGCTTTGGCGTGCGACAGACGGAGCATTTTTCCATCCAGATGGTCAGAAGCTTCTGGGGTTTTTCAAACATGGTCGACTATTTATTCCTCAGAAACTGGCAATTAATGTAATAGTAATGTGAGAGGCACAAACGTTATCAGTGAATTGTCATGAACCAACTGTACTGTATGCAATCCACCCGCAGTCGTCGTTAAACACATCTGTTTTATGCAATAATTGGTTCCCATGGGAACCACTTATACAGAGAGGTGAAGTATGTATCAAACCTTTATTTACATGAAGTGCCACCTGGATGTAGACATAGATATATGGATGTAGCTGATGAATGGTTTATTGTGTCATAGTATCACAGTCGCCGACATCAGGCCGGTAGATTGAGTAGCGTTCGGCTTTGTGCACTCTCTGTGACAAACATCATTATAATGTTGACATGGGTAGAAACCGTAGCAGAACAGTACAGTACTCTTGGCAGATGCAGAGAACGTGGTGCGAAAGGACCAACACATCATGGCGGATGACGAGTTTCCTGAAAAGTACGTTCTCACGGTGTTCCCGTTCACCAGAGATGTAAGTATGACCATCTCCTATACGAGGAGAGTAACGTTACCTGAGTCATATCTCTTTATATCAGAATTTTGATCACCAAAGAATTCAAGACACTGATTCGAGAATGTTTTTGTGCTGCAGGTGTTCTTCTTTGTTACCAATGCTCTGGTCGACCTCTCCGAATTCGGTAGAGATCAAGAGTCGCTGATTCAGAGTCTGCGGTCAGCTCACAGGTCGCTACATTTCCAGCCTTTACTCAAGCGAAGGAGAGTTGTAATCCAGGGGCCATTCTCTGCCGTCCAGGCCCTGAGAGAGGACCTCAAACGCAGGAGCAGCCAACTTAAATCTTCAGTCTCAGCTCCAACTGCTGCCATCAAACTAAGAGAAACCCCTCTTAATCCAGAGGTAATATCTCATCACGAGGTTGTCAGCTCTGTAAGCCGCAGTCATTCTAAAGCTAAGCTCGAGCCAGCAAGCTCAAACAGCTTATCAACACCGCTGCAGACCACAGGCGAGGCAACTCAAGTCCAAGCCTCGCTCTCAAATGCAAAAACTCAAATCACTTCCCCGATACAAAAAGTTTCCTGTGGGAGTATGGCTGTAGGGAGCTTTTGCGACACAGACAATGCTGACGAGGAGCAGGGAGCTCAGTCCAGGCTCCAAATGCCCACAGAATATAGAACAGAGTGGGCAAAGGCCAACCCCAGACTAGTGTTGGGAGAGGAGATCAATGCAGGGATTAGATCTTCCTTATCAGGTCTGGACCTCGGTGCAGAGAAAATAACAGCAAAACAACCCAGAAAGGACAACACGTCACAAAAAAACACCAGACCAGACAGGTCAGCAACCAAGGACAGAGGAGAGATTCATTTGGACTTCCGTTACAGCAGAATGGACGATCGGAAGGAATCAGATCAGAGCAGCTCAGCCGTCACCGATAAGCTTCTCCAGACCACACTTAAAGATGTCTTGCAGTCCTCCGAGAGCATTACCAAGGATACAGGAGAGCTGTCTGCAGTCTGTCCAGAGCATCTGGAGAATACGTCCATCTGGGTTGACTCATACACATTCGAATACATAAAAAAATGTGACAAGACATATTTGGACATGTGCTTGAGAGGTCTCGATGCGTCCGTTGAGCGCGCTGAAGGAAGTGACTTCACACGGATATCGTTGACTGAGAAGCAAGCACCCAAGACGGGCTCAAGGATCCAGCAGGCCTTGATACAACTCAGCACAATGGTGGAGTTGTGGATGTTGATGTTAAGAGTTAATCAGATTGACTATGACGAGAGGGAGTACCCTGACAAACAGAAACTGATTCAGATCTGTGACGATGAGAACTCTGTGTTCAGTGACGTTCTATACGTGTTCGAAGATTCTTGCATAAAAGTGATCGGCCCTTCATTGTCTAGTCACATGTTCTCTAAGAACGTCGAAGATAGAATTGGTAAAGACAAATCCCTGAGAAAGTAATAGATGAAGCAAAACATGAGTGTAGCTCTATCAACGGCCACAGGGTGGTGCCGTTGTGTTGTATGTTGTCTTCACGTAGCTTGCATTTGTAGTACCTTAGGTAGTGTTTGATTCCTGTGTCCCACATTCCATATACATGAAGAATACTGTATCTGCATCGGAAAACTGTTTTTTATCAGTTTTAATTGAATAAAAAAACATTTTCCAATGCTTTCTCTTTGTTTCTATGGAGACGCTTCCCCTTTTTATGCATGGATTAATAATTAGGCCTTCAAACAGCAGGTCTTAATCCAAACGATGTTCTCACAGCAGTCGAGATAAGTCTTAATTAACCTTCTCGCATCTTAATTACAAAAGATAGGCCTTTAATTAAAAACAAAAAATGACAGATGCCAACCTGTCTCACATAATCACATCTTACTATTCTCTAGTCTGGAGATTCTTTAATTATTATTTGTCAGTACGTTGAACCTGAGACATTTTTGTTAAACTGAAGTGGAGTCTATTTCTTGGCAGATGGATGGGGAAGAAATTACCGGTGAAATTTAATTTAATGGTGGTAAAAGTCTCAGTGCATCCGTGCTGAAAGATTCATGTTTCCACATCACACTTTAAGTTGTATTTTGAACAATGATTGGCCTCTAAACTTGTTGTGCTGTCACAAAATCCTGCTCGTGCATCCAGATGTTTTAACTGAGAGTCACAGGCAGCTCAGAGAAAGTTCCCCTCTTCAGCAGATGAATGTAAAAACTTCCTTCTAGTCTCAAACTCTGCACAAACATCATCTTGCATGTTAAAGTGAATTAATAATAAGCAGCTACAAATATTTGTTTTACAGCTTGTAAGACTCAATATGTGATGTTCATAAATCCTAGTCTTGCTTTGATCAGAATCATGAACCAATATTGGACAGTAGGGGGCGTTATGACACTTTCCCTAACATGGTGAACTGTTTAAAACTAGAGATGCTATAGCTGCCACAGCCCTGCTCAGTGAAGCCATTACAGAGGGTGGGTTTGGCAAGCAGGGTGCAGATTGGCAGGCAAATGATGTCAGTTGGATGTCCTATTATACACCCTCTCCCCTCCACACACACACACACACACACACATACACACAGTGCTGTACCTACTCCAGGGGAAATACTGATCTGATCTGTACATGTGATGCATGAAGATGCTCAGTAAAATCATGTTGTGTGGAGAGCGTTTTTTTTTTTGTTTTTTTTTCCCCCCCGTCTGCGATTATTCAAATGAACTCGCTCCACAGCCTCGATAATTGATTCATTATGTAAAAATAAGCCACACTACCATAATGAACACACACACAAACACAGACAATCACTCATCTCCCAGACACGCACACACACACTCTGGGTTGTTACCATAGGAACATAGTGGAAGAGGTTGCCGAGCTGCAGAGCTGGGTGTCGTTAGGGGAAGCTCTCAGATACAATGAAAACATCCAGGAGGAAGGAGGAATTACATTTTCAGCAGAAGAACCCTCCATCAAAGACGAGCAGAGAGAGAGCGCTGCCTCTTAACACCCAGGCCTCTCTGCTGCCCCTTTGATAGCACGTCTTGAACAATTACCCATTATTTGGGTGGCGCTTGAGGTTATTGTGGAAAAATAGAGAGGAGGGTCAACAAGCAGAAAGCATGAATTATTTTTCCTGAAATGGTCCTGACTGGTCGTCCATTACATCCCCTTTCATTTTTATTCCTGATTATGCATCAAGTATAATTGGCTAACTGAATCTTTGAATATATTAAACATGTATGCCTTTCAAGATGGAGGGCAAAAACAGCAGCAGGCCAGAAAAGGAGTGTCTCAGTGTCCAAGAGTGTTTCATCGGGGATCTGCTTGGGTTCAAACCTCTGATTGGACCATGGGTGTATAACTGGGCATGCCCACCAGGCACAGGGTCTCTGGAGTCCCTGTTGATGTTTCTGTATGGAAAGTCAATCAAGTATAAAGAGACACAGTATGATAACCACAAAGGGACGCACAATGACCACAAAGAGACAGAAACTGATTACATAGAGATGCAAAATGACCATAAAGAGACACACAAAGACAACAACTGGAACATAAAATGGCCACAGGCACACAAAAAAACCTTTGTCTCTTTGGTCAAAGAGATACAAAATTAACCCTGAAACACACAACGGTCACAAAGAGACCTAAAACAACCACAAAGAGACGTAAAAAGACGACAAAGAGACTTAATTTTGTGTATCTTTGTGGTCGTTTTACATCTATTTGTCATTGTTTTAGCTCTCTTTGGTCAAATGACCATAAAGAGACACAAAATGACCACAAAGAGACCTAAAACAACCACTAAAAGATGTAAAACGACCACAAAGCAACACCAAACCACCATAAAAGAGACAAAAATGTCCATGACCAGGGGTCCATTGTCTCAAAATCCATACATGGTTTTCTATCACCACCAGACCACCTCTTGTGTTATTTCCGTGTTTATGCTCATGCGGTCATGTTCAGGCACACTCCTGGTGGAGGTCGGAGGTCATGCAGACAAACACAACAAGCCTCTGCATCATTTCTCCACAGTGAGGAATGGGCTGCTGGTGATGAATTGTGTTCTCCAGGCAATGTGTGTATGTTGCAGTCACAAATTGTGTCTTAATGATTCTCTTTACAGATCATCACCCTGCCCAGGAGGGGGAAAGTGGGGAGGGATATGAGTTACACCCCCCTACTGCTCTGCCTACATGTTGTGTGGGTATTAGGGAGTTGTGATGGAAGAGCCTTGTAGAAGAAATTGGGGGCAACAGACCAAGAAAACGGTTTAATGTGTGTTAGCTGTGGAAAAAGGATGAATGGTGTTTAATTGGTCTCACAACATATGACCCATAATGTAAACAGACTGGATCCTATTGAATTTTCTAAATGTAACTCGTGTGTGACTAATACGCGCTACTCCTCTTGCAGTTTTGGTTGCACATACATAAAACAGGTATCAAAACGTGTGTGCACACGCACACATGCATACACAAACACACACAAACACAGACAAGACAAAAGTCTTTCAAAATAAGAGTCCCTTCAAAATAAGAGCCCATTAAAAAGGCAATGATGACACAGCTTGTTGTATTAATACTGAATTTGCTGAGCAGTGTCAATAATAATGTATGGGGGTGACGGGGCCAGAGTCAGGCACACTCAAAATTTCTTTTGAAATTTTTCTAGTTAATGTGTAAAGTGCAGGTCCTCAGATTTGTGTCACTCCAGTGAAGCCATTTATTCTGCTGCTATTTGTGCTTTTTAATCCAAATACTAAATAGAAAAACAGTCTGAACAACCTCCTGGTGTCTTTTAAGTGAATTAATTCGACATTTGGAGAAACATTTATTGGCCATTTGGCTTAGATTAAAATATTGATGATATCTATGTCTGTGTTAACTGTAAAGCTAGATCCAAGAGGCAACTGGCTTAGGGTTGGCTAGCCGGGCTCTGTCTGTCTAAAGTTTAAAAATACACCTTCCTTCCAGCACTTCTAATGCTAGCTAATTAACTTGTATTGCATTGGAGCCAGACTATCTGTTCCCCTGCTTACAGTCTTTCAACTGAGCTAAGCTAATTGACTGGTGGCTCTTGTTCCATATTTTTAGACTCGACAGTGGAGTCAATTTTCTCATTGAACTCTTAGCAAGAAAACTAGTACAAATATGTCTTAAAGTGTTGAACTTAGCAGCATTAATAGAATTTTGGCCACTTGGGGGCAGCAGAACAAGCTGTAAACACAAGATTGACATATTATCACTATTAAAATTGGCTGAAGGTGTTAGCAAACAGCTACTTACACATCCAGCAGATACATTATTCATCATCATCATCATTTTTATTTGGAGTCATGTTTCTGGTCACCTGATTGCCAGATCATCACAGTGTGTTTACCTGTGTGACATGAGAACATTTCTAACAACTTTTTTTCTTTGTTTTTTTTTTAAGTAGGAAGTTTTAGTATAGTGTAGTATGAAAATAGTGATCTTTTCATAACCAGATCATTTAATGGTATTTTAATTTAATTCAGTTTTACTCATCGTCTGTCTGTGTCATGTCATCAACACATTTTCCTACATTATGCAACTTAATGTGCGCAGTTAGCCTATAATAGGCCCACATAAAATTAGTAGAAGGATGTAGACATTCCTTTGATGGATTCCTGTAATATTTTCCTGTCCTCTGGTATTTAATATCCATAGTAACAGGATGGCATTGTGGGGTGGGGAAATTTATCATGTTTAATAAAATGTGTAATTAACCACTGTGACTCTGAGGACACAGCTCCGTACATGCATGCACAATATCCCTTTTATGATATGATGATGTGTGTTAAATGATGTTTGCCTGGACCATGCAAGTATCCTCTTATTCATATCCCTGTGTATATGATTGGTATGCAGTCATGTGAGCAAATAAAACACAGGGATAGAAAATGTGGCAGCCACTTGTAGATAATTTGGCCCCACACTTGCTTGTACAACCGGTCCGACCAGAGTTTGTTGTAGCAACGTTGCTGTGTCCTCAGGTCAGTTACTATAGTGAGTTCAGAGTCATCGTGGTTAATAAAAACCACGGCCAAAACTATGAAAACAAGACCCGACTTGTAATAAAGAGGAATTATCCTTTAAGCGCCTGACCTGCCGTATACTTTACCACACATCATCTGCTTCTCCGTCTTCCTTCTTTCTCACATTACAATGCCCCATCTGTACGACCTCACTTACGAGCCGAACCAGGAAGTGTCAGTGTAATTATCAGTCTCTCCTCTGACCATTTCAAAAAGCTCGCAGTTAGTGGGGTGTGAAGAAGAAACGTGATTGCCTGTTAAAGCTCGACACCGCAGGCCGCAACACTGAACACACGGGCGCCACATGTGGCCCCCCCTGAATTTAGGACTATTATTCGCATGTGAGTATTTAGAGACAGGGGGCAGTCCAAGCTGAAGAGGGCAGTGTACAGTTTCAGGCAGGTTGGAAAATTTTCTATGTACGTAAACACAACTTTTTGAGGGATATTTTCAGTATGTTAATTATACAGCTCTTCAGAAGACCACATGGTTATACACCCTCCAGCTCTACACGAAACTAGGTGACAAATTGTACTTGAACTTGAAGTTTTTGACTGGTTATGAAACAATCTCAGTTTGATACTGATGCCTCTATATGATCTACATAAACAAACAAGACCATCAGCTTGGAAATTGTTTTGTTTGCGTTAGAAACACTACCACCTTTGTCCACAGGGGCCGCCAGAATCAAACAATTCAAATCCTTGTAGCTGCTTTAAGTACAGTTTTAAAGTACTACATTACAATTCAAATTACAAATACTGTAATTTGTACTACACTAAATATATTTAATAATTTTAGTAACCATAGATACTTTGCATATTTAGATTAATAATAGCTTACAAAATATAATCAACAAATAAATTATTATTAGTAAAGGTTAAAATAAGACTTTATTGATCCCAGAGGAAAAATTCACACACTATCCTACAGTATATGAAGTAATAATTATCTCCAGCTCCAACAAGTGATGTATAATCCAATATACATTTATATGAAACAGGCCATTCGACATAATGAGTACTTTTAGATCATTTTTACTTTAAGTATATTTTTAGGGTAATAGTTATTAGTAATTGATCTGGGTACTTATTCTAGCACTGATAAGTAGCATCTATGTCACCAGACTTAAAAGATGGTTAGCAGGGTGGGAAGAAGAAGAATCTCGTGCTCCTTTTTTCCACGGTCTAACGGTGTAGATTTAATCGATGGCTGCTCGATGGCTGTGATAACAGTGTTGTCCTTTGGAAGATAGAGATCGAGATAGAGACAGGCTTAATGACCAAACTGTTTCACTGTCTGCAGCTGGTCCAAAATATCATATGATTGGTAATGCTGCCTTGTGGGAGCGCTTCTCAATTTCAGCCCTCATCTCTCAGCTCCATTAACCGACAAAAGATACCAGAAGCCAGAGAGGTGCACATTTCTCAGGTGGCACGATGTGGCATCAGATGATTTGTGGGTCTCTGGATTATTTGAGGCACTCTGTCTTATTTTAAACTGTATGTGGGGGTGTGCAGAAGGTGAAAATACTCCAGAAGTAGGTCTGATAATTCAGAGTCGTGTGAAAGCACCTGTACGAGTTAATGGCCTGGACATTTTCAAAATTGAAGCCATCACAGGAATGACATCAGCAGCAGCACCATCTCATATTCTGTCTGCCATTACACAAGCTGACCATGATAGGATCCCAGGCTGATAATAAAATCTGTGACATTGTGACGGTTCAGATCATGTAATCAGCGCGACGAGTTCAATTACACGCTGTAAAGAACTGCAATGAGTTGGACCCAAGAAAATGAGAACTTTGCCAGTTTACAATCCATGACAGCCAGTTCCCTTGACAATGGGAGATTTACATAATCATACTGGGAACAGAGGACGTTAAATGAATCCTCGTATAATTCAGTCCTCGTTCTATCCATACCAGTGTCTTAGCTTGTCTGGACTAAATGGTAAAAAGAGAGGGGACAGATGGAGAAGAGAGAGGCGACAGCGTGTAAGAAAAGGTTGTGAATACATCAATGGCCTACTGAGCCAACAGGATGTGCCAGCATGGGTGTGTTTGCACATGCAGGTGTGTGTGATGAGCGCATTTGTATGCTGTCGGCATCTGAAATCAGTCATGTGGTGAAGATGAATGGCGCTGGCTATAAGTGAAATGTTAATGGTCAGACAAAGGACAATAGATATATCCATTTAAACAGGTTATGTAAGCAACATACCGGTCATACCAGGCCAATGGGTCACAGCAGAATGTAGCAGAATGTACAATTTATTCTGTATATGAACACTTTCTAAAAATGGAAACGTGAAAATAATGGAGTATTTTAACATCATAGTATTGCTACTTTTCTTCAGTAAAAGCTCTGAAAACGTCTTCCAGCGCCACTGCAAACATGAATCTTATTCGCACTAAGAGGTCTGGAGGCTCGTATCTCTAAAATAAATGCAAACGTCTTTTCATTAATTTAAAAAGCACTTAGACACAATGTCTCCTCATCTCCAAACCATAAAAAGCCAAACTCCTGAGAGGTTGGCCGCATCCATGCTACCTAACCTCGAAGAGAGAGAAAGCACGCTGATTTGATTAGCCCGACTCGAGTCTTTAAAGTCTCCTAGAAATGTCAGCAAAATCATCAAAGCGACCGTCTCCTTCATAAAGCCTCGATCAAAGGCATTCTCGACATACTGCGCCTTCTATATTGTTAGCTCACGGGTAAAATGTCTACATCTGCACAACATTACTGGTTTTATGGGAGTTTTATAAGTGGAGACAGACTAAAATCGGAGAGAGACAAGTGACATTTCCCCGTCTTAGCTACACCCTCGGCCCACCAACTCTGCTGTATTTGCAATTGTGTCATATGTATGATATCAGCCTTGTTTTACAAGGAATTCCTCTTTGTTTGCTCAGTCTGCCTTCCCCACATATTACATTAATGCACTTTCTCTGTTCATTACCACCTCTGCAAGAGTGCATTTCTGCCCCGCCCTGAGTTAAACAGAGCTAGTAATCTTCACGTCACATAAAGGACAAATGGTGAGCTTTGCCACCTTAGACAGCCAAAAATATTTAGTGTTTAAATATCAACATTAGAGTGTCTTAAGTACAGTAATTGTATGAGAGGCCATTCTGGTCATAAATTATACTTGCTGTCATACACAGTAATCTCACATAAATGCCACTCCACACTCTATATGTACATGAAAGTGTCTTAAATATATGTGCAATAACACGATATATACATTCAGCTTCTCATCAGAATTGATTGTGTGTATCCTTAAAGGTCTAGTGTTTCAGATTTAGGGGGTTCTATTTACACAATATGAAAGAAATTAAATATAATATGCATTTTCATTTATGGAAAATCACCTGAAAAAAATGTTTTTGTTACCTTCGAATGAGCTTTTTATATTTACAGATGCTGCAAGTCCTCTTCCATGGTGCCATGATGCACTGCCATGTTTCTACAGTAGCGCAAAATAGACAAACTAAACACTGGTTAAGGCGTTTAGTTTCTCCTTCATGCTTGGAGCAGCAGGAGGGTGAGTGGAGGGGGTTGCAATCTGTAACTACACTGCTAGATGCCACTGAATTCTACACAGCGGTCCTTTAAAGCATGGTAAACAAGATCATACACCATTTGCAAAGCTGATATATTTTATTTATTTATTTATTTTTTCAGTCATGCATTGGTTAAATCTATTTCTGCTGTCAATGCAGGCACATTGCCATCCTTCTACCACCGTCAACTACCAGCAGAATAGCGTGAAACCAGGAATTTGTATTGCATCTTGCAAATGTGTCAATTTACACATGCATCATAGAAACAAAACAGAGACCCACTCTTAAAAACATTGCTCTACAGCGCTACTAGTGGTCAAAAAACTCAAGAGGGTGCCTTTAACGTCATGTTTAAAGGAATGTCATAGATTTTATGTGTATGTCTGTTTCACTGTGTGCTCATATCCTGTCGCAAATGGTTGTTGAAAGCATCAGAAGACCATCTACTGTGTGCAGCCCCTAAACGTTGCTCGCAGCGACGCTGAGCAGGTGCAGAATTTATTTTCATAAAAGCTGGGAGCCAATCAGAAGCTCCGATTTTAATATACTGGATATCATATTGTCTCACACACATGCACAGACCATTATTCTATTTTATACACACCGCGAGTCTCTCTTAATCTTACTCACACCATAATGTTTTTAAGCCTTTGTCATACACAACATATGTGTGTGTGTGTGTGTGTGTAAGAATGATTTATGAACTAAACAGCCTCTCATATTAATCTCACCTGACACCTAATCTCATTAAAACAATTACCTTTCAATACAAGGCTATGCGCTATAGCATTTTCATGTGTAACCTTGGTTTTTATGTGCTGAATTACACACACACACATACACCTCCACTCCTCCTACTTACCCTCCACCCACCTGCCCCACTCTCAGCAGGCAGCTCAGACCTCAGGCCACTTCAGTAGATCAAAGAAATGTTGGTATGAACCCCCCGCCTTCCAAAGCCTCAAAATCCCAGCAACACTACCCCAGTGGCTCAAAGTAACCCCACAATACACCTCACGCTTTAACAACTCTTTCCCTTTCAGGAAGCCTCAACAGAAGCCCTGAAGGACAGAGCTGTACGAGGGTCAGCATGCCTCCAGTTGGTTTCCACCCCTGTTTTATCCAAACCATTATGAGGTATGTTTGATATTTTTGCTGGCTGGCTTTTGCTGTTTTATCCACATATATGTTTCTATATCCATGTACAAGATTGCTCATATTCCTGCAGATAAATGCGCACTCACAGATGCTGACACAATCACATATTCTGCTTCCTACACCCATCCCCCTCCTGAGCTCCCTCGATCACCACCACCACCACCACATTTGGGCAGTGTTATGGTTTGGCTTAGCGCACTGCATCCTCGCCATGTCTGGTGCCGATTTCCAGGCCACAGTGCAGAAGCTTGCCAGTAGGTTTGGTGCTGGGGGGGACGGTTTGCAGGCTGAGCTGTGGAAGAGCTCCAAAGATCGCATAAACATCACCACAGTGCTGACAAAGAGAACGGGTCTCTGATGCTCTCATCTGACTGTGTGGCACGCCACAGTGAGGACTCCACATGACAGAGACGCTCTGCTTTCTGCTTTGAAATGACATTTTCTCAATAAACCGCAGCGCTGCAACAATTAGAGGGATAATCGATTTACATCAAGGCATTTATGTCACGTTTTAAAGCATTTGTTTCAACGTGATTGCATTTTAATTTGACAATTGATTATGATTCAAATTAATCTGCAATTATTTTGATAAATGAGTAATTGTTTAAGTCATTTAACAAGCAGAAATGCCAAAGATCTGCTGGTTAGAGCCTCTTAAATATGAATATTTTCAGCTTTTTCCTGTTTTGTATTTGATTGTCAGACAAAAAAAGACAGTTTCAAGATGTACCATTGGGATCTGTGAAATTTGAATTGCAATTTTCAATATTTTTATTTTATTATGGACTAAATTGTAAAACAAATTATTTAAGGTCCAGTGTGTAGGAGTTAGTGGCACCTAGCAGTGAAGTTGAAGTGAATATTATACCACGCATTCCTTCCTCTTCTCAAGCATGTAGGCTGTGAAATTCACATAAAAGAAAGAGGCCATATCTAGAGCCAGTGTTTGGTTTGTCTGTTCTGGGCTACTGTAGGAAAATGGCGGTTCAATATGGCGGACTCCGTGGAAGAGGACCCACTTCCTCTTTAAATATAAAGGAAGCAACGAAAACACAACATGAGCTTAACAGCTTTGTTCTATTTAAGTGTCCCAGTAAGCAATGACACCGTGACAGTGAGCCAGCATGCACAACACCTGCAGAAACTGTAACTGAAGCAGCAAAAATGGAATTCAGCCATCAGTCATTTTATTATTTACACCTGTAATTTTTCTGCCGTGACTGTGTCGAAATGTCTGCTGTGAAAAATGTGAAAAAAACACAACACCGACTTTGCCAAAGTGCAGACTTCAACCTGTAATAATTTAAAGCCTGTCTGCAGAAGAGGCTCGTCAGACAGTTCACAGTTAACACGGCGCGGTGTACTTTAGCACATCATTGCCCCACAGAGGCTCTCAAATCTCCCAGCAGCCATGTCTGGCACTTTCATATAGGTCTACTGCTGGAGTGTTGGAGCACATACAGTATATGGGCCAGAGAGATGGCCTCGTTGTTCACTATATTTAGCCAGAAGATGAAATTTCTGGGGAGGTTATAGCGAGAAGGATTGAGTGAGGATGTAGGGGCCTTATTTAGAGTGTTCAAGGGCTGATCATTCTTTGCTTAATGTGACACCGCTAACCTCTAACAACACCTGAAATGAAATGGGTCAAAACCAAGGCCAAACCTGTTCGCTAAGTAAAGGTTACAGTTGAAAGATAGCAATGAAATTGACCTTGGCCTCTTGAAAATAGATAATTTTGCATCATATTTTGTCGTGTTTTCATCATGATTTCTATTTTAATTCAGAACAAAAGACATTATTTCTGCATTTGTTCTGTTAAATCCCGACTACGCCGATCAATATTAGATGTTTTATCTTTATTTTTCTTCATGATAACAAAGAATTGCTCATTTCGAGATTTGAAACGGAGCCGCCTCATAAATATAGGATGCACTATACCCTGGTCATACATTCTGAAATACAATCAGCGAGAGTCTGCCATCAACAGCTGAGGACCACCAGTTTAGCAGCCGAAGGGCACATTATGTCACCTGAAAGCCATGTGAGCACCCGTCAAAACCCAACTTTCATGACAACATTATCATCCGTCAGTGGTAATTAATATTTCATAGCTTTTGATCAGACTGACAATGACGACAGCAGTGGTCGCATTATCTGTCTTTTGTCTAGTCGAGATCTGAGGGCAGATTTCAGTCCTGACATTACGCATCACATATGGAGCTTCTCATTTGTCATTACTGTGATAAAGAGCTGGATGACACCGGAGGCAGTTTCCTGATTGTCAGCCTCATCTCCACCTCACACATCATACATGCAAACAAACACACACACACACACACACACACACGCTTCAGATCTGGATTTCCCTGTGATGTGATTTGACTCATCAGGGTGACTGTGGTGGGTCTGCGCACGGTTGTTAAATAAAAAAAAGCCACATCCTTGCACAGCAGCCGCACATTTCCGAGGATCATGAGGAATTACTGCAGGCACTAGTTTGGAGCCCAGACTACATGACTGAAATGGGGTGGAATGGGCAGAGTTCATGTCATCAACCAAGACAATAGGACGAAAGCAAAAACTGAGATGAAATATTACAATTTTCACCAAAAATGTAACTAAACAATATTGTGAATGATGGACAATTGGAAAAAACTATAATGTCTATTATATATACATTTTATGATATATATTGCATTGAAGCTCTAGACAGGTAAAACAATATAATCCACCACCCAAAAGTGCTAGCTTAATAGCTAAATATCCTAAATGTTAATGTTAGCGCTTCATGCAAGGGAAAAACTATTTTTATTTGTTCTTTTTTATTCATATAGAGCCAAATCATTACAGAAGTTATCTCACGACACTTTCCATATAGAGCAGATATAGACCGTGCTCTATATAATATTATTCAGGCTTACCAGTTCCCACCATGAGCAAGCACTTGGCAACAGTTGCAAGGAAAAACATCCTTTTAAGAGGCAGAAACCTCGAGCGGAATCCTGCTCATGGTGGGTGGCCATCTGCCGCAACCAGTTGAACATTTGAACCAACATTTTATAAACTAAATGCATTCACAATCCCACTAGAAAATAGCAATGACAGTAAAAAGAAAAGCGTAATTTTGAAGCTCAAAATCTGTGGCACTGGCCCCCGCCATGTTGGCTGTCATGCCTCTTCCGCCTCCTGGCTAATAAAAAAATCGGCAGAGCCATCTATAATGACACCCACCTGTCAATCAAAGCGCCCACGCTCTTAATTCTGCATAACTTAAAGCCATAATATAATTTGAACAGGTGAGTTCTATAAAAATTCACCCTCAGTACAGTTGTCATGAACGGGGAAATTAGCTACCCAGACCAAAACAGTTTTTTGTACCAGGATGTAAACATGTTTATTTCTGCTGTGAAGTTGGACATTTTAACATGGGGGCTTATGGAGACTTGACTCACTTCTGGAGCCAGCCTCAAGTGGACGTTTGAGGAACTGCAGTTTTTGGCACTTCCACATTGGTTTCATTTCCCCAGCCACGGAGGTTGCTGCTTGGAAAATAGTCAAGAAGCACCAACAAAACAGCTATAACAAACCATAAAAACAACCATTATTAAAAAGTAACTTATTGACTAGCTAAAATCTGTATGGGTGTACTGTTAGCTTACTTTCAGGCAGCTGCTTTTTGTTTTTAAATCCATTCAGGTATAATAAAAATAAATAAATAAATAAATAAATACAAAAGGTTTTAATAATCTTTTCATTGTCATGTCATGATGGGACTCACAAATATCTTTTGTTTCTGTCATGTAACTGACAGATATGATTATTGTGCCATCATGTGGATTATCTTGAGGAGATGCTAATGAAGACATAATTTCATGCGCCATTAAGCCCAAAACACACACACACACACACACACACACATATGCTCAAACTTCCCTGAAGAATCAGGTCATCCCTGGAATGATTCATTTTTCAATCTATTAAACACTCACACACACTGAACACATTCACTGTGTGTGCCTCATTACATCAGTGTGTGTATCCATGCCTGAACAGACCTAATGACTGACGGGAGACACTCGACAGACTTACTGTACCCTGCCTGTCGCGTCATTGCCTTTCGCCTCCCCTGTCCATGTGTGTGTGTGTGTGTGCCGCGCCCTCGCTGCCCTACAGTACATTCAGAGGAGGATATTAAGCTAATGGTTTATTGAAGGAAAATGTCACGTGCTTGTAGGCCAAGGGGGGAGGAAAGAGAGCCGAAGCTGATTGGGATTCATTAAGAGGTTCCAGTCAGTTAATGTTTCATGCACTAGAAAGTGCAGGATGTAAGAATGACTCTTTTTGTCGTTCTGATTTTAAAAAGAGTTGAAAAGGACTGAGACATTTTGGCTCTGGCGCTGATGTAACGTTGAGTGATAGAAGGTGACTCATGCAGCATTTAGTAAGGCTGGGTGCTCCAATGAAAAGTTTCAGGAGATTAACCTTGGAGAAGTTATTACTGGCAGCGGAGATAAAAGGCTCCTCAGTGATTTTGACAGAGAAATGCAGCAACCACAACAGAGTTTACATCAGAAAATTAACAGACTATGTTAATTTCACCTCTTCTCTGCTTCTCTGTCACTCCATGAAAGCTCGAACCGTAAGTGAAAGAACAGAATGAACTGCGAGGGTTGCTGGAAACAGGAAATAAAAAAAGCATTTTCATAAGACATTAAAAGGAGTTTTGGAAATCTTCCCAGTTGTGTTCAGTGAACTTCACCATGTTCCAATCCACACTCCATTTATATTATACCAGATCCAAAACATGTCACAACAGGCAAAATATACAATGCAGCAATGTCAGCATGGTGTATTTTGAGTAATTACACCGCAGTGAATTTTAAATATCGCAATTTCTCCAAAAGCAACGCAACGGCATTGAAAGTTTGGAAAGTTCCGTGATGTCATTTGAAAAGAATCACGAAAAAAGGAGTTACAGCAGGTATAACTGATTGTTCATGAACACCAACACATGAAAAGTGTTAAATCATAGCTGTGGATGATGAAGGGTGCATGGATTTAAATAGTCTGGATAGTCTTCTTTTTTTTTTTTTAGAAAAACCACAGTGATCTTGACTTTTGACCACTAAATTCTAATCAGTTCACACTTGAATTGAAGAGGATCTTTGTGCCAAAATATGCCAAATGTACATATGTAGGCTACTGTATGTATGTACAATATGTACATATAATTCCTCTGGCCACAGCTGTCAGCAGCACAGGGGTATGAACAGTGTAAGAAATGAATTAAATATTATTTGCTCTGTGCTGCCCTGGTAGCTCACCTGTTAGAGTGTGTGTCCCATATAAAAAAGGCTAAAAGAGACCTTGGCGCAGCAGTGTGGATTCAGCCTCTGGCCCTTTGTCATCCCGTCTCTCTACTCACTGTCCTGTCTCCTATCCAAGAAAGGCAAAAGCCCCAAAAAATAATAATGAAAAAAGCATTTTTGCTCCAACGTACACTGCAAATGTTAGCATGTCTGGCTAACTAGCCATAGGTTTCTGAAGCTCAGGTTGGTGGCTCTGGCCACGGAAATCTTGGCAGTCCTGCCTCTGCCCACCTAATCCAAAAATGGGCAAAGACATGGAGCGTGGGTGGAGCTGAGGCGGGCTGAATGACATCTGGTTGCTCAAACAAGCCACCTGTGACAGTACCCACCTGTCAATTAAAGCCACGCTGTTAATTCTGCATAACTTAAAGCCTTAATATCATTTGAACAGGTGAGTTGTATAAAAATTCAGCCTCAGTACAGTTGTCATGAACGGGGAAATTATCTATAGAGACCAAAACAGTTTTTTGTACCAGGCTGTAAACATGTTTATTTCTGCTGTGAAGTTGGACATTTTAACATGGGGACTTATGGAGACTGACTCACTTCTGGAGCCAGCCTCAAGTGGACGTTTGAGGAAATGCAAACTTTGGCACCTATTTGTTAACATAATGAAACATTTCACCATGTGACACCAACAACAGTTACGTTTCTTGAAACTGCAGTCACTCCATGTTTTCTAAAACATTACATTTGCACATTTAGTCTTCATGCAGTTTACATGTAGGAGAACTAATTTGTGTGTGAAGGCATACAGGCATGAATTCACACACTCACATACAGTATGTCATTATGGGTCACACTCACTAGCTCAGCTGGTGTGAAATAACACCTCTCCTTGTTCTGAAACTGGAGTACTTTCAGTCCGCGGCACCCCGCTGCTGTCAGCCAAAGATCAAGGCTGAGAACAGAGAGCTGAGGCAGTTAGGCAGAATACTGCGAGAGGTCAAGCAGCTCTCTGACATCTTATATTTAACAAAACGTATTTTATTTTACAGAGGCACTTTGAAGATTTTTTTTATTCAGTACTGTGACACAGTGGACAGGGCAGTTAAAGCATGATTTAAAGATCGTGTCAAAGTTAGTTTTATCTAAAAAAAGATCTGTAAGTCTTGTATCCTGATATATATCTTAAAATTCTGACTTCCTCAAGGCTAAAATGGCAGAAACAATTCACCCCCATGGTGCTTTTATTTTATTGCATTTCTCCCTGAACTGTTTTGAATCTGCCCTTAATTTCCCACTCGCGATGACTAACCGTGGAGGAAATCCCTCTCAAATAGAAACAAGTGAATGTGTGCCACGTTTGCCCCAGCAGTAAATGTCAGTGCTCTGCTGATTGAATGCACATCGACAGAGATAACTCTGGGGCAGCATGCTGTCAGGGTCCAGTGACCTAGACTCATCACACACCTCCAGCGCTGCCGGCCCACTGGCTAAAACCAAAACCACTTCAGACCTGGATCTTTTGTTTGTTACTCATTCTTAATCATCTTGTGACCCATTTGGAGAACGAGAAACAGGTTTTTTAATCATCATTTTTGAACGATTACCTCTGATTGCCTAACATTTCTGCAAAGTCGTTGCAAATCCCTTTCATTCGGTGCTCCAAGAAGCTTTCCCACACAGTAAGAGTTATGTGCACTGGTGTGTGACCCAGACCTGAACTGTGCCGGATATCACAGATAGCGATGGGTGCTCACCTTACAAAACACACACAGATGTGAGTTTATCATTGGAAACTACAGTATTGCTGCTCTGAGGGGGGTTTCAATATGAATATATCAATAATATCTTTAAAAATATCTGTTTCTGATTTAATGTTAGCAACATTCATTTTTTTTTTACAGTGTCAATAGATTGAAGTGCTTGGAAAATACTTCCAGACCTAGTTGGGTAATAAAACATTGTGGGAATACAGACCAAGGTCGTCTCATATTACAGTGTATTAATTTCATTTTTTTATATCAAAAATTGGAGTTCAAATCACTGTCTGTTTGCCTTGAATGACTTGCACTTATACAGCTGTCACTATTAGAAATCCCTCACTTCCAAGGACATCTCTGCATTATTTTATTGTATGTGACGGGCACTGACGATGGTAGGTTGCTACATATGTGGTAAAGCGGCTCCCAAAGGACATACACATGAGCTTATTGACATTTTAGTCAAGGGTACCTCAAGATCATCTGAAAAATAGCTGATGCTGAGCCGGCTCTTATCCCACATTGTTTCCAAAATAAGATGACATAAAGATGAATAATATTTAGAAGGTTGTAGAAAAATGAGCTCCGATCAGGGGTAGTTAGGCCTCGTGGAAATTTACAAGATGTACAGGATGTTGACAGCACCATGTGACCAGAAACAGGTGGTACCCTCATTTCTATTCTGGGAGCCATGTACAGCATTTGGGCAACTGTCTGACTAACATAAAGACCTGATCTAATGTTGAGTGTATGTTCATCTGAACAATGGCAGCTTGAGAGGAAACAAAAAAAGAAGATGAACACACGTGAAAAAAATCCTACAAACGTCACAGATTGATGATTTAAATGGGTGAAATCTTCCTTTAAGATGTTTCTGCATGTCGTCAATCTGCACAGTTTCACTTTGGCCCAAATGTGTGGCTGCACCCACGTGAGATTGGCAACGCTGCAGGCGATAACACACACACACACACACGCATGCACACACACACGCACACACAGGCAGTCAGCCTGAATAAAACTGGAGAAGGGCACAGGGGCACAGTGTGTAAACACCTCAGTTAATGTGATTTTGCTCACTGTCTCCTCTGCTATTGCCCTTTCAATCTCACTTAGCTGTATTTATTTGGACATAAAGATCAGAGAAAGGATACTGGATAAGATAGGGAGCAAAGACCCTCATAAATAAACAAAACAAAAAAGTATAAAATGACTATTTTGTAAGCCATGCAGGCAAAATCTCCATAATTTTCTGATTCAGACAGCATTTGAATGAGGTCAAATGCATATGGTACAGACATGGCAGCCAAATAGCAGAGCTATAGTGTGTAAAATCCCCCTGGCACTGCTGTGTCCTGGAGGCAGCGCTCCCACACAACAGACGGGACTCCCACCACACAGCCTGCAGGGTGGAGTTGTCTCACTGTAAAAAGGCTGCCAGCAACACCGAGAGTCCAATCACTCTGTCACAGAGGGGAGAGCTGATGCAGAACGCTGCTGTTTTCCCATTTTTGTAAAATTAGCAGTGATGCCACATTTGGGAAAGTAGCCTGAAGGCTGAGAGATGAGGCCTTGAGACCAGAAGGGTGCCTGTTCACACTCTGTGATAGATAGAAAAATGTGAATGTGGTGCATTTTGGAGCCCGTAGGGAGATCTAGTCTTCATTTTACTCTTTTCTTTGTGTCTTCTCATAAGGATCTGGATGAAAGCTCCTGTGTTTTCTCTAGCTGTGTATGCCACAATAAGTGTGTGTATTATTCACAGATAATGAGGGGAATCCTCTGTGGAAACTACCAAAGCTGCTCACTGGAAATGAGCAGCATCTGGTACTGGGTTCAGTGGGTTTATTGGTTTTCCATGTGTGTAGAGATTTCAGCTTTGTTTGCTGTTAAAGAAAATCCCCAATCAATGCCTGCTCACAGCATTTGATTAATATACAGCTGAGGGTTCATTCTGCAATAGCTGAGTGAAATGAGTATAAAACATAAAGAATTATCATAATAAGGTGTCTTGCTGTGTCACCTAGGGATCAAATTTGACTCCATATGAGTTACAGGAGTCATTTATTGTGCTCTGGCACAGCAGAAACACACTAGCATATTATTTAACGTGTAAGTAATTTAGTAATTTATTTTTATTGTTATTTCTCCCAGACTAACACTTTAGTGTGTTGGTACAGGTGAATTGGAATTAAACAAGCTTAAAATTGGTAATTAAAAACTATATTTCAACTCCATTTTTTGAGTTTTGTATATGTAAGAATTATTTGACTCTAAACAATGTTTACTCCTATTCTTATTTTGTACTATATATACATAAAACAGGGAAGATGCTGCAATTAAAACACTGTAGATTTACTGTTTGAATTTGATTTAAGTCACTTTTAGGTCTACTTTGCTTCTACTTTTACATTTTAATGGCCTTTTATTTTGAATACTATGCTACTTCAATTAGCTTGGATCATGAAAAACAAAATAACATAAACATAATTTAAATTCTGTCCCCATGTCTTCATTTAAGATAAGTCTGCGACTTAATTAGTATTCACTCTTAACTAATCTTATTTAATCTGAATGCTAATTGTAGTTAGCAGTTTTTGTTTGCTATTAGCAAACAAGCTAATAGCATTTTGAGCACAGGAAATTAAGTCTTTTTTTTTTTTGAAAAACACATCTATTTAAGAGACTATAATATCTTCATAAAACCATTTTCATAAATGTTAGACATTTTTAAAGGTGCAAGATTTTGGGCCTTTATTTTCAGAATAAGGGAAACATGGAATATAATATTCATAACTATGTTTTCATGCATGTATAATCACCTGAAAATAATAATCTTTTTGTTTTTGTTACTTAAAAATGATCCTTTTATATTTACAGGGAGCAGGTCCTCTTTCACGGAGACCGCCATGTTGAAACACTGTGTTTCTACAGTAGCCCAGAACAGACAAACTAAATATTGATTCCAGACAGGGCCTTTCAAGTGTTGGTTCTCCTTCACACTAAGAAGGTGAGGGTGATGTGAGGAGACTGAAATGCAGCAATTAGTCCACTAGATGCTAAATTCTACACACTGCACCTTTAACAAATTTTATTTCATCTGAATGCTAATTGTAGTTAGCAGTTTTTGTTTGCTCTTAGCAAACAATTAGCATTATGAGCACAGAAACTTTTTTTAAACACACATTTATTTCAGAGACTATAGTATGTTTTATTCAATTTTAAACAATTTTAATAAATTTTAGACATTTTTAAATTGCTGTTACTAACGTATGTTAGTAAAGCATTGATATTTGCTAGCCTCTTGGTTTTTTAAGCTAGTTTGTGTTCATGTGCCTTTTTTTGTGTTTTGGTGATTGTACTCGACAACCACTTGACTTCTGTCGACAAAAACTGTAAAAACTGTACTGCAAGTATTCATTTCTCTCCTCTGTTTACTATAATGTTAATTATCTTTTGTATGTTTGATATAAAAGTTGTGGTCGGGGTGTAGTTCAAGCGGGGGCGCCATCATGGAGGACAGGCCCAGCAGGCTGCTCTGTGTGTGTGTGTGTGTGTGGAGGCTCGCGGGAGGGACGAGCCTCATCCAGACTGCTGCCATTGGCTCCTGCGACGTTATAAATACAGGCAAATGGCATTTACCGGCTCAGAGCAGGCGGAGACACAGAGGGGGAGACAAGGCAGGCAAGTTGGGGAGGCACCGCGACCGCATCTGTCGCTTTTAACATCTCGACGAATCACGCAACGCACGCACAAGGATTGGACTTTTTTCCCCACATTTAATCCCGGCTGAAATCAATGAAGGAGAGACGCTCGTGTCAGAAATTATCTCTGAAATCCGGCATGGATCCCAGTCAGAGTGTGAAGTGTAAGATAGTGGTGGTGGGAGACAGCCAGTGCGGGAAGACTGCCCTGCTTCACGTGTTCGCTAAGGACTGTTTCCCTGAGGTGAGACCCCTGCAAACCCTGCACACTGATGAACATGATGCTAATTAACCTGGTTTTATTAATACACAGTGCTGTGATCATAAAACATGTCGTGATTTTTATGGAGATGGATGAGACAGATGGGTTAATGCTCCAGTAATGATGAAGGACATGCACTGTATATGATGTATGTGTTGCAGCTGTACAATAAATGCAGGTTTAACGGTGGTAACAGAGCTTTAGTGTGATGGCACAGGTGATTATACACACATATAGCTGTGGTATTTCTCTGTTTCAAGCTTAATTCTGATTATCTCTATTAAAGTTTAAATTACTGTGTCCTCCCCGCAGAGCTACGTCCCCACAGTCTTCGAAAATTACACAGCCAGTTTTGAAATCGACACGCAGAGGATTGAGCTCAGTTTGTGGGACACCTCAGGTAATTATGCTCCCTCTTCACCGCCTCATGTTCTCCTCGTGATGTTGTTGGACGTCACTGCAAATCAGTTGTGGTGAAATGTCCGGACACGTTCCAACATGCGGGTCATTTGCACAAACCTTCTCTCAGTGTGACCCCCTGGACATACAAGCTGCTCCCTGTCTGATTAGAGGTGATCTGATAGGGATAGAGGTCAAACCTGGCCACATCCTTGCGCGTTGAGGTCGACGCTGAGGTATCTCCCCTCAAAATGTGAAAATCACGAGATGTAAAGAGGCTCAGGGTTGCGTTTTGCGAATAATGAAATTAATCTCTGACCCATTTTAATCAATAAAGCTGGGTTAATCCTTTTTCATAGTCAGGAGTTGCCGTTTCTACAAGCCAGGCACGTTTTCCCCTCAGATTATGAAAGCGGCTCACCTTTTACCTACATAGAAATTGTTAGTATTGTAACAAAGCGTTAACGCAGAAACGCATCAAAGTGCTGGATTTGATTTATGAATTCCTCCCAGCTGAGCAAATCTAAAGCAGAACCAGGAAAGGGAAGATAATGACAGGCTGAATGGAGCACACACACACTCATACATCTGGAGAACACACTTTGAAATTCACCCCATTGCAGTTTTCGGGAAAGTTTAGTTGTGCAACATGTGTAACTGACTTTCTGGCTTCTATCGGCCTTGTTGGTTGGACTTTATGTTCAGGGTCCAAGCCAGCTGCTGTGTCCCCTGTGTGTGTGTGTGTGTGCTTAAATGTGTGTGTGTGTGTGTGTGTGTGTGTGTGTGTGTGTGTGTAAACAAACCCACTTTTCCCATCCATCAATGCCCGAGCAGTGAATAGCACAGCAATCAGGCGTGAGTGAGGCGTATGTTGCGTGTGTGCGAGCATGTGGTGTGTGTGTGCGTGTGTGTGGGTGTGGGTGGGTGTGATGGGCGGGGACAAGTCGACAGCCAGCTGTTGCAGGTCTCTGGCCTTGAATTCCTAGGCGACGTTTGAGTTTCTCGGACGAGAAAGTCAATTTGCAAGTCCTGATTTGAGACAAATTTCTCGACAGCTGGGCAGGGAAAGTTCGAGTTTTCTGCTGAGAGGAAATGAAAATAAGAGCATCAGCAGATAATCCTCATTTTCAGGCTTAGTAACACTACAAGCAAGCAAAACAAGGAGCTCACATTTCAAATTCCTCCACCCCTACAGTGTGTGTGTATTGTGGAAGTGGAAAGGCGAAGAAATGAAAGCAAGCCAGAGAGTGAGAATTTTGTTTTATTGCGCTGTGTTGGCCGGACGCCTGGAGCCATTTTCTTTTCTCTCTGCTTCATAAAACAGCAAGAAGGGGTGGTGGTGGGTGGCGGGGGGGTTCCTATTAGATCAGTGGGTCTAAGATGAAGCCAGATACACCCCACCACCCCCATCTTCAATCCTAACCCCCCACCCAACACACGAGCAAGCACACACACACACACACACACCCAGCAGGGACTGATTGATACAGCTTTCAGCTTGACTGGTCCCTTTGTAGAGAGACCCATCGGCCATGGCCAATCCAATCGATCCCTTATCTCCTGAGGGGTGTGTGTGTGTGTGTGTGTGTGTGTGTGTGTGTGAGTGACCCCAGCATGCACTGGGACAAAGACCAAGACACAGAGGAGAAGGCAAACACTTTGCCCCCCCCCCCCTTTCCTCCCTCACAAACACACACCTACACACACACTGTGGTGGTCTTTGTTCTTTGCAGTGATGAGTGGCCTAATGAGCAGCCTGGTGTGTGTGTGTTTAAAAGGGAGGGTGATGAGAGTAATTCAGGTCATTAAGGTAAACGCCTGCCAGTTGTGTAGCCTTCCATTTGTCCCTCCGCCCTGCTTGTCCGTGCTAGCTCTGCTTCCCGTGCTCAGGGTGGGGCCCCCGTCGGGACCGAGGCGCAGTCTTTGATGCTTTGCAATACTTTTACCCGCAGAGGAAGCGGTTTACGCTGTCTGCCTGCATGTCTAAATGAGCTGCAAAGGTGTTTGTTTGAGAGGATGGGAAGAGACAGGGAAGGTAAACAGAACGTCCCCCGCAGCTCAGCGCCCGCGTGCCTGAGGCCTCTTCTCATTTTCCTGAGTTAATCAGGGGTTGTCTCCCACCACCAAGTATGTAATCGCAGGCAGGGCTGCAACTAACATTTTTTATTATTGCCAGTTTGGTTTAGTTTATTTATTTATTTTTTTTGCTCTGTTTTGTTTGGGAGTTCCTAAAATGTAAAGAAAGGCCCACAACATGTTCCCAGAGCCCATGGTGATGTTTTTTAATTGCTTGTCCTACAGTGCAAAACCCAAATATTCTTAATTAACAGTCATATAAAGCAGAGAAAAGCAGCAAATCCTCACATTAGAAAAGCTGGAACCGGCAATTGTTTCAGATATTTACAATTTAGTGATTTAAATCTGCATACATAGTTTTTGGCTACATGAATGACTGACAGTTGCCTATTCACACATGCGGCTGATCTGCGACTCCTGACTGAAGGTCCTTCAGCTGCCAAATGTGCCGCTATGTTCACGAGCTAGTCGCTCGCTTTGTCTTTCTGTTGTTTGAGACTGTTTGGTGTGTTTTGTTAAAGCTCTTTGTGCTTCTGGAAACAACGCTATGAGAACGGTGAAACCATAGTTTCAGGCCAGCAGACCAAAACAATGAGCTAAAAGAGGCTAAAATGATCTGTAGAGTGGGACTGTTGTAGGGTTTACAGTCTTAGCCATTGTTTATATTAAAACACTGATTAAAGCAGCTTAAATTTTCTGTCAATCAACTAATGGTTTCAGCACTCATGGAATGTTGCTTTAAACAGATTTTGCGCCATTGCACTGGGGAAATCTTCGTACTTATTGAGTGAACTGCAGGAAACTAGCATCAGTAGCCTAGAGGTATTTGTTGCAACTTTCTTAAATGACTTTTCAAAGCTTGGCTAAACAAAATCTGATCAGATAAACACAGGAACTTTCAGGCATTTTCACATCAAGGATTACCAAAGTGTGTCAGGCCCAGTGGATCTCATTTGATAGTACTTATCCGGGAGAACCTCATGGGAAAGTCCTTGTTTTTTTTTTTGTGTAGAGCTGATTTGAACAGCTGCCGACTCTGCACTTTAAAAGATGACCCACTTTAAAAAAAACAAGAAAGTCAGATAAAGAAGTTCTAAAGGAAGATGCATAATGACAGAGTTTGGTCAGAGCAGCATCACTTCCCTCCTGTAACTTCTCGAGCGTGTTGCATGTGCTGTTTCCCCCCTTGTAATGCTGGACAGCATAGCTGTGGGACTTCTTCACACACTCAGTGAAGCCCCTCCGCTGCTCACACACACTGTGGCCCCTCCATTCCTTTTTCGGCAGCCATTGTTGCGTTGGATCACATTTCTGGGCTCAGCGAATTGGAGACGCATGTCTGGCATTCCTCAGACTAAAGGTTTCTACTTCCTCCTCCACAAAGACCCCTATTGTACCCAGCAGGCCTAGATCCTCGGCGGAGTGAAAGAGAAGTGGCGTGGTTCACTAAAGCCCTACCTCGTTTCCAAGGGGAAATTGAATCACGCTGGAATTTGCCGACTGCGAGAGAGCCTTGAGCTAACGGTGGTTATACAGTGTATGAACTGAAGGACAGTGGAACCCTGGAAGAGATTAATAGACATCCTGTCGGCTAATGTCATGGAAGGACTTACTGTGTGGTGTTACACCTGACATTAAAATCCGTGTCCGGTCTTCGTGACACTGAACACCTTCTTGGCTCTCCCCGTCCTTCCATTCACCCGCCTGTTTAAATGCCATGTACTTCATTTGTGTCGTTGTCGTACTCGAGTACTCGTACTTTGAGTGTCATTCACACCTTCAGAGCTTGTTTATGTGGATCTTTATGTTTTAGGTTCAGTCCCATCTGGATGTTTTTCATTCAGTCGAGATTGAACGTGTTTGTCTTGTTGGACACTTAATTCACTCCTGAGCTTCTTTTCATCATGTGTTTAGCAGGTAATGAAGGTGCTAGATTTACAAGCCCAACGTGCCAGCTTACTTGCCCCAGGCAATCAGACAATCAATATTGTCGAGCCATACAAGTGAAGCAGTGACGGACAAAACAACAGTGCATACTCTGGCAATCTGATGAGATATTTCCTCATCTCAATCATGACTTTGCTGATTTTAGAGGATCTTATTTAACCAAAAGTATTGTATGGCTGTGTTAAAACATAAAATACTGTTCGCTACATTTTATTAAACAAAATACCATTAAAATATTTAATGATGAATCGATCCACATCATAACATAACATAGCATATTGTAGCATATTTTAACATATCATTTTAGGGTGAAATATTGATATTATATAAATATCAAAGTGGCATTGTTACATATACGGTCACTCATAACAGTTACGTTTTATTGTTACGTATTGTAGCATGTCTCATCGCAACATAGTGTATTATATCGCTGTATATCATAACATATCAGAACATTTTATCTTACGTGTTCGTATCGTAACATTATTTATTAACATATAGTGTGTTATGTTCAAATCTGATGGTAACATATTGTATCGCAACGTTGCATCGTAAAAAGTTATCGTAGCATGTCTTATGGTAACATAGCGTATTGTAACACTACATATTGTAATATATTGCTCATCGACATGCACTGTTATGTTATATTGATACATGTAACACATTATATTATAACATATCATCATGTTGTAACATGTGTCTTATATCATATTGCATCTGCACACACTGTAATACATTGTGATGTGTTGTATTAGCATGATGCAGCAACAGATATCTTGGTAACCACAGCAACTACAGCAGACTTGACTTCAGGTTACTCCAGTTTAAATTGCTCTCCGTCTCCTCTGTTTGTGTTGAACGTGTCTGTCTGCCGAGAGGTTATATATGTAATCTGGACGGTGTAGGATGGCTCGACGTGCCTGTCGCTGTTTGCTGTTTCCACAGGTGTCCCCGAAGGCTTAACGCCTCTCCACACACACATACACGTGCTCGCCGCCCTTTAGCTCAGTTCTGCTCAGCTATGTCAGCTATGCAGTAAATCAGCACGCCTGCAGACCTGTTGCCATACCTCCAGACTGTCAGACGCAGCTGGCTTACCTCAGGACTGTGTGTGTTTGTGTGAGATAAAGTAAATTTCCATGTCAGTAAAACATTTGTGCAAAGGAAAGTGGTCTGTCTTGAATATTATGGAATATTTTAAAACAGTATCGCAGGCAGGCAATATGGGGAAATTTCAGATTGTATTTTTTCAGTGAAAGTTAGAGAACATCTGGGCAACTTGAATAATGAGTCACAGTACATGAATAGGGCAGAATGTATTTCCCAACTGGTTTCATGTGTATTTATTACATTAAATTGCGCTGAGAAAGCACATTAGCAAACCAGGAAGGAAGAACATTTTTACATCTTGGAAGAGTTTTTTACTTAGTCATGGAAAATCATTTGTCGTTTTTCATCAGGACCACAGTGGAAGTTTGGTATTGTTTCCCGTTTTACACACAACAGCGTTCATTTGCTCTGTGTGTGTGTGTGTGTGTGTGTGTGTACGAGACACAAGGGAGGATATGTTTTAAGAGAAGGCGAGGGGGCTGGACAATGTGTGTGTCACTGTGTGTTTAAAGGACAGAGAGGGTGGACAGGGTGTGTGTCTTCCTTCCAGATATAGAGATCCTGTGGGAGAACAATGACAGGAGCTAATTAGATGACAGTCACCAGGTCTTTGTGTGTGTGTGTGTGTGTGTGTGTGTCAGCTGTGGGATTTCTTCTTATCTTTCCAGTTGGCAGAAAGATGACCTCAAAGCAGAGTTTAGTCTCAGACCTAAAGCAGTAAAGACTACACTAAAGAAAACCATTGACAGAGCTGCACGCACACTTCAACCAGATGTAAATTGTGATCCTCCGTGAGAGTTGCTGCTCTTTTCCTGTTTATGTTTTGCGGCCTGAAATAGAGAGATGCACTTAAAGGATTTCCAGCCATAAATACACGTACCTCCAGGTAAATTCACAGGAATATGTGCAGACACTTTAAAACAAGACCTCACACACTGCAACCAGCAATTCAGATATGTGTGCTTCAACTCATTGGGTTGGTAAAAACAATCAATTCATTGTAAAATGTCAACCGACTACAGCTTACCCTTTCAGTCGCGGGATCTTATTTTTCCATGATTGGTTCCAGACAGTGAGGGCAGGAAAGAAAAAAAAAAAACTTCAAACAATGCTATGTGGTCGTGATTGATTGTGAGACAGCCATGAAAAATGAGAAATAAATTCTTGCGGGGGATCCCACATTCCCTCCTCGCCTTGTGCTTTCAGTGTTGTGTCGATGATAGCCGCTCAGAGTCGGAGCCTTTTGTGTTTAGGTGGTGTCACCTAACAAGACGGCTTTCCAAAAGATTCTCAGGGGAGTGAGTGGAAAAGCAAAGACTCGTTGGGAAGCCTGTTCCCATATGAAACACATTATGTTCAGATCAAGACATCAGAATAATTTATTCTGTGCAGTTCCTGGCGTTCACACTTCACTGAGTTTTTCGATATAGTGAAAGGCATTAAGACAGACATTGTGAAAGTGTGTATCAACATTTGGGAAAGCGATACCACTGCATTACTGACCCCCTCAAAACTGTCCTGTCGCTATGACTTCTCTGCGCCAAATAGTCCCCCATAAAGTCAGGGGCTGTTTAACTGCGGCCTGTTAGCTTGTAAACGTGCATTGCAATTTACACTTAGCCAAATGTGCAATGTGTTTCAGCGCAACTTCAGTTTTCACAGAATTGTTTACTGTCTCTGTCGGATGGAGCAGTGATCTTTCAGTCAGTTAAAGCTCTGAAACCAGCGTCTTGAAACGATGCTACGAGAGCGGTGAGACTGAACCAAAACGGTAGTTTCAGCCCAGTAAACCAAAACAACGAGCTGAAAGATGCTAAAATGACCCGCGGGCCGGATGGGAGGCTCAAACTCGCGCTCAAACACGAGGAATGCGTGACTATGGACAGATACGGTACTGATTTCTGCATGCGGCGGTTGTACGTTTATTGTGCACACATCAGCTAGTGTCATGCTTTGTTGTACGAGGCCCAGGCCTGGAAGGAAGCATGGGTTGTTTAAACAGTGTTGTCTCCCATCCAGACTGTTTAGATTAGGATCACTAGATTCCTGAGTGTGTGTGTGTGTGTGTGTGTGTGTGTGTGTGTGTGTGTGTGTGTGTGTGTGTGTGTGTGATGGTGCATTCCTGGCTTTACTCCACAGCAGTGTTTTAAAAAGACCTCCCAGGGGAACCTTCAGTTACCAAAAACAAAATTCTCCAGATTTTTGGCAGCTAGTTGTGTGTGGTCAGCTCTCGCCTGTCATGTGATCTTGACTCACCTTGACATGACGCCACCCTCTCCTCCCCTTCCCCTCCCCTCCCTTCCTCTCCGTGGATGTTTCAGTCTGGCGGAGCGATGGGCGTCTCCCTCACACATGGTTTCAATTTTTCATTTCCTCGCTCTGAAGTTCTCTGTTTCTCTGAGAGGATTTCTTCAACAACTGATCTTGTCGCAGTCAGCACATTTTTCCGACTGATGCTGCATATTTGTTTTTCTCGCCTGGTTGCCATGGATTATGGCTGAGCTGCGTTCATGTCATATGAGAATAACTGTCAGAAACGCTTTCGACTTTAAAGCGATGATTTGGCTGTGTTCGTGCATTCTAGAAAAGATAATTGAGGTTTTCCGTAGTTTTGGTCACTGCCCCTCACTTCAACGCAGGTATTTCCTGTTCAGTGAAGTCAAAATGTCTCCCAGTATAAAAAAAAAAAGTTCTTGAATTGGAAAACCTGTGACACAAGTTGTCCAATTTTCTGTCTGTAAAGCACTGTTGGCAAAAGCTGGATCCCTGTTTGGAGAGCTCCCAAAATAATGTTCAACAGCAAATTAAATCAGTCGTAACGAGAGTGCTTGAAGTGATTTCCAATCTTAAATTCACAAGGATGAAGTTCTCTTGCATAAACCTGGTTGTGTGAGTATTTGTGTCTCCTTGTCCTTGTCAAAGAGCTTCAAAGACCGACCAAATTGAATCTGAACGTTGTGGTAATACGCTTCATATTTGTGTTTTCATTTTGTTTCAGGTTCTCCGTACTACGACAATGTAAGGCCCCTCTCCTACCCAGACTCTGACGCCGTCCTCATCTGTTTCGACATCAGCCGCCCTGAAACGCTCGACAGCGTACTGAAAAAGGTTTGTTGGTCTTTACTGACACATTAATCCCAGAGGCGATCATCATGCTCTTTGATGAGCTCAGTAGAAGTCTTTAGCCTGTAAACTGTAAACATCCCTTGACTTTGATTTAGCTTGATCTGCTGACAAAGGCCGTGTTGTATTTATAGTCAGGAGATTTTTCTGTTGCCTCTGTCACGTCAGATCTTGTGATGTGAAGTTGTAAAGCTCTAGTGTGACTTGAAGGTGGCTGGGTCAAGTCCCTTGAGCGGCTGGAAGAGGGAAGTAACACTCTCCTCTGACTTCTGAACCCATACTGAGGTGTAGCTACGAGTTACTCACATGAAGCCGCTGGTGGTTACTGTCTGATGACTGTGGTTGTACATGACTCCCACATATCAGAGGGTGTACTAAACATAAAGTAGGACATGCAGCATCAGACATCGGACTGGTGGAAGGCTGTGGTGGGACCAGAAATGCTAAAAATGTAAACCTATTGTTCTCTACGGTTGAAACACACCTGGCACTTGCTCATCTTTTGTAAAGAACATCCTGTTTTCATGGTGTTTTATTTTAGCTGTCTATAAAAGTTACAATACGACCAGGTTTCCTAATTTAGAAGTCCCAATCTGAAACAGATCCATGGAAAACCTACATTAACTTGGCATCTTCAAAGGAGACCCAGTCTGAAAGGAATTCAAGAAAAACTAGACATGACCTCATTTTGGGATCCAACAACTGGACCCAGTCAGACTTAGGGTGTTTTGAAACCTGTAGTCTTAATCAGTGGATAGGTAAAAACGGTCAACGGTCAACCAAAATGAATCACTCAGGTCGTGTCATGAAGGGAATGTACTTTGTTGTCAGCCCAGGTCAGACCTCGCATTTTCTGGTTAGCTGCTTGCAATGGTTGATTTCACTCATCAAAGCGCTTCGTGCTATGGGAACCCTTTTAGATCAAATCATGCTTGTGACTAGACCAAGACGAGTCCTTCTAAAGAACCGTGTTGTGCTTTTCTTTTCTATGTTCAGATACAAACGAATCATACAAAGGGGGAATGCGAACAGGAGAGGACTTGGCCTAACTTTGATCCCAGGTCCATGACCTTTCCAAACCTCTACCCTAGATAGTGTCTGCAGTGATGCCTTTTTTGTGATCGACCCCCAACAGCTACAATTTTAGGAATTTTGAGGTCATGGGTAGAGGTTCCCCAATGACCCTCAACTTATTTATTTGGACTAAAATGAGTCAAATGTAAACATACCCAGTCTAGAAAGTCTGGAAGTTATAGCCATGTGTGGCAGCCATAATAGAGGTCTAAATGTATATGATCTGCTGTTAAAAATCGTGAGCTGTTTCATTCTTTTTAATTGAGCATATGTATTTTCACCAGTCATCCAACAGTGTTACTGTTAAATCATGTTAGCTTACCATCATTAGCAGTAATTAGAAATGTGTTAACCAGTTGTTCCAGTCATTGGGCTGTCTGCTCACATGCTACAATGTGAGTGTCTGTCTCATGGTCAAACTGTGTGTTATGTTCGTCAAAGGCCATGTTTCAGACAATGAGCTCCTAGATTAGAATTAGCGTTGGTTTTTGGCTTTTAGTCAAGTGCTGTTTGTGCAGACAGAAAGTGGTAGACTGTACAAAACAACTTCCTCTTTGGACATCGATGAACTTGATCCCCTGACCAGCCAGCCTGCCAGCCAGCCCAGAGGCATATTAGCTGAGATTAAATCCCCTGGAGAAATGCCATTAATCACAGAGCATTTATTGTTGTCAGGGAGGAAACATGGGGATTATTTGTAGTTCCTTTTCAGGGTTCAAAGCATAAGGGGTACCAGGAAGTGGCAGCTGTAACCTTTGTACCTAATGGATGGGTGATGGGGGGTGGAAGTCCTGGGATCTTGTGTCAGATCATTCGGGCCAACATGCATATTTGATCAAATATTTGAACTCTTTATTGGATTTAAGCTTCTTTGTTTGGTTGATATTTTGGGATAATGGAGCAGAATTTTCTCACTACTTTTGAATGAAATAAAGGTTTGTCTCTGAATGTTGCCTCATTACAAGCTTTTGTCTTTCTCCACAGTGGAAAGGGGAGATCCAGGAGTTTTGTCCCAACACTAAGATGCTGTTGGTAGGATGCAAGTCAGACTTGCGCACCGACCTGAGCACACTGGTGGAGCTTTCCAACCACAGACAGACACCAGTCTCTTATGACCAGGTATGCAGAAATTTAAATGAAACATACAATTAGTAAATTAGTGAGTGAAATCACTCATGAATAGCCACTCATTGTACTCTACTTTAAGCCATGTTTAACTGATCCCTATAAGAGCGAAAATCCTTTTCCGGTGGTGACCATATTTGACCTCTTCCTCCTCAGGGTTCTAGCATGGCGAAGCAAATCTCGGCGCCCTACATCGAGTGCTCGGCTCAGCAGTCGGAGAACAGCGTCAGAGACATTTTCCATGTGGCCACGCTGGCTTGCATCAATAAAAACAACAAAAACGTCAAGCGCAGTAAGACCGCCCGCGGCACCAAGAGGATTTCACACATGCCCAGTAGGCCCGACCTGGCGGCGGTGGCCACGGACCTCCGGAAGGACAAAGCCAAAAGTTGCTCGGTCATGTGACTGATCAGACTGAGGAGGATTAGACTGAGAATGAGGACAGAGCACAGTGCAAGCAGGAAGCAATGGGGCAGCGCTCTCTCCTGCATGCTAAAGACCCCTTATTTGTCCGGAAAGGGGTTTTATAAGCTTCAATTGATGTACATGTTACTGGAATACTCTGCACCAACGAAAACTCAATGCGTAGTAGCATCCCAATCTATGTGGCCCCCCACCCCACCAGACGAGGAAGCTATCTGTCAGCGAGCTACCTGCTCGGGGAAGTGACCTGCTTCCTCTGGGAGGACAAAGCGGATGTGGTCGAGGCTTTCCACACCAACAGGAAATGAGCAGGAGGAGTGATGTCATTAGGAGATACTCATTTGTAAAGGAAGTGTTTAAGAACGTGATCTTTTGAATGAGAGCTAAAGCCGGTGATGGGGGGGGGTTTGCTGCCTGGGGAAAAAAGAGGAGCTGCTGTTGTTTGTGCTGGATCAAAGACCATTTGCTCAGAGGGCTTACACAACAACTCGTCACTGTAGTTGGGAACTGACTCTCACCCCTGCTCCTGTAACTGTTAGTCTGCGTGCAGAGGTGATTAGAAGAAGAATTTCTTAGTCCTGCACAAAGGAAACCTGACGCTGTTTGTCCCCTGTCTCTGATATGTTGTCGGTATAATGTGAAGTCATTGGTGTGTAACTGCATCGTTGTTTTATTTTAGCTTCACCCTAATGAGTTGCAACCATGATCCTAGGAGCTGAACGATCCCTCTGATCACGCCTGAGCTATTTGAGTTCATAACTGCACATTTGTATCAGTCAGACAGCCATTCTGTGCCCATTCATTTCACCTCAACAGCTCCACATACATAATGCCTCTCAGAAGACAGATTATCCTAACTGTTCTCCACACTGACAGCTTTATGATGTCCCCTGTATTATACTGGAGAGCCATTATTAAAACTCTCACAGCTGTATGCAGCCTCTAGAATTTGGCCAACGATTCCTCAAGTCCCGGTGATGAATAAATGTAATTTGACCTTTCACCAATCTGTGACACTGTTTTGAGATTAGAACAACAACAACTTGCATAACACAAAACCTCTTAATGGACCGTAATGGGCCCAAAAGCTTTAATTGACCAACACTTAAAATACTAAATTTGACTAATTGTGTAAAATGAGTATGTCGAAACAGGCCGACAGCCAGCTTGAGCTATGAATCATTTTTCCACTGCACTTTAGGGAGGGAGTGGAAATGAAAGCAACAATTAAATTTTGTTTATTAGGCTCTCAAAAAACATCAAAACTCTCTGCTGAGCATTTCCCTGAAGTGTTTAGACTCTGGTGTTGTAATATTCCGATAAAGGCCCGGTCACACCAGCATTGAAAACAGTGTAAATTCACAATGAAATCAGTTCTTTCCACCACATCAGGTCCAAATTAACTGAATTGACTTTTGAAGGAACAGAAAGTCCAAAATGGTGGAGCCCATCATAGTTTACTAGCTATGTTGTTTTTGTTGTTATTAGCTACATAGTTGTTGTACACTTATTTACTCAGCTCCACAAAAGAGAAATGATTTGTAGACCGTTAGGAGACAGGAGGCCATGCTACTTTTTCGAATAAACTGAACTCGTCCTGTTAGCGACCAAGCTAATGAGACTTCTAAATGATACTTGATGAATTTGCTTGCTCATAGAGCCCCCCCTTTTCAGTAACTGTTCATTGTAGACTTGCAACAACTAATTAATTGGTTCATGAACATAAAATTAACTACTAAGAGTACAGACAGAGAAAATCGAAAGAAATTTAGGGAGCTAGCGTTAGCCGGCTGGCTAGCCAGTTAGCGGTTAGCTCACCAGCTCCGACACTTTACCAATTATCCCTCACCTTCTATAACAACATATTTTAAAATAATTTCCCTGTTTCTCTTTCTGGTGTGAGCAGGCCTTAGCTCAAATTGGATAATTTTATTTTTCCTACATGGTTGGTAATGTCAGTGTTTTGGTTTCACGACCCTGACCTGAAATACGTCATAATGTAAACAACAAATGGGTGTCAGTTTGAAGATTTGATTTTTTTTCTAGTCTTGAGAAAGTGTTTTAAATTTGTTTCTCTAACAACAGTGCAATTATGGGGCTGTTTAAATATTAAAGGTATTGATGCACTTTTAATGTAACTTTCAGACTTCCCTGTTAGCTTGTTCAAATGCCAGAGACATGTCTCATTTGGCGGCTCGGTGGCTTATCGTTGTTTTCTAATCTGTCATCACCTCCCAATGTACATTATCATGTTTTCTTGAATGTTGATGTCACCTTCACATGTCTTTGCCAATGTTGTTTGCCGCAATATTTATTGAATTATATATTTTCCCTTTAGAATAAATGCAAATGGAATTAAAGAGAAGTGTCTTTTCTGTTCATTGAGAGAAAACATGCTGTAAAAATGGAAAACATGAAGCTGTAGTTTTGTGATCGTTCAGTTATCACTCCACCACAAGTGAGTGAGTGAATTGGTACTCATGGGAAGCACATCTGTCTCCCATTTGAAGCAAAGAAATGTTGATGGGTAGAGCCAGAGATTCAGCTTCTCCTAATTTGTGAAAAATTCACTGCTCGCTAAGGACACATTTACACCTCTGTGACAAAAACAGTCTCAATGTGATGCAAATGAAAGCTCCAAACTCCTTCTGAGAAAGTGACTCAGCAAATTAAACGCATCCGGTCTGGTATTTTCAGACGAAATAAGACTCATAGCATCCTGATATCTGGCAACGATCACATTTTCTGACCATTGCGTCACTGGATTCTCACCAGGTTTCACACTTTGCTCTGAACTGAGGTAACAGTAATAACTTCTGCACAAGTTCAGGCTGTTCTCAAGGATATTTTCTTTCTTTGTCACCTAAAATTGAACTCATATGGAAAGCAAGAGCTGGAAATAGCATTTCTTTCTATCTGAATTTATGAATTTGAGAAGGCAATTTGACTCTGGGTATTCACAGGTACACCAACGGGTTCTTGTGTAAAGGCAGGGGTCAGGCAAAGGTCAAAGCAAGCACATAAATACATGCAGATGTGGACTTAAAGCACATGTGGTGTTAACAACTATGTACATATAGTACATAATGTTATCTTAAATATATTGAAATGATTAAAGTTGATTAAAGGTGATATGTATTTTACCTCACATAAGGTATATTTTAGTTTAGATGAGTAAAATCTTCTTTTACTAATTCAGAGGACACACACCTGTGATTTGTTGTCATGATTGCACAGGTGTGTCCTATTTAAGGCCAGTTAGTTTCCTGACCTGTAACACTCAGACAAAGCCACGCAGTTAAAATGTAATGCCTTTGTTTGCTCTCTAACAAAAGCTTTTTACATGTGAAGTACACAGACATGCCTGGAGTCAAATCTCCCTACATTTTCCAGTGGGTGTATAAGTGCTTTGGTGGATTATGCAAAGTTTACATTTACCAGACTCTTTAGGGTGGTGTATTATATTTTTAAAGACCCATTTAGATGGAGATGAGATGTGAGCTTGTGGCAGGAAGGTTTATTGATGCCCAGGTGGGGGAAAATTTGGGTGTGGAGTGAGCACTAGTCGTGTCAACAAAAGTTTAAATCCTGAGCCTTGTTCTCCGTACATAGATGACTGAATTAACCTAATCTAATTGTTGATGAATTGACACAAGCCTATTCACTTCTTTTGGCTTTATGAAGTTTTTGTCATAGCAACAAACCAAACCCGCAAACGTTTAGTTTGCTTGCACTTAGCTGGGCCGAGACTTCTGTGGGTGTATTTGTTTAATTCTCACAATAATTAGTAAAATCAGCTACAGAATAGTCCACATGAAGAAAAGAGCTTCACTGTGAGCAAAAGAAATATAAGTTTGATTGTTAATCAGCTTTTGGAGAGATTTTGGCAGTTTCATAGCTGGTTAGCGTGGTTAAAGCAACATTGTGTAAGTAAGTGACAAATCACCATTATTATTTTACTGATTTTGGTGCAGCTAGATCATATTTTATGGAGAAAATGTTTTGTGGTTTTCCCTGCTCCTGCTCTCTGCTCCCTATCAATTCCCTGATTTAGGAAGAGGAGGTTTTTAGGCGGGAAGCAGGAGACCGTGTCATGCCAGAATCGAAGCTGGGCGAGGAGGCAATGTAACTGGACAAAAAGACCAAAGGTGACTTCAACAGAGGAAGCGAAGAAGAAAAAAGGAGGGAGTGACCGAGCAAGAAGCCGCCTTGTTGGTGAGATCTTGGTGAAATAAAAGGCTGAAAGACAGACGCCGAGCTGGGCTGACTGCTTTTGGACAAGTAAGTAATATTAGCTGGCTGCTATGTCTTGTGTTGTTGACTTTGCTTAATGTCAGCTGTTACTTGCAAAATTTTTCTATCATAAGTAAAATTATACACCTTTTCCAGAGTCGCCATTTTGTCCTGACCTGAATGTAACAGAACCTTAATTAGTATCATTGGTAACACCTGTGTTTACTCTACTATGTGCTGCTGTGAAAACGGTCTATTATAACAGATACATATGTACAGCTGTCCATATTTACAACCTCTCAGACCTCAACAATACAGCCATTGCATGCAGAGCACTCACACGACCCCAGCCACCCCCTCAACCCATCATTCATACTGCTTCCAAGTGGACGCAGATACAGGTCCATGGCCTGTAAATGTGCTTGCTATGGCAGGAGTTTTGCATCAACAATAAAGGACAATAATCTATCTATCGATCGATCGGGGGCACTAAATCGCAAACATGCCAAAGTCTTTGCGTTGTTGCTTTAATGATTTCCTTAGCTTTAACCGTGCAGCTTTAGTAAAGCTAGCACATAAGCATTAGTGCTGTTCATCGTTTCAACTCTTCTCATGTTGCTATTATTATTATGGTATTCGAGCTAGCTTAATCCAACAAAACACAACAATTTAACTGCATTCAAAGAAACACATTAGCTTGATGAGAATGAACAAGCTTAGTTTAGCTTGCTAATGTAATGTTAGCTTGACAAATGGGGCCCGGTGCTGGTGGGGTTGCATGTACAGCAGCATATAAAAGAAAAAGCACTGTGCTGCTTAGGGAACATACTGCCTTTTAAATGGTTTAAACAGTTTAGTATTGCTATCTGTTAACATTCTCCTCTCCAGCTCTTCAGTACAACAACAGTCTTCCCTTTCAGAAAAACAAGTTGAACTTGAGTCCTTGACTGCCTTGACATCTCAGTGAAAAGCAGGTTTTGTAGCTGCTGAATGGAACAAAAAGCTCTCTGTGAGTCAGACTACATCGCCTCGTTTGCTTGAAAAGCTACAGTATCACTGGAAGCAGACAATGTCGTACAGGCCGTGGTAAATTCCCCGGGGCGGCCGAGCATGCAAACTGCTTTTCCTCACACAGCGAGCCTATATATCACGCAATGACTTCATCACATACACAAGGCCTGAGATGTATGAGGTTGTCAGGGGCAGGAAAACAGGGCTGTCAGGTGAAAAAATAAATGTCAGAGATGAAAGACGCACAACTGTTCTCCTTATGGCTGCATGGGGGAGACATTATTTTCCAGTCACATGCATTAATATTAGATTGACACCTCATTTGTTAAGTCTTTTTGTTGAGTTCTAAGTGAACTGTAACTGCAGATACAATTTCCTAAAAGCCCTAATAAAACAATGTTGACCACAACTCTATAGTTTACTCTTTTCAGCTGCAAAATTAAAGGAACAGTTCAACATTTTGGGAGCTATGCTTATTCGCATTCTTGTTGCGACTTGACATAAAGCTACAGCTAGCAGCTAATTAGCATAGCTTAGCACCAAGACAGGAAACAGAGGGAACAGCCAACCTGGCTGGATCAGGTTAGCTAAGGTCAAAATGGGCAAGTTAATGCGCCCCTACAAGAAATTGTCAGTCACATGAACCATCATTTGCAGTTTACACAGTAAAGTTTTTGTACAGATTAAACAAACAAGATGAAACATGTTAGTTAGTGAGCTTTAGAGTTAATGCTAGGTGGATTTTGTTACCTTTTGACAAAGCCAGGCCAGGTTTTAATTTTTTGTGCTAAGCTAAGCTAACCAGCTACTCGCCTTAAGTTCATAATAACTGTACAGACATAAAAGTTGACCTTCTCATCGTATGTTCCAGCTTTAAATACTCACTGATGTCCCTGTGTTCATATTATTTGTGACATAAATTGTTGCTAAACCAGTTAGACAAATAAGTTTAAGCTAAACAGCTGTAATCAGGTTTTGGTGTCAGTCCTTCAAGCAAGGGCTTCTTTCTAGACTCAAGTTAACTAAAGTTGTGTTTCTATATTCAACAGACACACAAGGGAGTAGTCTGTTGTGCAAGATGTAGATCATCTAACACTTTCTCCACCCAGAGTACAGCCTCATAAACCAGAATGTACAGTCTGGCATGTTGAGCTTCTGAGTGAAAGACACAAGTTTGGCGCTTTTCTCATCTGGAAAAACTTGTTTTCTCATTACTTCCACCGTCACTCCCTCTTACACACACACATACACACATATTTGAATGGTGATGTTCATGCAAGGTCTTCAAGGCTTGTTCAAATGCATTTTGGGAAATGTAGGACATAACTCGGGAAGGAATAATGAGGCTGGGTGGAGACGAGGGAAACCACAAAAACTGAATTACAACACCAAGCAACCGAACACCAGGAATGTATTGCATGCAACATAGTCCTCCATAGTCACAGTAACGGCAGAGCACATGCAAACACATGCAGCTGTTCTCTCATGTATGTTTACACCTTGAAACATTTTACTGCTGACTCACTGTGATAAAGCGACACTGACCCTTACAAAGAGCACAACATCTTTGAGGCCATTTAACCTCAATTTTACAGCTGGGTCCAGACTGTAACCTGACCCACATACTGTAATAAGTAAGGAATTTTACTAAAGCAGAGCGCCTGAGAACAGCTCTGGTCTTAAACAGTTCCTATGGGTGGACTCGGCTGGCAGAGAATCAGTCTTTAGCAAGTCTGCAGTCCACCCTGTCCCGTACCGTTTGTATTCCACAACGCCTCATTTTATCCAGCCATGTTGTATAAGTATGGGAGGTGAAGTGAGCTAATCCATTGATTGCAGATGTGCTGTAAGCTATTTCCGCCATTCTCCCAAGGTTGTGTCCTTATGATTTGCAGCTGGTCAGACACAGAGTATGTTGTTTAGCCATGTTAGCATGAAGGCTTGAGGAATGACTGTGTTTATTGGTCCACTTTGGTCCAGAGTGAAGACTCTCAACAACTACTGGATGGCATGAAATTTTGTACATTCATAGTCTAGAGGGGATGAATCGTCAAGACTTTAGTGTTCTCCTGACTTATCTAGCACAACCAGCAGGTCATGAGGTTTATTTTTCTAAATAAAATGTTTCAACAGCAGTTGGATGGATTGCAATGACATTTTGTACATGTGTTCATAGTCCCCAGAGGGTGAATCCTGAAGACTTTGGAGAGCCTCTGATGTTACCTCTAGCAATTCAACAAATTTTACATTTTTGGTTTAAATGAAATATATTGACTATTATTAGAAAAATTTCTATGAAGTTTGGTTCAGACATTCATGGTCCCCACAGGTTTTGGTTTGGGTTAGGTTTGTGACCAAATACCAAGCGGCCAACCTCTGTGGATGTGAAGTAAAGCCAACACAGAAGTGCCAAAAATTGCAGTTCCTTGAACAGCCACTTGAGTCTGGCTACTGACGCGAGTCAGTCTCCATAAGCCCCCACATAAAAATGTCCAACTTTACAGCAGAAATAAACATGTTTACAATCTGGTACAAAAAAACAGTTTTGGTCTCTATAATTTCTTTAATTTCCATGTTCATGACAACTGTACTGAGGGCGAATTTTTCTTCAATTCACCCTTTCAAATTATATTAAGGCTTAAAGTTATGTGTAATTAACAGCGTGGGTGCTTTGATTGACAGGTGGGTGCCGTCACATTTGGCTTGTTTGAGGCATCATTCAGCTCCACCCATGCTGCATGACTTTGCCTGTTTGAGGCGGCACAGGCAGGCCTGCCAAGATGGCGTCGGCCAGAGCCACCACACCCTGAGTTTCACAACGGCTCTTCGGAAAGCTTTGAGTGACATCACGGACACTACATCCATGTTTTGTACAGTCTATGCCAAATACCTGCATAGCTAATTACATCTCCATCAGTTCCAACTTTATTTTGTGTCTACTGCTAATTAGTAAATGTTAGTATGCTAACACGCTAAGCTATGGTTGTTAACGTAGTTAGCACTATACCTGCTAAACATCAGCCTGCTAGCATTGTCACTATGAGCTGGTTAGCATCTTAACGTTTAGCTTAAAACACCACTTTCTCACAGAGCCGTTAGCATGGCTGCATACTTTTAGCGTTGTTTCATATAAAACTGTGTCCCACCCACTGACAAATTGGATGACAGAGACATGACTCACACACACACACACACACACACACACACACACACACACACATTCACATGCAGTGTTGGCATTTATGTGAGAAATATGACAAGAAACCATCCCTATGTGAAAAGGTTGAGCTTCATTGTAGCCTTTGGCAGCTCAGTCCCAAAGGACAGAAATTGTTTGAAGAAAAGAGATTAAAGAATCCTGTTGTCATATTCTTTTGTTTACGCCGGTCCATTCATGTGACAGGTGACAAACTGTGTACTTTAAAACGGAGCTGGAAGGTTCTTTCTGAGAGGATTCCATGGGTATTTTTCTTAATTTCACACAAATAAGTTTTGTCATTTTGATTACTTATTTGACTTTGATTCATGAAGGGCAAACCTGTAAACTATCTTTAGACCCTTTTCAACTGTCAATCAGGATTTTCACGTGTGTACCATTTTGATAAATAGTTTTAATATTAAGCCAAAGATCCTTTTCTTACTCTCCAGTGCAAAACAATACATTTCTTACTCTGTCCGCAGTAACAGGCTTAAAGCGAGGACACTCTTCATCACCATATTTGTAGGAGCGTAGAAGCTCTTTTTTCATCTTGATGAAGAAATAAAATTGCTGGGATGGAACTGTTATGGCAAAAGCAAAAACTCAATTGTACAGGCATGATCATCTATCACACGCATATTGCCTTTTACGTGCAATCGACTGTCTGATATTGAACCGGGTGAAGTCGAGGCTGAGGTGGAAACGGGCTGCTGTGTTTCAGGCAACAGCTCAATAAAGCAGAAGTCAGCGGCGCTCACCCACAGAATATCCCCACACACTTTAACTCGTCTGAATGTAAATATGCAGGCTTCCCCAAGTTGTTGGTGGGTGTGTGTGTGTGTGTGTGTATGAGTTTGTGTGAGACCAGCCGCTAACCTCAACCCCCACACAGTTTGCCTATTTTCCTGCAGGACCAGCTGGGACGGACACAGACTGGGAGCGTGTAGATCAATAGGTCTAAACTGGTGATGCATTGTTTCCCCCCCCAGTCCTCCTGCCTCAGACAATCAGTCATGCACAGCTGTAAAATAGAGACAGGCTGAAAGCGAAACAATGGGCGATTTTACAGAAAAAGCTTGTGTTGGACTCAGGCTGAAAGTCTTGAGAAAAGAGGATGAAGAGAAGAACGTGCTCCCTGTGGTTCTGGGGCGAGCAAACAGCTTGGGCTTAGTGACAAGCCTTTAGTTCATTGTGAATGAACTGGTGCAACATGGGAAGAATGTGATCTAAAATGCTGACACAAGTAGGCAAAGTAAGAAACTCAGTATGCAAGAGTTTTACTCGAAGCTAAAGCAAAAGAAGGATTTTTTTAGCTTAAATTTAAATTACAAATACATACTGTTGTGTACAAACGAGCGTCCACATGTTCAAATCTGTATTATCAAATTATATTGTCAGTGTCGGCTGTTATTATTAAAGAGAACTTCTAACAGAAAATCTGTTATTTCATCTTGGAACATGACCGTCAAGATGTTTTTCTAATAAGTACCATTTTTCACTTCACAAATAGCTTCTTTTCCACCTTGGCTCACTGCTGCCCTCCATGGGGGATTGAGTTTGGAGAAGACTGTGGGAACAACAGGAAAACCTTTTCATGCATCTTGGTGGAATTTTTCTGTGGTGAACTGCAGAGCTGTTTCCAAATAACCAAAAGTCCCGACTTGTGTTTTATTGGACGCATGGTTTGCCAGTAAGTTATCCACCGCCAGATTGTTCAAGTGGATTTTGGCACCGACTGAGTCGAGACCACAAAGCTCAAAGCTATTTTGACATTTAAACTTTACGTTAAACCGCCTTTAAATACTTGACAGATTTTTATATTCCATATAACTGGATTCCCTCATCTTTCTCCAACATGCTCTCCGCTCTGGTTTGCCATATGTCTGATCCTCACCGTGGGCTACATCCAGACCACTGACCTCCTGCATCTCTCCTCTCCTTGCCATCTGCTCCCCGGCTTGGCCTTTTTGGTCAGAGGCCAAATGTTGACTGACTCGACACATGTCTGAGCATGTTTTCAGGAGAGAGTCCTCCTCGGCTGCTTGAGCTCTAAATTTATCTCCTTCATAGCAACAGTTAACATCATGTGTGCTGCAGTGGGCAGGAGCCAATGATCTGATGGGGACACAAGAACACTTGTTCTTGTATTCTTGTCTGTGATCATAGTTTTAGATCCCAAAATCATCATGATCCCAGCAAGTAGAGTGTTATCATGTAGATTTGTCCATCATTTACAGTAGGAATTTATTTATAATAAATATATACTAAAGACAAACCTCAAAGACTTTGATTATTTAAAATGAACATGCCTTGATTTCAAACATAGTTTTACAGTTTTTGTCAAACACCCATTTGTTAGAAATCTTCCTGTCTACGTATCCTATCTGTGACACAATGCAAGGTCCCAAACTTAAGGTTACGAAACTCTGATTTAAAGATATTCAACATAAAAAAATAGTATTTGAAATGTATTTATTTATTGCTAAAGTGATACCAACAACAGTTGTTCCATCACTTTGGCTCAGAACTAAATGTTTCTCCATCCAACAGCTGATGGATTCAATTTTGTACAAACATTCGTGTTCCCCAGAGGATGAATTATATTTATTTATCTCATAGCTTTGCCTGTAGCAACATCAACAAGACATAATTTTAATTTAGTAAGATGTTGAACATGCTAAATATTGTACTTGCTTAATATCAGGATGTTAGCGTTGTCATTGTGAGCATTTTAGCATGCTAACGGCGCGGCTGTGGCTCAGGAGGTAGAGCAGGTCTTCCACTAATCAGATGATGGATCGCCGGCTCCTCCAGTCTGCATGTCGAAGTGCCCTTAAGTAAAGCACTGAACCGAATTGCTCCCAATGCTGCGCTATCGGTGTGTGAATGTATATAAATGGTTAGCTCCCAAAAACTCATGAGCAGCTGGCATCGTGCATGGCAGTCAGTGCCGTCAGTGTATGAATGGGTGAATGAGATATGTAGTGTAAAAGCACTGACATTCTTGTCTGGTGATAGGGTTCTTCCAGACATATTTAGTTTTGCATTTTTGTCAAACACTAATGTATAAGTGTTAAAAGTAATGATGGAGCCTTGACGTGAAGGTCGATACCTAAAGGACCTCAAGGAAAACTTAATGTTTTGAGGTATACAAAAGAGCCACATTCAGTTTACTTCTAGTGATTAAGCTAGCTCACTTTTTATTTAGCTAAAATATACATGATTAGTCCACCTTAAGTTGGCCTCAGCTTAGCTACAGAGAGAAGTGCTGTGATTGGTCAGCTCAGATCCTTGTGTTTCCAATGCTGGTAGAAGTTTTACCTTTTCAAATTAATATTTTGTGTTCTAGCAAAGCCATTTCCTGAGCAAACTTTCCTTTGAATGAATGAATGAATGTAAACACGATTACTTTGGGTATATAATGATTGCATGCACTACTTTCCCTTTCATTAGCTAGACAAATTTGTATTTTGTGATTTAGCCAGCAAATCCATTTACACCGCATTTCTTCTCCACTCTTCTCCGGGCAGCCTCTCCTCTGGGCTTTAACCTCGTTAACCTTGGCTACAACCACTTCCTGTTCAGCAGCCCCAAGACTTGGCTTTGGTTCCCCCTTCCCCTACACAAAAAGACACACTCGGGTCACAGCTCATCCACATTTGAGCTGTTCTCAATGAAGCATTAACGCCCGTGAGTGTGTTTATTTATTTATTAGTTAATTTACAGTATCTCCATGAGCCGAGGACCCCCTAAGGATTAGAGAAAGTGGAGCATCACAAAAATCACTTTGTGTGTGTGTGTGAGAGAGACACACAGAGTGACTCCCCCCTCCTGCTGTGTGTGTTTACTTCACCAATAGTAAAAAAGCACCCATGACTCCCACCTGCCCTGATTAGCATGAATCAGCTCCGGATGGGTCCTTGGCATACTCGCCACCCCATCAACACCCCAACAATGACACCTCCCTGCCCAAACCCCCCTACTGCGCCACTTATTCATCATTGAGCCAAAGACGCTTATCAGTTGTCAGCCACTCTCCTGGGGTGCTGCTAAAATCCTACTGTGCGTTTGTTTTTGCTGAGCTGCAACTCAATTTGGTTAAAATTTCTTATTTGTGCTCATGGATGTTGTTTTCTTCTGATGAGCTGTGAAAGTCTTAAGATCTCATTTTGTCAGTAAAAACTGAAACTCTAACCAGTTTTTATTGTCACAGAATGAAATTTTTGTCCCACGCAAACAGCCTCACTGTGCAAGTGTGTCTGCGCATGCTTTGATTTGTCGAATCAGACGTGTGTGTGCGGAAAGAAATATGCTAAAGCACGCTTTTATGAGATTAGAGAAACATCCTGAGTGGGAACATTTGTTGTGGTGTATAAACAACACGCAGATATGGTTTGAGGTGAAGCTAAACGTAGCGTTAATGCACATTTCAAAGATAGTTCACACTTAATGATCAACTTTTTAATCAAACTTGTATCATCCATTTGCTGTGTCTCCTGTCTCAGGCTATTAAATCACAATTACGTTCCTGCTGTGGCTGTTTGTTAATGGACTGTAATGTACTCAGATGCATTAGCTCAGCAGAGAGCCTCTCAAATTGTTCTTGTAGAGAGAAGAGAAGGCTCCCAGAAGGAATAAAGAAACAGAGAGGGCGAGATTAAGATATTTTTCTTCCAAAACCGTGATTATTTCCAGTCCAAGCCCCGTACATCTAGATTTAAAAACACACATATAAATAATCGTGGTGGTTGATTACAGATAAAAATGGAAATGCAGGTAGTAGCATCTCCACACGGCTCTAAACTGTGGGTGTCTGGTGTCTCAGCAGGGAGGAGACCTCCTCCGGGATCCTTCATGTGCTGATGGAGCAGCGGGTGGAGATGCAGCATCATTAGCATATCTGTTTACAAAGCCGATCAACCTCCTGCCAAGGTCAGATATGGACCAATCAGGTGTCAGTATCTCTAAATTCTGTTTTATTTCCATAGTAACACAGTTTTACTTTGTGAGCTCAGTATTGGGTTAAATTACAAGTTGATGATCTTTCTCTTCTCAAATAGTTTGGTTTCATTTTAGATGTCCAAAGAGGAAAAAAGTAAAAGAACAATTTAGTTTCTGATTATGTTTTCACTTGGTAATTATCTGAACTTTAATGAGCATGACTCTTACTGACTTTGTTGATCCTGATACTGATCCTACGCTGACCTTTCCTCTAGCGCCACCACCAGGTTGAAACTGAGTAAGTTTGGTGCAGTCCCCAACAGGATGAATTGTAATCACCTTGGTGATTTTCATTTAGCCATGACACCAGGACATCAAAATCTTAATTTGTCCAATAGTTATTAACATTCCCATCAGCCTTACTGTCTTAGTGTTTATTAGGAAATATCAGCAGTGTTGCTGTCTCTCTTCCCACTTTGGTAAAGCCATGTGATGACTACATGAAGAGAGAGTGTTATTCTGTCTGTTATTACAATCACAGTGGTGAAACAGAGGGATCTGAGTTCTTTCTTAGACCAAAAAATCAGGAGGAAATCAATGAACCAACCTGAGCACGTCTGAGCTGCTGGTTGTTGCTCTGCTCGACCTGCCGGTAAAACTAATCATCACTCTGAGCCGCTTATCCTGTCTGCTGTCCGCCTTGTAATCATTCATTACCCTTTGTTCTTTTATCCTTTATGCTTTTATATAGCCTGATTACCTTTTATTTTTGGGATTGAGCATGCCTTTATACATTTATAGATATTTATTAATGTATTTATTACCAATTCCACATAGGCCTACAGTTATTAAACTTGTAACCTTTGAATGTTCTTAGCTTTGTGCAGTCTTTTCCTGACTACTCCATGATTGATGGGTGTCAAGCTGCATACAGTTGCACCAATATGAATAGATTTGTATTGTATTGAACATTGAAAACATTATCCCATTGCACAGCCTCGCAGTGCTAGCTGTTTCTTATGATTAATTATTATTTCCTGTTGGTAATCATCTTGTAACCTCTTAAATATTTGCTCCTCGGGTGGGGAACTGCTGCATTCAAAGCTGCATTAGCTTTCATGAGCTAAGACAGGGTGTAGAATTTCTGCACTCTGCAAGCTGTATCCTGTAACTCCACATGGTAACAACATGTTGAAGCCATGCAGCATACATTATTGTAGTCATTGTGAGCAACTTTACCAAAACATAGAAGAACTAAAGACACTTTTCTTCTAGCAGGCTTTGCTGGCAGCCACATTTATTGCAGTAGGTGTTGAGTGGAATTGCTCTGTAAGCTGTTACTATACATCGAGACTGACCACTTAATTTCATCAATAGGGCCAAAGCAATCGCTCCTAATCACTTGTGCTAAAGATTTTTTTCTGAAGCCATTTCAGTGATTTAAATAACAGTTTGAACCCAGTAGCTCTGTTTATAGTCCTCCACTTATAGCTACCCAGCTAGATAATATCTGTGGTAAAGAAAAGGATAACCTGTCAAGGTTAGGTGGCCCAAAACACACATACATAAGCACACACTTGCACACGCGTAAACCTCTAGAATCAAACTGTGCTTGAAGATTAGAGGTGAGTCCATACGGTTGTGCAGACTTGGCTTATCAGCTGCGTGCAGCCTTGTGACTCTTCACCTATCAGTCATCTCTGAGCGAAGATTGAGGATGGATCACAGATGGAAGAAGCTACAGCAACACTATTATTAGAAACCTTATTAGAAACATTCACATGCATGCTACCAGAGAGCAGACGGCAGCTTGCTGGGTTGAAAGAGAACCAGAGTGCATTTTTTTTGCTTTTCGCTCCACCAAACTGTTCAAGTTTGTTTTTTAACGAATGTGCTCATTCGGATCAAGGTGAAATGGGAAAGCTGTGGCACTCCTTTGTGCACTCGAGGAGATACCTCTGGTGATGGCATTGGTGCTGAAAAGACTTGGATAGCCAATAAAAAAAATAAATAATCAAGGCTCTTCTTTTAACAATGGCACACACAAAGGAGTGCAGCGGCTTCTTTATTCAAGCAGAAATTCACAGGAGAATAAGGTGAATTTGAGAGAAAGAAGACTCTGCATAGCTTTTCTGCTATGTAATCATGATGGATTATGTGGGTTGAAAATGTAATATAATTGTCTTGTTAATTTGCTGGTGCATGCGGTAGAGAACAGACGGAGAGGAAGGGTTTGACTGCACTCTCTTAATAGTAAAAATTAACACATTTGACACTCTTATGTGAGTAAAGAGATACTAGTGGCACTACAACACATTTGGATTGGTGTATCCATGATGCACTTTGTTAAAAAATCTACTTATTCTCAGCATGAAGAGTGTAAAAAAAAAAAGCCTTTTGGTTCAGTTAAAGTGTGTCTGAGTACCTCCTAACAGAGGAATCCTGTACAGCTGCCAATTTTCTCCCCGAGGTGTTCGACAGCCAAAAGCAATTAAATCTCAGCGAGGTTATGGATGACTCAAAGTCCCTGTGAGGTGGGGGCCCAAAAACTGAAACGCAATTAAACAAGGGGAACGCTGTACCTCTGCTGTCATTCTGCATATTTCAAGGGAAACCTTCGGGATTTCCCCACCATCTGGAAAATTAAGAAATAACCCCCAAAAAAAACCCGTAGGAGCTTAGGAACATCCTGCATTATCTAATCAGGTATTTTAAAAACACCTGAAAGATCATGAGTAGGTCATTTTTTTAAAAAAGCACTACAGATTAGGACGTTTGTTCTAATTAAATTCCAGTGATGGATATGGACACTGATGGGAATGGTCTCCATCTCGAAGAAGCAACAAAGGAAACCTCAAAAAAGAAATAAAACATTGCCTCTATCCAAAAATCACCCGACAAAAGATGATGCAGCTGCAAAATAATTCACAATCTTCGCTCCCTCAGGCAACAAAGAAGAAATCTGGGCGTTTGATATGAGATTTCTAACTTATTATTACATGACTTCTGGGTAACAAAGCTCCAGAAATTCAAATGGGTTCTTCTGGCTGCAAATTGGGGCCACCAAAAATGTGAGACTGTCTTGGAACAGCATCATAAACGTATATAAATTTCTCAGAGCTGGACCAACATTAGACCTTGTGCTTCGATTGTTCTTCAAGTGTGCTGTATTGGTTAAGACGAGCGTACCAAGCGCGGTTTACTGGAGTCACATTGTTGGATTTCTGGTGACTGAAGTCATTACATTTCAAACACTTACCTCTTGCTTCCATTTGCTGCTGCCAGTATGTGAAATTGCCTTGTGCTCAGACATTCAAAGAGGTCCCTTAAGAGATCTCTTAATGGTCCCATTAAATTAAAAATGCCTTTTCACGTTGTTACTTTGTGTTCCTCTGTGAGTGGTGTCATTTATGTTATGCCAAACACGGTTTGAAAAATAGCATTTTCTTGTGTTTTTATATCCTAATTCATCATTTTCCTTCAGAGGCGTCAGAATATAGGGGGCAGGATTGGAATATTATTTGCATAACTATGTTTCCATTAGTGTATATTCACCTGAAAATAACATTTGTTTTGTCTTTGTTACCTTAGAATGAGCTTTTATATTCTCAAGGTGTTCCCAGGTGTTCAAGTTTGGACTGTTTTATGACAAAAAAAAACAAAAACACATGTAAGGAACAGACGAAACACTTTGTCTGCTCTAAACTGAGCTGCAAATCATAGCATGATTGGCAGGCTTTCTAGCCTACTAGCTTACTAGTACTTCCAGAGCTAATCAGCTTTAATCACATAACAAATTCTCACTTTTTATTTATTGGGGTTACAGGTTATATTAGAATAAGCCCCTTAGATTTGAACATCCATAGTATTCCCCCATTATATGACAGTCTGCATGCTATAGCAGGCTACCAGTAACAGCTATGTTATTTCATTTAGGGCCACTCCAGCAACCCCAGCCTAACACCCAACCATAGACAGTATGATACATGGACGTCACATCTGTGATGTCACCCTCACCCCAGCTAATCTAAAAATGTGGAGCATGGAAGGACCTGAGGTGGGCCAAATAAAGTCTGGTTGCTTAAACAAGCCACCTATTAATCCTGCCTGTTAATCAAAGTGTTCACACTGTTTATTCTGCTTAACTTTAAGATTGTCATGAACGGAGAAATTAGCTATAGAGACCAAAACTGTTTTTTGTACCAGGCTGTAAACATGTTTATTTCTGCTGTGAAGTTGGACATTTGAACATGGAGGCTTATGGAAACGTTCTGTTGCCAGCCTCAAGTGGACGTTCGAGGAACTGCAGCTTTTGGCACTTTTACATCGGCTTCACTTCACAGCTATGGAGGTTGCCGCTTGGTCTGAACCCAGTGACCCAATTTCAATGATAAATCTGCCACTGTTATTGTAACCTGTATGCAGCATTAGAATTGAAAGCGTTGTTTCTATCAAACACAGTTTAAAATCATAAAAATGAATATGTCTCTCTGCACCACGATGAATTTGTTTGGCTGCTCTCTCCTCTTCTACCAAAGTGAGACAAGAGCCTGAGTCAATCTGATGCACAGAGCTGATCCTTGGCTATTGTTTACCTGAAAAATTGATTCACTGGCTCGTGTTTACCCACTCCAAACAGAAAGATAGTCACGGCTTCTTTTTTTCATCACAGATTTTTACATCTTAAGAGGATCAAAAGACATTTTTTCAGTTGCGGAGGCACACCTGTGTCATATTTTAATGGCAGTTGTTGCTTTGTGGGATTGAGCATTGAGTTAATGTGTTCGCATAAAGCAGGTTAGACTGATTTAAAAAGGATCATGATGACACAAAAGGACAAAGAGCTCCCGATTCAACATGAAAATGATGACAACAATGATATTGACGATGACTTTAATGGCTGTAACATTCATCTGCAACTACATTAATAAGAAGCCAAAATGATGACACTAAAATCTTGTTCCAGGAAATTTGCCAAGGACAATTTTTCTTGTATACTGCCAATAATATATGCTGTGTGCACAAAAAATTCCTCTGAGGAATCTCTCTCTCACACACACACACACACACACACACACACACTCCAAACATACTAAAAAGCAGTGGCTCAGCATTATTAATAATGGATCAAAGGAGACTGTGTAACCCAGCAGTCATCCATGTTGGGTTTGCATTGATCCATGTAAAGCATTTGGTACATGGAGGGCACTGATATGTGACCTTGTGGACTGGATCATAAAAAAATATATATCTTCTCACATTCAGCATTGATCCATGAACCCACACTGAAAATTGAGTGATGTGTTCTCAAATGCATCAAGTTAAATAAATATAAAAGAGAAAAGCAGCAGGATTAGTTTTGTTTCCTGGGTTTTATTGAGTAATGACATGAAACGTACTCAGCTGTCGCAACCTAATTGCTTTTCTTCTTAATTATTTAAGATAAAGCCAGCTTTCATCTTTTGTTTACAATGCAAGCTTAAGAGAAGCAATGAAACTGTAAGCCTTTGTCAAATTATGAAATGTAATATTTGGCTCTGCTGCAAAAAGACTATAACCACGGTCCAGCTTTTATTCAAAATATCACATCCAGGAAGCTGAAAGGTTTTTTTTTCTTCTTTTTTCTCTCTGTCCACTTTGCCTGAAAGCCTTTCTGTGACAAAAACAGGTCAAACCTTTGTTGCTTTTGTCAAAATCTTTGAAAACCTTTTAACTTTCAGTCCATTTTCAAGCTTCCTTTTCAAGGGAAACAATGGTATTTCAACATGGACTTTATTTCCCCATGTTTTTGCATTGAAGTGACTAATGGGGGACAACAATTTTTGAAATTGGCCCAGTATTCTGGAGCATGCTGTTGCCGCGAAATGGGCTGCAATGTGTAAATCCTGTGGGGCAAATGTGCACCCTTGATGTGCATCCACTAGAAGTGCTCGTTTTGCAACTGGCATGCTCAGTTTATTATTATAAGTGTCTGACAAAATGATGGAAAGGACCCTACAGAGACAGAGAAGTACATTGCTCTGTTCAAATCAACCAGACTCCATTGGGGAAAAAAACAGTAATTTTGTGTCGCAGAACACGGGAGTGTGTACTACTGCCGTGATTAGCAAGATTGTTGGTTGTTATGGCTTACTTTGGTTTTGTTGGTTGGTGAGTTATTCATTTGAATCATGTTTGCCTCATCTGCCCTGAAGCCCGTTCTAACCATAATCTTTCATCTTTATGGATATGGATATGCAAAGAAAGATACTTAGACACCCAAGTAAATACCACATGAATAAAACGACACAGTACACACACACAAAGACACACAGAGGAATCAATACAGCTACTTCCTCCAAACAATCTCCTGTATCAGATGACAGCAGTTTGACCACATCCTGCCTCCACTCAATTTGACTTTTGCTTAAGATCAATATTTGTTCACTGGAGGAAAAAAAAACATACAATTTATTTAATAACAGAAATAATTGCATCGTCACATCAGAGAAGCATTTGCTGTTACAGATAACAAAGATAAGACGTTATAATTAATGTGCTTAATGTCAGCAAACGTTTAAGTCCTCCTCTGGCAGTGGCAATTAAAAGGTGTCTGAGCTGATAAAAGCAAGCAATGCACAAACTGTCTCTAAAAAATGTAAAAATCTAAAGTCTAAAGTAATGACACAGAGGTGACATAAAGGTTAAGTTTTATTGATTTTGAGGTAAACATACAAGGTGACCTTACAGGAAAATGTGTCATTGCTATATTGTCAATCTACAATTGTCATGTTTACTCTCGACCACTGAATAAAACCATTCAAACATAAACCTTGTGTTTAGTGCTAATCGGCAAATGTTGGTTAACAAAGATGCTGACTACGTTAAACACTATTACCATTGTGCGCATGTTAGCATGCTGACATTAGCATTTAGCCATACCTGTACCTATACACAGCCTCAAAGAGAAGCTAACATGGCTGTAGACATACTGCAAGGAGAATTTTAGAATTGAAAGCGAAAAATTTGCACTAATCCCAGAACAAACAAACAGAGACAAGTGCAAAATGGGGAGTTCAGTAACAGAAAAATCTGAATTTCTAGCAAATATCAGAAGCTCCCACAGCTGCTTGATGGTTAGCTCCGTCCTCTGGCTGTTTGTGGCAAATAAACATGGATTGCACAAAGACTCAAGCAATTAAATTGAACTGATAGGCTAGCATTAGGGCTCTAATGTTCAGGTGTTAGCATGGGACATTTGACCTTGAACACATGGGTGGCTTTAGTGTGCATCCTTTTTCGCTTCACTTAACAAGGACAATCTCCTGGATAACTGGATTTATAACTTTAAGACTCTTGTTGCAGAATGTGTCTCTTTACACTTTGACCTTCTGTGTAATGAAACTTTCCAGCAGCGTGTCCGCTGGCTGAAGGAGTTCATCTCCTCTCAGATCCGTAACTGCTGGAGGTATCGCAGGAAGTGTCACTCTCCCTCTCCCACTGTCCCTCCCATCCTCCTCCTCCTCCTTAAGCGCTCCTCTTTCCTCTTCACTCCCTTTGTCTTCGGTTCCTCTCAGCTGGGACTTGAAACTGCTGGAGTTCAAAAGGGGAAACAGAGGAAGAAGAAGAAATAGAGAAACTAAGAGAAAAGGGAGGGCTGGTCTCTCTAAACATCCTGGTTAGCTGCCTTCTCTTTAAAAATACATTTGATGACATCTACCTCACAAGTCTCCTGATACAAACAGATTTAATTAAACACCTTTAGATTCATCAACCGGTCTTCACTTTAGCACCGATGGCATATTAAATATATTTTTATCAATGTAGCTCATGCAACATTTGACAGATTCTGTTCAAAGGAGCTATTTTTTATATTAGACTTTGCAGCGATTGTTAGCCCTGATACCCTGAGCTTATCTTTAAAAGCTGAAATAACTGATTTGATGTGTGCGTAGCTTTCCAATTATTTTCTCAATGTTAAAAATGGAACAAACTTGTTGCCATTGGCAAGACATTTGCACCTCATCTCATCTTTTCGCACCTGATGTCCCTCTGATCTCCCTTTCTGCTGTCATGTCATCTGTAGGTCAGGCAAATTAAGCTAATATCAATACCATTGATTTCGCGATTTGGCGTGCTACACTAGAGTTGAGCAAGACAGCTGTACAGATAATACTTTTTATGAGTATGAGTATCACCAGAGTAAAATATGTCAATATCCTCTTTCTAATAAACAATAAATATGGCAACAGCAACTCCAGGCTGCTCTGTAAATAGTTTTCTAATAAACAGGCCTATAGCAAGTTTTGATCAACTCATATTAAGGCTGAGGATGATGGACTACAAAACAGGCTGCACTGATTTGAACCCATTTGAAATTATAAAGGAGAAAGGCCTTGGAAGAAGAACTACTCAACTTTGCTTTAGTTTTGAAGGGTACACTTGAAACTCTCACACAAAAACGTCATTCAGATGAAGTGAGGCTGAGGTGATGCTTGCCAGAGTAAAGACAAAAAGAAGTGTCGTGCTGTCATTCCTCCATCCCTCTACCTGTTTATATTTATTGTCCTCACATTCTCTGCGTAACACCCATGTGGGAGTGAAGAGCTAAACATCAAGAGACTCTAGCGTCTCTCTAAAGATTAGACTCTCTAATAGCGCCTCAGAAAAATGACTAATTAAAAAACGCTGCAGGTGCGCTCAGGCTCTTCCCTCGCCTCTGATATAAACACAATTAGTCTTCAGTTGCAGAGAACAAACTGGAAAGCAATTAATTGCTTTTAGGGATCCCTATGTACAACCACAGAAGATCAATTTACAGCAAAGTCCTGCAATGCTGCAACTGGAATTTGGAAACAATATCCCATAATACCACTGCAGACATACAGTACTTGGAGTTCAGTCTGGTTCTACACAATGCTGAATTACTGCCATGCAAGGATTTTAAGCTTGTCGGGTTCAATGCAAGGCTAATGTGAACATTTCATTGAGAACTTCTGTAGATATTTTGAGCCCTAATACGACAGCCAACACGTTGCATATAAATTCCCCCCTCTACCTATCTACTATGTTGGTAGGAAAGTTTCTTGTCATTCGGGGTGCTTTGATCTCGCTCCAGGTTTGACTCGTTAGTTATTATCTCCTGTGTGTTTTCCACAAGCTTCCTACACACTGTTAAGGCAAGAGGGGGGCTCTCTCTTTCTGTGTGTATATATGTGTGTGTGTGTGTGGATGTGAAAGCCAGAGGATGGCAGTGGGAGTCTATCCAGGGGCTTAGCAAGCCAAGTCGCAGTCAGATGCTCCTTTCAAGTTGCTCTCGATAGAGCGGTGATGGGCAAACTTGCTGACGTGTTGGAAAAGTATGCATCAGAGTTGAATAAGCAACAGAGGGGAATACAGTTTGTGGGAAGTCTGTCTCGCATGTTGAACTATTTTACGAGGACATTTGTTATGAAACCAAAATAGATTTTGTAATTGTCAACAAATCAAATGAAAAGACCACTTTTGACCTCCAGAGTCTGAAGTCCAGTATCCCTCAGAATCACATCCATATTGTTGCGTTCACGTCCTGTGCTAAGTTTCAGTACCAGATGGAAAGTAGTGTAGTCAAGGTGGTGTTTGGGTGTGTAGTAAGTCAGACACTCATGCAAGAGGCCAGAGTTTGCATCCAACTCAAAGCATTGACACAACAGCTTCCTGCATCTGTGAAGGGAATATGACGCACAAGTGTCTTAAACCTGCATTCTTTCTAATGGTCAGCAGGGGTCAGCGCCATTGGCTGCAACAATAAAGTCAGACTGCAATGAGCGTAACCCTCTGGGGTCCTAGCAATCACCCAAGATTGTGAAAGCAGTTGACAGGGCCATTGCTCGGACCCCAGAGGGTTTAATGACTCCACTTCCACTTGATTTATTACCTCAGTAAACAGGTTCCTCATAGGTTGATGTTCTCGGTTGCTAGTTTCACGTCTTCTTACATACAGCATGATGTCCTGTGGTTCTATTTAGTGTAAAATGGAGGATGAAGCACGATATGCCAACGGTTGTCGGCAGGTTTACGCTCGATGTTCGCCTTTCTATTAACCAAAACCACGAACTATGAAAAAAAACACTGTAATCAAGTGTTTAGTTGCCTAACCTTTACCATATCTTGACCATCATTTATTTGCCATAACTACATTCTTTCCCCAACCTTATACCATACCTGTCATGCTCAAATATTGTTGAAGGTGACAGTTTAAAAAATGTTTGCAACCGATGTAAAAGAACGTAAATCACTGGTTTTGCAGAATCATCCAACAGTGACGTTCATGTCATGGGATGTGCTCTGTCTGTGGCACCTTTTATCAAGCCCATTGGTTCCTACTGAAGATGTAAATCTCTGAAAGCCAGTCACACGCATCCAGTTTCCATTTCAAATAAAGCTAAGTCATTCATTAAAACTGCTGGGCACTGTGGGTTTTGCAAATGTTACTCAAACAGGAGGAAGTAATGCATTTGTTGGGGAGTATTTTTAGTCATGTATTAATACATATTTGGTGTTCTGGTTAGCAGCAGAATGGCGTATGTGGGATGGAGGCAAAATAAACTACAGTGTTCATGGTAATGAAGGAACACATCGGCCAGTGCAACAGTGTGACTCAGGGATATTATTTTGGACAACAATACGGCGAGAGAGCAATAAGATATGTCAACCTTTGGGTGATGTTGATTGATTTTAGGCCAATGCATAAATTAAATATTCATCATTTCCTGACTAGAAATATATTCCTGGCAGTGTGCAGTGCTGTTGGCCAGTGGAAACTCTAAATTGTGCTTTAGCTCATGTCCAAATGACCTACAAAATGAAATATAAATTCAAGATTGACTCATCATAGTGGACAGACACACTGGTCATTAATCAGTTCATATTACAGAGTGCGCTCAGGTGAGAAATAGACCACTGTGCATACATGATCACATGATTGTCATAGAGCAGCAGAGATCCTCCATGAACTTAAACAGGGTTAATATTAGCCTTTAAATCATGTAGCCTGTTTCCGGTTTTGACTCAGACCCAAAATAACCTGAATATGCCATCGCTTTGATGGATTTTATTTCCTTGTGAGGACATTTGCTCCACATACACACCCATCCTGTTCCCAAAATTTGCAAATATATGTGTACTTTTACTACACGCAGCTAAAACAGGATTCAAGAAGACTTTTTAAAGCTTACATAAACTGGATATGGAGTAGTCTGCTGTATAGTGTGCATAGTAAGTGTGTCTAGAAATAGCTGTAATGTGTATTTGTCAAATCATACGACACAGCAGGAGCAGCTTGACTAATTTAAACCTGAAATCCTGAACACAACTGACTCAGTAGCGGCAGCACGGAGCAGAAATGTGACAGCGAGTTGTTGTGACTTCACATGTACGAGTCTGAGACCATTTTTCCATTCTGGTAGAGACCCAGATATGTCATATCTGTGATGTGTTTTCTAAAAGACATAGCTTTTCAAATTCTGAAGCGGCAGACTTTTACTCCAGCGGCTGAGCATTTTTCCTGCGCTATAGATTTGCTTGTCAGATTGTGTAAACATGACCTGTTCCTCTCCTCACACACAGACACAGTTAGATGTGCTCGCGTGGATACTCGCACACGGACTTTGCCCTTGAGTTGTCACAGACAATGTCATTGGAAGGACCTGTGATGTCGCTATTGTGTGTTTTCAATATCTGAGAAGACAAATTGTTTGTTTTGTATGTTGTGCTGGAAATTCTTGCTTGGATTATGTTCTGTGGTAGTGTTTCTGTACCACACTTGATGGTTCGTCTTTCTAATTGGTTCCCTGTTCTTTCCAGTTTCCAAATGAAGATGGTTCTGTGTAACAAACCACCTGGGCGCAGTTAGGTTACCGTTCAGCTGCTGTAAATACTCACTAAAACCCCAAATGTGGATTAATCCACCACTGAAAATAGTCCCCAACAGATGTACTACTTCCTCCTGTTTGAGTAATTATTTCTTAGAACCGAAGCGCCCAGATGTTTAATGAAACTGAATATTCGTGACTTGTTAAAGGTTTACATCGTCATTAGGAACCGGTGAGCACCAGACAGACGTCAGAAAGGATTGGAGATGGACGTACATGTTGGTTTTGGTCTTTTTATCCTTTAATCTGCATCCCACATTTATTTTGATAATTTGCTATAATATTTTGTGCAATATGCGTTTATGTATGATAGCAGAGTGGATCTAGTTTGGCAACAAAGATGAATACAGCCTCTCTCTGTTCCCATAGATCCATTGTCTCATAATTCATCCATTAGCACTCATATGTTTTAAATGATCAAAAGTGATCAAAAATAGGGATTGAGTCGCTCGTTTCTTCTTTCCATTATTTATTTCCAAAACAACAAAAACGCTCTCAAATTAAACATAAGGTCAAAAACTGTGTCGGTCCTCTCTCTTTGTGTCCATCTGTGGGTTCAGACAAAAAAGGACCTCTTCCAAACACGCCTCTTCCTCTTTCCACAGCTGACCTGAGCTAATGAGTAAATCAGAAAAGCTAAATACATAAACAATTAATAAATCCAAATGACTATTCTCATACTAGGCCTATATAAATCATCTAAATTATAGAATAATTTATCACAAAAAATGGGCTCCAATAGCACCAGCTGTAACATTTACAGTAAATGTGCTGTTTTGTTATTGATGCAAGCATCCTGCAACCCGAGCAGGGATTGCTAAATCTTATCTCCCAGGCTCTCCGAGGAGTTTTTACCCTGCGATGATGCAATATAAAATGTTTTTGGAATTGATTTTGATCTAATTTGATTAAATCAAGACATGCAGACAAAAAGCATGATTGCAAAGCCTATTAAAGAATCCATTACTTTTGTAAATAATTCACATTGGATTCTTTTGGCCTGCAGCCATGACATGTATGTTTTGGCCCTTAGTCAAAAAAACTCTTGTAGTTTCTGAACAAAAGTCCAGTGTTGACATCAATGGAAATCTGAGGCAATATTTATAAGATTCTTTTACTGACAGAGACTGGTGGTGAAAAGACATCAATAAACTATAACTCATTGTTAGATTTGTCAGCATTGTCATCCATAATAAGTAAATGTGCAATATCTTATGTGTCTGTAATCAGTTTCAAGTCCAGCTGCAGCCTTTTCATGATAAAAGAAAGGCTGCTTTGTTGTTCTTCTGTCTTGTTCGGGCTCTTTGTGGTTTTCCTTTGTTTTGTTGTTTCGGGGCAGTAAAATGGAGTTTTTTCTGTTCCAGGCAGAGTATAGCGTTTCGACAAAAGCAAGCTGGATATCTCCTCAGAGTCGTCACAGTGGCTTGTTTTCTGGAAGACAAACGAAGCGGGATTAAGTCAGGGGTTCGCCTCGCTCTGTGTGTCAGGCATACAGTGCATACCTTTAAGAGTCCACAGAGACACACACACAGAAGATGTTAGTCAGTGTAACTGAGCCAGCAGATTGGCTGAGTAACAGACAGAAAAAAAACAGGTGCTGTGTGGGAGTTAAGCATCTTACAGATTTACATGTTTTGGTGCTTTTCACCTCCAGTGTTTTGGCATCTGGAGCTCCAACGTGACAGAAGAAGATATACACGTAAAACCTTATGAGGATTAAAAAAAAAGGAAAATGTACTAATCAACAGTCACCTTATCATACGAGACCTTTAAACCGCTTTCTCCTAAAATGTTATGACATTTTAGCTTTGTCAAATAAAATCACACTGATTATTTCCTCTAAGGGCGCGCTCGTCCCCCCCGCAGCTCTGCAGAGGCTGCTGTCTCCAAGCTCCACAGCGTCCTGCTGAGCAGCAGACCCACCCGTGAAAAAGCGAATGGTCTTCTGATAACAAACTCATTATCGGTCCAGGTGGTTTCCGCAGGAAAGAGGAGCTGCAGAGAGAAAACAAAGTGCAGTGCCGTATCGCTGCTATTAAGGAAGCAACTGATACTGCAGGTCAGTGAGATCTGCAGATTCCTGATAGACAAAAATAACCAGCTGCTGTTTGTCGGCCAGAAGCTCCTGGAAAGCACTCGGTGTTGTAGAAACCTATCATAAAAAAGAAGTAGAAAGGAGGGTGTCTAGCTTGCATTAGCCCCTTTCTTTAATAGGTCCAATGACAAACAACCAGAAGGACTTGTCGTATTACATTTGATTCGAATCCTGACACGGAGAAACCAAAGGGAAAGATTCCCGGGTGTACGACTTAATAGAGTTCACATCACAGAGCAACTCGAGAGTCCAGATCTATTGAGGGTTCACTGGCAAGGACCACGCCGCAAAAACGTTTCATTTAAAAGTTTAGTGGAAGTTTTTTAAGGTTTTGATGTTAAGGAGAGGTGAATGGATGTAGATGGTGAGGGGTCATCGGTTCGGCTGGTCTGGGAGTGGGGGTTGAGGGAAGGAGGGAAGAGAGGATCAAGAATATGGGTAGGGACGAGGAAAGGAAGTGAATGGATGCAGGGAAGGGGAGGCAAACTGAGGCAAAGTATTGTTGTGGAAAAATGCCTCATACGATGGATTTAGGTGACTTTATTGCAGCAAAAACCAGATATTGTTCATCACTTGACACACACATTAACAATTGAAGAGATGAATTATATCCTATCTTTACAGTTAGTAGCTTGACAGATGATTCCCAGACTTAAACTAATCAACATTTAAAAATACTGTGCATTAATAATATAGCAATATATTAATTTAACCTTGATAAATTACCTTTTGTGACCTGAAATGAGGCTTCCCTATTCACTTGATTTACAGGCACTTCCATATTATGTAGCACCAAGTCAGATACAACACATTCCAGTTGTAAATATGACTTGGATGTTGACATGAAATGTCAATGGAAAAGTTGGAAGCAACTCCAATATAAGCATCAGCTAAGTCAGGTGACAATATCACTGCCCCAGCAGGTTGTCTGCTCGAGTGTTATAAACTACTTTGGGTGTCTGCCCACACAAATTTTTGCACTAATCAAATGATCAGTGCAGACATCATCAGACAGAATATTAATAACACATTTCCTCCTCTTCTTCTTCTAATAATAGTTTTAATGTACACACAGATGCTCAGCAAAACTGAATGTTATTTATAGTTTCACTAGCGAGGACCACACCATCAACAAGATATGTTTAAATGATTTATTAACAAAGAGAAAAGATTGTGAGTGGAACTTGAACTCTTGTACCTTTTCAATCTGTTGCTGCTTTGTGGTGAAGCTTCAGTGGGTATCTGCTGTACCACCCGGGCAAGATGGACCCCCTCAGGACCCTGTGAGTAGTAGGCAGGAGAGGAAGAAATAGAAGAAAGAAATGGGGTGATGCAGAAACCGGGAGCGAAAGAGGAGGGTAGTGTTAGGAGGATATTTATAGGCATGGTGGAAGTGCCATGGTTGAGGTGTGGTCCTGTTCCTGAAACTCTGCTAATAGCTTCAGTTAAAATACACTCTGAAGTGTTTTTGAATAAATGAAACTTTACTAAAGCGTCATAGCTTTAAAAGTCATTTGCATCTTCAAGAGGAAATTGAATCTCCTGGTTTTGTACTTTATTGCTGCACATCTGTTTTGGCTCCATTTAATCTATTCTCATCACCAGGAGTTTAGCATAGTGGAGCAGATTAGATTTGGAGATGAAATTTCCTGAATTTCTTTTTCGAGTAACGTGCGAAAATTGCAGAATCGGAAACACAGAATTCCCAGTTGCTCACTTTTTCTCATCCTCGTGATATTTAACTGAGGGGGCCGCCAGAAGCTGAAGTGGTATGACAAGCAGATATGCTTCAATTGAAAGAGCACAAGCTGCCTTCTGTCACGTACGAGTCGTGTGCAGGTAACTACAGACTTTTTCCTGTTTCTGCTCCCTGTCCTGGTTTCACCTGCTTCCAAAGCTCAAACTCAGTCCTGGAAATGGAAAAGTTTTAAATTAAATATACTCTGGCAATGTTTGCCTGAGTTTTATGACTCTGAGTCTATATTGTTCCTTGCTTTGCTTGATTTCCAAATAATATTATAAAAGCAATGAAAAAGTCTTCGCAGCATTCACAGCTTATAGAATTTGGATTTATCTCTTGTTTCTTACAGCCAAAGCCAAAACACTCATTTAAACACTGGAACTTCTGATCTATGTTCATAATCACAAAACTTTTAGAGGGTGTGTCGGTTCAAGTCCTACTTTCAGCAACACAAGAGTGCTCCAGAAACTTAAATCTCCTCAGTGTGCTTAAATGAATACTGAAACACTGGCAGCATTTTATGTTTGTTAATTACTTCTGAGACTGGATGGGAGATATTGTTTCCACTCATAATTGAATAAAAATTCAAGACACGTCGCTGCACAGGTAGTTTATTTAATAATTTAATTCCCAAGTGAATTTAAATAGAAACAGTCTTCACTGCATATTTTGGTAATGAGCTTCAGACAACATTATGTTCCAAGGCTGCGGATGTTACAGGATGAACATGACATGAATATACCAAGATTTTCTGTTCTTGTTCACATATTTGAACATGAAAGATTTTAACAGTTCCCACAGACACAATCTGACCTGATAGATTCAACACTCAATATGTCCCAGTTCATTACAAAGTAAGTCAGTTCATTTTACGCTTTTTATCTCCCAGCGCCTGATTCTCTGTGTGTGTCTGACAGCACGGCCCGAGCGATCTCTCTGCAGTTAAATCAGTTCACATTTTGAATTAATTTAATCTTTTGATAAATGCAGACCCCCAACTGTGACGGTGATAAAGATAAGTGCTGAAATTTAATCGCCATCACGCACTGCAGTCCTCACACATAAACAAGAGTCTTATCAGGCAATATTGATGAGTGTCTGATGATTGTCTGATGATGTATGGCCTCAGATGTTTGATATTTCAGTTGTTTAAAGCAGATACATCATAAAGAACTAGAACACCTAGCAATGTTAGCATTAAGTGGGTCAATACTCCAATAGTCACTTTCATATAACTCTAACAAACTCCAGAGAAAAGTATCTGGCTCTTTAGCTGCTAAATATGTCACTACTGGACTAGTACTACTGGAAGTATCCAATGATCAGACATTTTAGCAGAAAACAGCTGCATATGAGTGAAAATGACACTGAGAGTGGTGGGGGTGAACAAAAACAGTAAAGTTGCGGGTTGTACAACTACATGGGAAAAAGCAGAGTTGGTGTTTCTATGGAACTGTCACTACAGTAGTCCTTTTTACATGACTCATTGACTCATTGGTAATATAAAGATATTGATTAGAGCCGCTTTCATGCAGGATTCTTGTTCAAGCTGTGTCAAAGCAGTGTTTTATTTCAACTCTTGGTCATACTGATAGTGTTGTGTACTGCATTACTTTATGATAGCTGTTATTTTGTCCAGATATTGTCCAGATATGTTGCAATAGTCTAGTTTTTGCTAAGCTTTCAAACAAACAGACACAAACCAGAGCAGTATATATCTTCCACTACTAGTTTAGCGTAGCATAGAGACTGAAAGCGGAGGAGTTTTTTTGTCACCGTGAGGTTGGCAGTTCACAAGAGTTCCACTTGTTGCTTTTATTTTTTTTTACAGAGAATTAACGTGTTAATTGGTGAGGTTTAAAGATGCTACCAGACAGATTTTGTTTGGAGCCAGACTAGCTGTCTCCGGTCTAAGATAAGCTAAGCTAAGCTAGCTTCATATTTAGGGTACAGACATGAGAGTAATAGCAGCAATACTAAATCGTACAACAACTCCTGCTCATGTTCAGCAGCCTGCCAGCATTTTGAACCTGGTCATCAGAAAAAAGACCAGCCATCGTCTTGTGACCCATAAAAACAGTGACTGGGTGGCAGCAGAGGCACCAGATGTGGGCAGGTGTTGCCATAGTTGCTTTATTTCTCCGCCGAGCAGGTGCTTAAAGGCAGAATAGTGACAGGCCGCTGTAGGGAACAATGAGTGTCACTGCAGAGCACAGTGGTCTCCTCAGCCTGCTGTCACATCTTATGACACTCAGTGGATGCTGCAAAGCAGAAATGTCTTTGAAATATTACAAATATTAGATATTATGGCCTCATTCTGGAGTGATTTGGCTGAAAAATGGGGCAGAAAAAATACTACATTTGGTCACTTTTTGCCATTTTAGTAGCTATATTTCCACCTCCTGTGCTTTTATGTTGCTACTAAATTATATTTGAGCTAATCTCCCACACTTTGCCACCTTTGGAAAACCTCTTATGTTTAATTATCTCCTAATTTCATCCAGTTCCAGTCATAAAAAAATATAGATTCTGCTGCTCAGAAGAGCTGCTTCTTTACACTGTTGTGGCTTTTAATCAATAAGACAGCGTGTTTACACTCTCTGAATGTTGAGAAATTGGTAATGAATAATCAGCTTTGACACAATATTGATGCGAGTGCACTTTTACACACACTCACATTCATTTTTATATGCAGCAGCTGCCACTCAAACAGAATTAATATTAAACTTCCAAATTACAAGATCCCTATCCTTCAATTTCTGAGTCAGTGGATAAGAAAATGGCAATGTTCTGCATTGATTGCTTTCTGGTTTCCCACTGATTTAATGAAATATGAGTTGTGTTTTCCATTCTCTCAGTCCTCTTTGTTTTCCGCCTCTTTGAGGGGAAGTGTTGCAGGGAGCCACAGATTAAATGAACAGTGGCACATTCCCCCAGGAAGCTGAAAATGATATCTCACTGAGCCAACGTTCTGCAGACTCTGTAAAATGTTGATAAGGCTGCTTATTGCCTTTAAATGAATTTGTTTCATCAGTTCATAGTGAATTTGGTGCATGCAGTGCTTTATTGCACCACAAGAAAACAATATAATCTACTTATACAAAATGTTAAGTGATACTAGTTTGTAAAATTGCATATCTTTGCAGCCTTTTCAAGACTTTCAAAAACAGTGCTGCAGTCTATTTTATGAATGACTAACTCAGGAGGGGTGACGCAGAGGCCTCAGGGTGTCAGTGCAGCACTGCTGAACAGAAAGCGACTGTATCAAGGCTCCTTATTCACAGTCACAACAGTTTATTCCCACAATGACACACCAGCAGCTGACATATTAAATATGGAGAAGTACTTCATTAGACAGTACACAGCGACGACTTGCCGCTGCTCATATCGCTGCTCGTCAGCGCTGAGGTGCACGCCGCACTCTGATCACTGTCACCGCTCATCAAGGCATCATCGTTTAATGTTTGTGCAGCCTGAAGCTATTTGGTGTGCGATAATGTGAGGAAGTAGTAATGAAGTGAGTCTAATGGCATAAATGTGGTCTGACTGAGAAAACTCATTTAGTGACTTACTGTGTACAAACACAGTTATGATCGAGGAGTTTCCTGAAAGAAGTCAAACAATTTTACTAAAGAACGCTTGGCTCGTAGTTCACTTCTCGTATTCAAATTTGGAGAACGCTTCATGAAAAAAACTGTTTCCTCGCCTCAGATTTGAAGCAGGTGATGAGCGCTGTGAGCAGCATTGTCAGTAACAATGGCTCTCCAAGCTCCTTTCTATTATCTTTGTTCGAGTTCTTTATTTGTCATGTGCACAACAATCACGGTGAAGCAGTCACTGTTCTCAGGCTCCATTCAACAATGCTCATATTATATGCATAAAGGAAATTATGCAAGTCACTGAAACAAGAGAAAAATAGAATCCGACACAGAAAATAGTGCAGCGGTGAATAAAACAGAATATATATAAACTGGTATAGAGTTGTGATAAAATGAATAAACTGTAAGAGGCAGGATGCATGATGTAGTAAATGTATGTGTGCATGTATATTTATATATAAAACCTTGATAGATATTATGCAATTCACTGCAGGTCAGCTGACCATGTAGAAATTAAATTAGACTACATGGAAACATAGAATCAAACATATAAATAATCAGGTTTCCAATGACAAGAATATTAAAGGACCAGTGTGGAGGATTTAGTGGCATCTAGCAGTATGGACTGATTGCAATCCCCTTGCGTCAGAGGTAACAAAACATAACAATTCTTATTTTCTGGTGATTATACAGTAATGAAAACATAGTTATTCATATTATATTCAATGTCTGCCATATTCTGTAAATAGAGCCTCCTAAATCTGAGTTCTTAGTGGGAAATTCCTCTTCAGATCAGTTTACAGCCAATAACTCTACTTGTGTCCTAAATCCACACGACACACTCAGCGTGTTTTGAGTAGGTAGTGTGTTCACACTGGAGAAGTGACAACATTAACATCCAACAGTGCACATATTGTATCATCTCCTGTTAGTATTAAACATTCGAGGATGTTGATGTTCTTGTATAGCTACTCCAAAATCATATATTATAATAAATTAGCATATATTGTATGTGATTATGTGGAACTGGCACAGCCTTCATCTGCTACTTCAGACCGACACTGTCCAGATAATTTATTGTGCATGTCCAGCCTTCCTGTTTTACGTTTTGCCTCCCGTTTCTTGTATTTATGGACCCTTTTGCTTGCCTGCCTATAACACCTTTGTTTTCTTTCACTTCGCAGTACAAGTGGTTTTAATCCAACCTGCTTACCTCTGAGTCATGCTTCTGAGTCTACAGAACTGAGCCTTTATAAACTGCTTATGCACTTAAAGGACATTGTGGAGAAATGTCTGTCTTTCCCTGTTTCCGGTCTTAATGCTAAGCTATGCTAAGCTAAGCTAAGCTTCATATTTGAGAGTGGTATCAATCTTCAAATCCTGATTTGATTAGTAATTAATGATATAATCATATCCAGGAGAATTAAGAAATTAAGGCACTGCTAAAATGTTAATTCTTCTAATAACTGCCTAGTTTGCAAGGTAGAAATGTTGTAGAAACGAGGTAGGTGTTGTTTGCATAAACATAACATTTACCTGGACATAACCATGTATAAAATAGTCGTACAACTCAAACATACAAAATATTGAATAATCACGACAATGAGCTGCGTTCATGACCTCCACATATGCAGGTGCACGTGTTGGGGTAAACCATATGTGCCCCAGATGACTTTGGATGCACATGTTTGTTTGGTTGTTTCTCCTCTCTCCGTTCACCTTCGTTAATAAATGGGATTCTATTTTAAAGCTCAGGTGTTGGAGCACGACACCACCGCGGCGTACGGGTCAGAGTCCAAACGTTAAGGAAGCAGGACGCGAGGCACTTCAGATAAATGTTTCCACCTCGAAGCAACTGCACAATCAGCTCCCTTTTTGTTCCCCATGCGGCGAGCGGAAACATCAGCGAGCTCTCTGCAGTCATATAAAGAACCTTGCACATTGTCAGCAAAGCATCATGTTTGTTGGAGGAGGAAAAATGGACTGACAAAGATCATTTGACCCCATCGTGCATCATGACTTCCTCCTCCTGCGGCATAAACAAGAGAGCGTTTGGTCTAGGTTATCATGAGCAGACGATGAAAGATGCAAAATTTATTTTGTTAGCTAATCTTATTAGCATGGGTGCATGGCACGCCACAAAGTCGCTTTTCATCGTTTCATTCTCGAGGAATGTTCCGAATTTTAAGGGAATACAAGAAAACCACCTTATAATGATGACACTGAAACTCAATACGCTATAATTTACACATAATGGTGCTAATATGCGTTCTCGCCGCCCTGTGTGGGGTTCTGTTCCCTTTGTGGCATTGATGAGATGTGGTTTCAGCTTGACATGTTTTGCATGATCACACAGATTTAGAATTTGGCATGTTTAAATGATCCTGCAGTATAATCTGTGGTCATTGCTCTCAGCGAGCATTCGGCACAGCTTTGTTCTTTAGTTTCTCTTTATGTTCCTGATTATCTAACACAAGCAAACCGAGTCTGTGTGTGGTTTAGTTAATATTAAACCAAAAACCCATTTATCCAGATTGATTCAAGATGTGAAAAATCTTCAAAATACAATAAAGAGCTGGAAATATGTAGCTCCACATGAGAGATGAGATGCTGAAATAGAGACTTGAGAATGGATTTGCTGTCATCCTCGTCTAACGTGAGGTTATGCGTCTGAGGCATCAATCAGCTCATGCTGTGATGGAGGACTTGCCGTTCCCGGGGAAGAAGAGAGAGAAAAATAAAGAAGAGGAGCTCAGCGGGACGGCGAGGTCATTACTATCTTGTGCAAGGTCACAAAAATGCCACTGGGTAATTGAGTGAAGCTCGGCTGGTAGCTGCAAATCGGAAAAAGGCGATTCACCTCCGTCTGTCGGGGGAAAGTGAATCAGAGCTATTTCATAAGGCTGGTTTTGTGTAGTGAGGGGAAAAGAAGCAGAAATTTCCATGTTTATTTTTTTTTTTTCATTCAGGATGCTCAGCAAAAACATGCAGGGAGGCAGCGACGGTGAGGAAGACAAAGGCGGAAGTTTATCTGCCGGTGCGGCTGCTTCTCTCGCCAACCCTTGTTGCTTTGCAAGGCGACAAAGGAAAGCACTCTCGCAGGAATCAAAGTGTCGCAGTGAGTGCATCGGCGAGGAAGTGAATTCATGTTATTTGCCCATTACCTGAAGGCACAGAACTGCTGATGGCAGGGCTTTCTATATTGGTGGAGCCTCTCTATCCCATCAGTGCCTTGTCACAACCAATCCAGCTGCTGCTTCTGATAGCTTTCTTTCATTTTCCACCCTCTCTCTCCCTCTCTGCATCCCAGCCTCTGTGCTTGTTTTGGAGAGGCCATCAGCTTACAACAATGTCTCTCTGAGGTCCCACCTGTCCTTGACCCTCATCTTCTGCTGCCTGTGTGTGTGTTCGCTTGTCTGTGTGTGCGTATGAATAAGCAATGGAGGGCGACATTGTGTGTACACAGGCAAAAGGGTAGAGTCTCTTTTTTAACCTTTGCACAGCAGAGTGCTGAATCCTGGTTGGTTCAGAGCATAGACAGCCACAGAAGATGGAGGAGTGGTCCATCACAGCATTCACACCAACAATCATTCAAGGCTCCTCAGAGCAGAAGATAATAGATTCCACACATGCCTGCACATCCAGACGGTTGACTTGTTTTGTTCGGAGCAGGCGAGGCGAATAGGTGTGACCTTGATCGAGTAACTGTCTCCAGAAAGAATCAAGGGACAAATGTCTGTCGAATTTGTTGTATTTTGTTTCAGGGGCAAGTTTTGGCAGCAGAGATGAGTGTCTGAGTGTCATTATAAAAATAAAAGATGCAATCATAGAGCAGTGTGTCTCTTGCTGAAAGTTAGGTGAGAAAAATGACATCACTCGTGTCTGTATGCTGAATATAAAGCTAGAGCCAGCATTTAGCTTGACTTATTCAGCATGAAAACAGGAAACATGCATAATTAAGAGCGTGGCCGCTTTGATTGAGCAACCAGGCATCATTTGACCCACCCAGGTCCGCCGATGATCCACGTCTTTGCTGATTATTAGATTAGCCGAGAAGCAGAAGAGGCAGGACAGCCAACATGGCCACAGATTTTGAGCTTCAAAACAGCCCTTTAGGAACCTGTGGGTGGGGCTTTATACTGTCAGTGATTGTCTCTAAGCTAACTCTGGGCGTGAACATAAATAAGTGCATTTTTTTAAAGATTTAAACATTTTTCTTTCCTCAGAAACATGCTGCAGGTAGCATCTTTTGAATAAGCGTATGTCTAACGGCAGAGCTAGAAGTTGAAAATCCACATATCCAACTGGAGTGTTCCTATCTTGGCAGCATGCTGCGTCTGTACCCGCTTACATTGTATCTGGATTATGGAAAGACCCTGAATATAGATGTGTCTGTCTGTCTGTGTGTGTTGTGTGTCCTTCACCATCCTTTAAAACACACTATGCTGCTGCCGAGCCCAGCCGAGAGGCTTTGTAATGTGCTGTCAAAACCTATTTACCTCCTTCATCCGGCCCTGCTGCCGCACCATGAGTGCACGGTGGGGGTGGTGGGCTTGGTACTATCTGTCACGGCCTCTTACTGTGTGGTAATCCACAAGATCGGCATTATATATTTTTATTTTTTGGAGTCCATTGTTGCTGGTAATGTGGTTATTGCTGTGGTGCTTCAGCTTTCCAGAGATCACTTATCAAATCAAATTGATTTAGTTTGAGTTTGTGGCTGGCTCTGCCTGTCGTTTCTCTTGCTATCCTGTCTTCTCCTGTTTATTCCAAACAAAGCACATCACTTCCTGTAAAACAACTAGCACAGCTTTCTTTGATTTTCTTGTTGTGATTCCGTCAGCCATAGCACACAGCAAAAATGGCTTTATTAAAGGTGCTCTAGTCAATATTTTTATAGCTCAAATGACCACTTTTAATGTAAAAGTGGTCATAGATACAGTTATCACCGACTCTGCAGTTCCCACAGCTCTACAGAGTTGGAGGAGACCAAAACAAAGCCAAAAGCTAATATAAAGTCAATAATAGACTTACATTTATAAGTTGGTCTGAAAGTTACCTCAAAATAAACAGTAATTTTGTGCCATATCTGCTGGATAGAAAACTGTTTGCTAACACGCCATATCAACTTCATAGCATGATAATATGTCAGTGTTATGTTTACAGTGCCCCAAAGTGGCCATAAAACTAGTTAATGCAGGTTTTACTGTTACACCAGTGGCCACAGAAGAAGAGGTTTGCTAGCTTGTATCAACCCCTCATCAATGATAATCAATGGGAAGGATTGTTCTATTCACCCTACACAAGTATCTTGAGGGTGCTGTCGCTCAATAGCCAAGCTATTGTCTTTATTCACTTAATCTGGTCATCGTTATAGACTTGAGACAATGAAAGCTTTCGCAAGTAAGCTTCGAAGTATTTCGCAACATCTCAAATTGTTTGTTTTGCTCTTGCTGCAGGAGATTTATGTCCATCAAACTTCTCAAAAATAAGAAAAGCCACAGCTGGATCTTTCCACATAACCTCCATCATTATGTCCACAACAACCATGGAAGAGGATCGTAACGATCACCATCGCGTGCATTCTCCATCACAGCTTTCCTCTCTTAAAGTATTGATTTTCAATTTCTACCTCAGGAGATCCTGACCAATTTGGGGCTCAGTTATGAGTTTTATGCTGCTGGTGAGGGTGCAGTGTCATATAGGATAGATGCTGGGTTGCATGTTGTGAAGGAGCTGTGGCGAGATTAAAGCAGGTAGGCCTATTGATTGGCAGATAGACAGTAGTAAGGTGGTCATTGATTGGGAAAAACAGCCAATGTCTGACCTCGATTTGGACTGGGTGAATCAATGGCCTTAATCCAGTGGGAGAAGTAAAGAATGAGAGAATTGGTCCAAAATGTCCTCTAGTTTAGTATTATTTAACTTTTTTTCATCTTTTTAATAGGAAATGTGTCATTAATAATGAATTTCTTGATTTAATGTTTCTGAGGTTAATTAATCTGTTCTGGTCTATTATTTTAATGTTAATTGATAACTTGGAAATGAGCTTTACTGGGTAATTATTACTGTATACACATGCCAAGATAATCAGATTCAAGTCCCTTCTACTTGTCTTTGTGTCACACAAAAGCCCCTAAACGCATGCATTTTTCGATTTAGTCAAATGAATTCACTGTGACTCCTGGTCCAGATGGATTATTTTGACCTTTCAAAATGACTGGCCAATCAATACCATAATAGATACAGTTCATCCCCTTTTATATTCATGAGGGGCCCAAAGAGTGGAGGAACAGTTCCTGCATGATATTATTGAGAATTAGGCTAATGTAGTCGTACCATTGTTTAACAATTAATGCACATACGATTTCATAAAATGACTACAGAGTCTAAAATGTGCGTTAGTGAAGTGAAGGTTAGTGCACGTTTAGTAACGAAACTAATAGGGCGTAAATTCATGAATTAGTCACCGTGCGAAAAGGTTAGCGCTTTGAGCTAAATGGTACGTCCTGATTAAGGTTGATGTCCATTATCGTTATCTTAAAATAGCATGGTAACCTTTGCTCTTATATTAGCGACATATTAACTACCTAAGTAGGCTATATGCTGTCTGATCTTGGTCTTGACTTGATCTCAACCCCTCAAAGCCTTGACTTAGTTTAGGTGGTCTTAACTACAACGCTGTATAAAGCACATCATTTTGGAACTAGCATGGCTAAAAGAATGCTTAAAACCAAAGCTACATGGTACATGGCTTGTAGACCTGAGTATGGATTAAGCTCCAAAAATCTGGATCATATTTTCGGCAGTGCAGCTTAACAAAACCTTTTTATTGACCTTCCATGCCTAGTAAACTTCCATGCCTGGTCTCAATGATTGTAACGGTGTGTTTTCCTGTAAGAACATGTCATCTGCAAGCGAGAAAACACTGGTGACATCACCATTTCTTGATAAAAATGCTCCCCCAGAGCCACAGATGACATCATACAACTATTTTGACAGGCCATGCAGTACTCCACATGACGAGTGAAGTGCAAAATCAGTGTCCTTTTAAATAAGAAATGAGCTATGAGAATAGAAAGTTCACCAGCGGAAAATGTAAAAGGTGAAGATAAAATCTGATCAGAAATATGATGGAAAAGTGTGATTAAAGCATCTGTTTGGTGTATGATTTAAACATTTTGAGATAGATAAAAATTCTGCATATTTTAAATGTTTTTTTTTATATATTAAAATAACAAAAAAAACATATTGTAGCCATTTTGTTTGCACAAAAGCCAGGCTTTCTAGAAAAAACACCTGGATCACCTAACACACCATCCTCTCCCCACTTACTGTTGATTTCCCTCCACCTGTCAAGACTAACAGCTGCGGGGAATTTAAACGGAGCACAGGTTGCTGACGGTAACGTGACCGGATCAGCGATATCCCGCCAAATTAGGTCAGCAGTGGTCGGATCATTGCTCCTGTCTGATTGAGAGAGGTCAGCGCCCTCACCTTGTCTTGGCACGCCACACGTATACACGTTCCCCACACTGTACGTGGGCACAAAGCCAGGAGACAAAGCCAGCAATAGCAAACGCAATATGGTCACGCTTCAACGCTCCCCACTGTAACCCTGCCCGCAGACTGGAAAACACAGAAACCCAGTGAAGTGTGGCGGCGTTCTGTTTTATAGAGTGAGTCATTAAAAGAGGAAAGGACATGTGCACACTTTGATATGTCACAAGGCTTTTATTTAATGATGTTGCAGAGCAAAGGTTACCAAGACTACAGGGCAGCAAACAGTGAAGCGCTCGGAGAACATTGTTAGAACTAAAAGATTGGATTTGTGTGTGATTCCCAACCTTGATTCAGTAGAGTTTGTTGAGGTTAGGGTGTTTAAAGCTGGACTTATTTTTATGTAATATCAAACAATAGATCATCAAATGACTATTAGGACTGAACAGAATGTCCGAACCAGCAGTGGCCAGTCTGGGAAGGAATGCAGTAGCCTACCGAGGTGGTTTGGTTATGGCATCCCGGGGCTGAGTCAGTTCACTTAGCTATACAGCTGACCGAGCTAACGACAGTTAGTGGTTCACTACTTTGCAATCTTTTCCCTGGGAAAGTCCATAAATCGTTATTTCTTGTTGGTCTCCACAGATTCAGTTAGAAGCAGTTAATTAGCAATTCGTACTTTAGTAAGTACTGAAGCTGAGCAGCCAGGACACCAGGCGGAAAACCAGCAAATATATTCTGTTTTATATTTATATCTATAAAATCTGATCCAACTTCACCAAAATCACTGAATAAAGTTATAAAGTTGTAGTTATAGTAATTATTGAGGCCCGGCCATAGATACATGTAGCATCCCTCAGAATCACTCATAGACTGTATCAAACTGGAATCACTCCACTCCGACGGCGCCATACGTGAGAAACTATTCTGCAAGGTAAGGTCTGATTTCTTTGCTTTTCTTTCTTTCTGAATGTTGTGTTGTCATGTTACTGTATATTTGGTTTTAATTTATTCATGTCACTTTGTAATATGTGTAATACATTGGGTGTAATTGAATCTAATATGAAAGAGTTCTTCATCTTTGCCACATTAGGCCATTTAACATTCTGGCAAGGGTCTGCACATAAAAAAATCTTGGCTAACTCCGATTTATTTACATTTTAATTCATGCTGAATATTATAAACTGTGCTGGAGGAACACAGGATTTGCAGCCAATTTGTCAAACTGCAAAAAAATGCCGCCTAGATGCCCAACACAAAGGCAACAAAATGAATGAATCCATAAAACACATGAGTTTCATTTGTAAAGGAGCAAAATTATTGTATATGTACACCAGCACTGACCTGAAATGACAAACACATGCAGATACTGTTAGGTCCTTGACCTTTGAGAGATTTATCTCAGCTTGTGTGGCCACTATACTGTATGCTTCTTAAAGGTGCTTTGCCCATCGGCACAGTATCATGCTGGTGTGTGTAATCCAACCATGAAGAGTTAAATCAACCCCGGGGTGTCTGATGTGTGATGAACTCATTGGAGCACCTTCAGCTGTCTGCTAACATTATCTGCCCTCCTGTTTAATACGGTTGGTCAGTTTTCTGGAGGCTAGTTCACACATTTAATTGTTTTAGCGCTACCTGGTTGGTGTGCATGCAAAATGCGTGTCACGGATACATTTTCTTTCACGTGTATGTTGAAGATCCAGCTGCAGAAAACGCTCACACAACATGAACTTTCGAAACAAACAAGAATTATTTAACACTGACATCCTTCCATCTTTTCTCCTTGCCACATCCTCCTATACATTGTATAACTTCACTATTGTCTCAAAGCTCCATGCGGTCTGTGTAGGTGGCTCTGAGGCGGGATGACGATCGTCAGCCCGTGTGACAAAGCCAAAGAGACAGCTGACATGAACACATCAATACACATCAAGCTCCACACTGTGAACTTGTTTAGCTCCTCGCTTGGATGTGTATGCACCAATTGCATCCCCTATAGTATGCCGATGTCTTGAGAAAATCTATCAAAGATTTGTGTTTCTGTGAGGAATTGTTTCATCCTCCAGTGGGTTGACAAACATTGTACACTGAGATCAGCTAATACATTACCGTTGGGCATCGAGTGTGAAAACCCATCCCCTCGATCAAACTGTATTAAAATCACAAGACCGTCGCCTTTCGCACGGGGATGCCACCCTCCCAGATCTGACAAGGATTATGATCTTCTGTTGTTTTGAATGGAAACTGAAAGCACAGGTTAGCGGGGCTTCATGAGCCGTGGCATCGCCGAGCCCAGGCGCACCCTCTGTGCACCATGCAGTCATCGCAATGCCGTCTTGTGTCATTCAGCCTCAAGGTGTGAAGGGTTCTCTCAGTGGAAAAAACATTACAATGAAACAATACTGTATTCTTGTTCCTGTATTTGGATAACATTGAGGTTTCATTCCAAAAGATCTGCACTGTCATTGCAAATAGCTGCTTATGAGATATTGCCTCCATCTGGTGCCTGACAGGCAGATATCTCAAAACCTCAGCACACAAAACAAAGCTCTCTACATGATTAGACAACACAGTGCAAAGCAAACCGTATTTTATCAAGGATTTGGAGCCATCTTTGAGCCAAATCTTTGAGAATAAAGTCATTTTATTTTAAGTCTAATTTGGGAAAAATGCCAACTTTGACAATCAAGTCGAAATATTTGAAAAATGCAGCCTTGACATTTCAAGTATGAAACTGTAAAACGTCAAGAATTGAGTTAGAAATTTACGAGATAAGGTCATCATTTCCCTTAACAGCAGCTCTTTCTTTAAAACAAGTGACAAAATCTGACATTGCAGTAAGAATATTTCTAGAAAACCAGAGAAACTGGTGTCTGAATTTTGAAACAAGCAAGGATAATTACAATGCAAAGGTTAATCTTGATTTAATCAATCTGAAACATGTTGATTTACACTGAACAAACAGACTTAACATGACAGCACACAAGGGTGGAGCTGCCAAATGTGTTTGTCTTTTAGTTTAGGTGATCCTTTAACTTACTCTCAGATAAATTAGCTTGTGATTCCAAAAGTGCCTCAGAGGCTGAAATTAAGTTTAAATAAAATATGCCATAACTGTCAAGTTGTGGATAATCGCTTCATTAGTATTCAAGCTGTTTTCCTGCTTTAAAACATCAAATAATACACACACAATTTAACATAAGCTGGTACTCAGCAGCCGTCTTTAATACTCACTGAAGTCATGTTGTCTATTTTCATTTCCTGTGCATCAGACATGACAGGAGTTGGGTATTTTTACACACTTTCAGAAAGCTCTCCATGTCGACACACACTGCACACTGCCACTGTAATCCAAACAGACAGTGCTGTGAGACAGCGGCAAGGTTTTACGTGCCTTCAGAAATGTCATCGTACCTCTGGTTCCTGAAAAATGATGAGCGCAGGCAGACACACACTCACACACATGCCATGTGGATGTACACGAGAACTGAAGTTTTAGTTATGAAAACATTTCTTGCAGGCTTAGCCGATCCGGAGGCAGAAGTAATCTCATTGGCTGTTAGATGTCAGCGGGAAGGACTGAACCGCAGTTTTTCCATCTAAAAAAAGGTTAGACTGAGACCTGGTTTAAAAGGCAAAAGATAAGAGAGGCGGAAATATCAATTGCTTCAAACTGCAAACACATAGTCTGTTATAAATTATAACTTGCCGAGCTGACCTTCAACGTTTCGTCTTGCTGCAGAGCTTTAGTAACCAAAGGCTCCCGCTGACCTTACAACACCATGAATGCTGTGCTCGTTACTGAATGAAAAATGATGTAATTTAATTCATATTTTCTATTCATGTTTCTCTTTTAGGGCAGTATGGTGGTGCAGTAGTTAGCACTGTCGCCTCACAGCAAGAAGGTTCCTGGTCCGAAGCCCCCCCAGCCATTCTGCACCAGGTACTCCTTTAATGAACAGCCAACTTGTCCAGGATGTACCCTACCTCTTGCCTAATGTCAGCTGGGATAGGATCCAGCCCCCCTATGATAAGTGGTTATGGAAAATGGGCATATGGCATCCAGTCTGTATTAAACATGAGTTAAATGTGTGGGTTTACTGGATAGGTTAGAATAAAATGACTGGTTTATTGAATTATCGCTGTACTTTTACTGTGTTGACCTCAACATTATGCCTTGGGGACTATGCCCTCTACACACTTATATACCAGTCATCATGGATTGTGTTAATATCCCTGTGGGCAGCGTAGCTAGTGATCCAACCAGTTTTGGCACCACACTAAAGTGATGTTCATTGGGCCCTCGAAAGAGTGATATACTGAGTACTCAGTCTCTTAGCATAACTTAATGTATATTTTACAGCATTCTTGTTTTAAATGTATTAATTGGAGACAGTTTTGAACCAACTCTTGGATCTAACCTTAGCTTGATTACCTAGCTAGGTAGTTCATAAAATATGTCGTAACGTGAAGCTGCTTTTGTCTACCTTGGTCTGAAATCAAAGACCCATTGTTTCAAAAATTATGATGCATTTTGAGTCGTAAATATGCCACTCTTCTCTTTGTAAACTGCACAGATGTAGCAAAACCTGGTCTTAGTCTAGGGTCAGTTGCCTACAGCCTCGAAACCTCCCGGGTGGACGTTATATATATCCTCTAAAACCAGACTTTCTTCCATCTGGAGGAAGATGCACTTTCCATTGGACCAGAAGATTGATTTTCTACTGTGGTTTTATCTGCTTCACAGACTTCTTCGTGTGGTTATGGACTCTTCCAAGTCTCTCAATGCTTCCAGTTGTATGGGTTTAGCACACTCTGGTCTGAGCTGTGGTGCAACAAGTAAAAATCCTTACACATCAGATGACGATCAACTCAATCATGAAATTCTGTCATGTGTAGACATTGTAGATGTGAGATTCATGCAGGTATAGGGTATGCTTGTGGTAGAAAACACACACACACATACACACACACACAAATACAAAATATCAGATTTGGGTTACATCATAGATTCATCCTGAGGTTTTAGAGACTTCAGAAGGAACCTGGTGGAAAAGCAATTTAGGGAGAAGAGGCATTGCTTGAGAGTGAAAGCATGCCACGTTTCTGAAAGTTAATATCTTACCAGGATGGTCAGAAATACATGTGCAGTCATATTTCTATTTTTAACTGCTACCTCCATCTTCTCAGGCTGATGAGAGGAGAAGCAGTGTTACCATTTGAATCAAAATGCAATTAAAGCACTTTGTGAGCATTTGCTCTGTAGGCTTGCATTCATGATATGTAAAGATATGTAAAATGGCATAAATGATCAGGGTGCCACATGCTTGAGTGGTCTCATATGCAAACTGTGTAGTAATTATCTTCCTCATAATTACTACTTGCCCGGATTTTAATGAACCCTTTGCTGCATAAAGGAGCTGTTTTCAGGTGTGATTGTCGGTGTGACTGAACAAAGTAAAGCTGAGCAAACAGTGATCTGGAATCTCAGGGATGCAGGAAATTTACCAGCATATCAGACCTCCTTAAACTACCACCATTACTAGTTGACTCGTGCTGGTAGTGCAGCTACACCTCAGGGCCCTCTATACATATACATAATTTTATGCGCACAGTGCAACAGCAGACACACACCCACTGCTACCTCATTAGTGACTGCAGCCCCCAGGCTTACAACTGGGAGAAGGCCTAATTGCACAGTTCAGCAGGACTGACATCGCTCAGAGCGTTTTGGAACAGACTTTGACAAATGAGCATCAGGTGCAAGCACCTACAGTAATATTCTGTTATTTTTGACCCTTTCTGTCACAGTTGGCGCTGCCAAGTTGAGCTCATAGTAAGTCACTGGAACTTTCTGGAGCACCGAGGGACCAGACAAGCTCACTGGAGTTCCTTGTGAGTGAACAAGTCAAGAAGTCAGACTGATTAGATGTCAGTCAGAAGACCTGTTAAATGTTTTAAATGTTCCTACAAATGTGGTACAAATGTGCTGTACTATAGCCAATACTGTATGTTTATAAAAGTTTTGCTGCTAGCATGGCTAAAAATACCAGTCTGTCAGTCGGTTTAGTGGCTGTTAGACCACTTTGATCCAGATTAAGTGTGAAATATGAATGTCATTTTATCCACAGAGACTGTTCTTATATAATGTGAAATGGTGCACTCAGCAAACAAAGCGAGCAAGCTGCTATGCTAAAATAACCTCCCGTCCATCAAACCTTTAACAGCACAACATAGAGTCAAGGGATTGCTTAACTTCTAGCTTCAGTGGTGTCGGGCCAAGCTCTGTTAAATTAACAACTAAGTTAGTAACCAACATTATACATGCTAACCATGCGCATGTTAGCATGGTGGCCGCTTATCTTAGGCTAATCTCTTGCCGAAACTCTGCCATGGTGCAGAGTTGGCTTCTGTAGAAGAACATTCCACAAAAGATCCTGCAGTGGTTTATTGCACTAGCTTGAGCCTCTGTGCTACTTTCTTGAGATATTATCATAAAATTTAGTGTCCTTCATACTTGCACCTGGTGCTTGTTTGTTAAAATGGATTCCAAAATGCTCTAAGCGTTGTCAGTAGTGCTGAACTGTTCAATTATTTCCCATGTGCAAGCCTGGGGTTTACAGTCACTAATGGGGTAGGGTTAGCATATGAGCTGTTATTCTGTATTCATATAATTATGTATTTTTCAGGAGGGGCTGTTCATGCATTTTACATCAGCGCCCACTGTGACTATGTTCACAAAGTTAGGTCAACCACAGAGGACACCTCTAGTAAGAAAATGAGTGTTGGGTTTACTATAAGATTAACCTCATCAATAAAACCAAGATCCCACTCCGGAGAGCTGGAGATGGGGGCCTTGACACTGATGATAGTGCTGAAGTAAAGGACTGGCAATAACAGAAAAAAATGAAACAATAAGGTCGTTTTCAATGCCCTTGACAGAAAAACTTCAAAACACAACCCAATGAATAATAATTGAGCTTGGACCTGAGAAAATTAAAATGATAATTGTCTTAATGAACTTTAGATAAAAGGTTCTTTATTTTGTGTTGTTACCTCCTTTGGATATCTTCTCATAACACAACTAAAAGTTCCACAAATGCTTCACTTCATTTCGGTTGTTCCTTCTCTTGAACTGAGTGAAAAGCAGATGCTGCTGGGAAATACTGACAGCTCCCAAAGGTCTGCAGAGATTAACTTTCGGTTTCCTTTTCCTGGAAACATACTAAGTGGTTTACTCAGTTTTCCTTTGCTATTATAAAACAGTATGCACACTCTAAAAAAATCATAAAAAGCACAGTAATAAAATGCAGTATCGTCATAAACATGCACGTTTTAGCGTTTATGCGGAGAAACTCAAATTCAAATCAATAAACCAAGTGGAAAATCACAAAAAGAGTCTGACAGAGTAGATTGTTGGAAAAAATCCAGCCACTTCATGCGTTTGTCTTTATTCATTTAGCTGGGAAAGCCTCCATAGTGGTATTAGGAGGCAGTTGGTGGCCAGATGGTGAAGCCTCTGCAGACAGTAGCAGGTTCTGATCACTAATCTGTGTTAACCTGTCTGTCTGAACGATTAAGGATGTATGACTGCTTCATGGAAAATAGACTACTTGGCGCCACCATAAATCAAAAGACATTTATAATTTATTCTTGCTATTAGATATAAAAGAAATAGAAACTAAGGAAATATGCCTTTTTATTTACTTGAGATAAGAAGATTGATACCACTTTTAAATAAGTACGTTAAATGTGAATCGATGCTTAGCTTAGCTTAGCATAAAGACTGGGGGAAAAAAGGGGGGAAACAGCTAGCGTGGTTTTATCTAAAATGAATGAATCACCCCGGCAGCAACCTCTCAAAAATTAAGCATCCTATATCTTGTTTGTTTCTTGTAGTATTGTCATTACTATGACGTTGCCAGGCAACCAGCGAAGACTCTAGGAAATCACTGCTCCCCGCCATTAAATAGTCTGACATTTATCTACTGTAAAACAATAACTTGTCACTTTTACTTTGTTTTTTCCCCACTGATTAAACAAACAAGCTAAACTGTGTTAATTAGTCAGTTTTAGATGTGCTGGTCGACTGATTTTGTTTGTTTACAGTCCTTATGCTAAGCTAAGCTAACCAGCTACTGGCTGTAGTGTCATACTGGACCTACAGATATGATACTGGAATAATTTTTCTTTTAATCTAACTCTCAAGAAACCAAGTAAATGTAGGTCACAGTTTCTGCATTACATTCCAAAGCCCTGGTTTCATCTTAAATGGTAATGCCACATTTCTGTATTTCATACATTTTGCATTTAATCACTCTGTCCAGATGGGTATTGGTTACAGCTGCAAACTTGAAAGTAACCAATTATAGGAACGTAAATGTCAATGTAATGCAAATGGAAATGCCATGGGGTTTATGTTTCTTGTAGTGGCAAAGAACAAACAAGGACTGACATTGAGAACTGGACCGCAGCCTGGAGATATAGAGGATTTAAAGCACAAGGACCAGTGTTAAATCCTGTAGGAGCAAGCATGGATAAACAGTCAGGTGGTGGTGCTAGGCAGGAAACATGACCAAATCCAGTAACTCTGCAATCCTAAGAGGTTTGTCATCCACACATGCACAGGAAATGGGAAATAGACCTTTAATGGCTCTCAGTAAATCATTCGTTAAGGAATGAGCACAGTTGATAGTGTGCTGACACAGGCAGGTAGCTCAGAATGTGTGAGATGGAAATGTGGTTTTCCGACATTGGATGAAATGGCAACAGAAAAGTGCTGATTCCAGACAAGATCTGGCGTGGTCTGACAGCGCAGCAATAAAAAGACCTCGACTGACTCATGGCTTCGTCTGGAGGTCTCAAGGCTTTGCTGCACTTAGGAATTCCACTCGTGAAAACACTGCTGTCCAGGGAAAAGTGTTTCAAAGAAACAACTAAGAGTCTCATACTGGCCTATTATTTTACACTGGATAAGTCTATATGGAGAGAGGTTTATCACTATCCACAGCCACAGACACACACACACTGAAAAATACATGGTAAATTGTATTTATTTTAACATTTCAGCTCCAATATTTCACAGTCTTGCTGAGATAAAATGAGAAGATGATATTACTTGTCATATTTTATGCTAAATATGAAGCAACAACTAGCAGTTGATTAGCTTAGCTTAGCTTAGCTTAGCATAAAGAAGCATAAGGCCAAGATTGTTCTATTGGCGTGCAGTCTGTTTTAAAGGTGCTAATGGCTAGCTGTTTCCCCCTGCTTCCATTCTTTCTGCTAAGCTAAGCTAATCACCCTCTGGCTGTAGCTTCACATGAAGCGTACCAACTTGAAAATAGTATCAATCTTCTTGTTTAACTCTCCGCAACAAAGTGAATAAGCATATCTCTGCAAGTGTCAAACTTTAGCTTGAAGGTTCAAAATCAATTCATTAGTTTTAGCATCGCGTCGTCTCAATGTTGTTTTCAGAGAGTAACATGCTCTTGCTAAATATTTAATGAAAAGAAATGGTCAAATAATGACTATTGGCACAAAATAAAAACTATTACAGCTTTATTAAGATGCTGTTTCATGTTATAGTGGCGAGCGGCATATTTTTAAATTCCACGACTGGAGGATGTTGGAATGGATGGATGGATGGGTCAAACAAATACAGAATTATCACTCAGGAGACCGCTGTTTGTGTCGCATCTGAACTAGTGGTGACTGAATTATGTACATAACTTACATAACACAAAAGCTAACCAAGTAGTTTAGTTGCCTAAACCTAACCAAAATGCAACCACTTTAAAGCTGGTATTTATACATGGTTTAGTGATATCACGTTGTCATAACAACTGCAGCTCATATAAATTATGCATTTATTTGAATGAGTCGATCAGATTAATCAATCCTGATAATCAATAAATCATTTAAGTCGTTTATCAAGCAAATGAACTGTAATATTTTTGAATATGTACGGTTGGTTTGACAAAAAAAGCGAGTTTCGCTATTTTTCTTATATTTTTATTGACAAACCAATTTATTTTAAACACAACTGACAGGTTAATAAATGATAAAAGAAATATTAGGTGCAGCTATAACGTCAGCACATCTGCATGTGATCTCACTACAAAACAGGATATTTGAATTTCCACCAGAGCCAGCCCGTCTTGATTCCAGCCTTTTCTTCAATGCTCTTTACCTCCAAACAACAACACTGTGGAGGGAGCCCGAGGTGAAGAATTCATTTGGTGGCTGCTTCCATATCAGTGAGTGTGTGTGTGTGTCTACATCCCACAGGGGCTACATCGAGGGTGGATGCTGTGTTGCTGTTACAAATGATCCTGTGGGAGACTTACTGACAGCCAAGCTCGGTGTGGCTCCACACGCCTCATCACACACACACACACACACACACATCACATCGCTGCAGCTGCCCACGGTGAGTGAGGCATGTTGGTCCCAGAGTAAACTCCCACTACATATCCTGTCAGCTCAGAGAAAGTGTCAATCAGCTTGTCCAAGTCAGCTAAAGAGATGTGTCTACGCCAGCAAAATGTATTTGACTAGCTGTCCTTCCTGACTTCTGACAGCAAATAACACTGTTCTCGCCTGAACAATGCCTCTTTTCTAGTTTTTAAACTTTATCGATCGACGGATGGAGTTTTGCTGAGCACTTTCTCCACAGTTTCCCACCTGGGAACTGCCCACTACAAACACACTCAGCCTTTGAATGTGGACATTGTTTGGAGGGTTAGCCAAGGTGAAGTTCAATACAATTAAATGACTTCAGTGAACGTACTATTCATTTATTTCCCTCCTCTGAATGTCATGATTTACACGGCACCTGTCCACTGACTGTTGTCTTTGGGTGTTGTGGCCTGCGACATCATCAGCCTAATTAATACAGCTGAGCAAACAGCTGCCACACCTGACATTAATCAGCTATTGTTTAACACCTCTATCTGTTAACTTTCTAATTGTCAGCGGATCTAACATAAGACAAAGCACCATTATCATCACGCTGGAGCCAACAAATATCAACAAAAGTAGGTTGTTTTACCCAAGAGACAACACGTTTATGACGAACAACACACCTTCTCATGACTAAACAGCTTTATGATAGATAGATAGATAGATAGATAGATAGATAGATAGATAGATAGATAGATAGATAGATAGATAGATAGATAGATAGATAGAACATTATATAACAACAACAATAATAATATATCTATAGAGATACACATAGAAATGTGTTGTATATTTAGCCTGTGCAAGGTGTGCATACATACATAACTGCAATACATAATATGTACATTTGTATAAATGTGTATATATACACAAGATATGATATATATAATATATATCAAGATGTGTGTTGTATTTCAAAGAAAGCAAGAACAAACAACAAAATGGCGGGGATTTCAACTTGATATGAACGTTAAAAATAAAAAAACAAGTTAAAAGTCAGAAAACGTTAGTTAACGTGCCACTTTAAGGCCACAGTGCCGTGCACGAGCGGTACTAGTGTTAACGTCTGTTCCGTGGGGCTGTAAGTGTTACTTTGCCGCCATCTTGTGGTGAAGTTTGGTCAACACAGCCTGTCATATCTTTACACGTAACATGAACAGCGCTGATTTAAAACGACAAAAAGGTGTGTGGGAAAAGTCAAGTCAAGTGGTGACGCTCATTTCAACAACACTGTTATCACTCACAGCAAACACGGTAAGAAAAAGAGTTTTTATAACCGTTATGCAAACTGCGCATGAGCCCTTTTTGTCCCTCGTCACTTCCCGTCGTTGTTTTGCGATAGCGTAGCAGCAGACGTGCAACTCGACAGGTAAGAACAACATGTACTTTTCATTATGTAATCCTCTTATCACATTTATATTCATGTTTTGTTCATGAGGAAATATAAACGCCTGCATGCTCCACATGTCCGTGTGTTCCGTGTGAGGTAGATGTCAAATGAGAAGTTACAAAACACCGACAGACAAGAGAAAGTGTCAAAATAAGATCAGCTGACCGGGCTAACTGTAGCAGCTAGTTAGCAGGACGGCTGTTTTGTTTGTGTTGTGTCACACTTTGTTAGTGTTTCCGTCTGTTACAAGTTCACGGCTGTTGTTAGGTTACCTCTGAACCAAGTTTGATAGTCTCGACCTCGCTGTGTGTGCTGCCCCGTGAATCATAGAGCACATGTAACCATTGCATCATGGCATCGGCGTTGACTAACCTTGGCTAGTAAAGTCAATTTAAATACACGCGGTTTTCGGTATTTTCTGTCACACCAATTGTTGTCGTTTTGATCCAGCAGGTTAAAAGTTAAAAGAAGACGGAGAGGAGCCACGATGTCCAGCAGTGTAAGTGACATAACAGCAACTTTCCCCGTAGTTAGGCTAGCTCGCAGCACGGCTACCTGCTGCCATGTTTCCTATATGAAGAAGTGTCAGGAAAACTTTACGTGTGTGAATTACACATAATACAAAATGTTTGAAGGTTTTCTTTTAAGCTACACTGTAAAAAAAATATCAGGGTGGTTTAACTTAAAAACGTGAGTGAAGTTTTATTTGAACTCATAAAGCAAAGTAAGAGTAGTTGTTTAATTAAAGGTCATTTATTATTATTGTTAAAGTATACATTCAAGAAAACGTATGTTGTTATTACATTTTAAAGTTATGTCAGCTCGTGTTTTTAAGGCAGCGATTGAACTTAGGTTTTCAAATGAAGTAGGCTACTGTTTAAAATTTCTGTCTCTGTCATCTGCCAAAAGTGTACTCAAGAAGATGGAGGCTATTCAAATAAATATTGTTTGAGCAGATGACTTTAAGTTTGTTTGTAAGTGTATTTAACATTCAAAAACTATGCTAAAGAAAATCATTTGCCTGAGAGAGAACAGTCGAGAACATATTGTAACTCGCTGTGTTAAGTTGACACAACTGAACTGACTTACAAACCTGAGTTTTAATACTGATAACTCAAAGTTTAGTTGAAAATGAATAACTTATTATGTTAAGTAGAAGTAAATTATAGAAAGAAGCTATTATGACTAAATGATCAGATCCTTTTTTACAGAGTAATATTCAACACATGGTGTGCTCCTTAACTTGGTGTTTGTTAAGTGTATAAGGCATAATAGTGTTTCACTTCCCCAAGTTTTGCTGCCTGTTAACAGGTGACTTTGTTCCTGTGTAGGTACTGTGTGGTCGAGGCAGGTTGGTTCTGTCTCAGACCGCTGCCTATCAAGTGTTCACTGCTACCCGTGTCGGCAGAACCAGAACCTTTTCTGCTGCAAGCTCAGATGAGCCTTACGTCGCTGCATCACCCGCAGACTCAGGTGAGTCGAGCAGTAAATGGACCGGTCACCGCTAAATGTCACAACAGGCTTCGATAGAGATGTGAATGGAGCTTGTGACTTAGATTTTAGTTAGTTGTTTCCATGTTTTTGCTTGAGTCTTTTGGAATGTGTTCAGCAAGCAGGCCGGACGGTGTGTCAAACATGGCATCAGATAGAGTCACGGATCTGGTTTTCAGCAGCAAACACACCGGGGCTGCTGGAGTTAGCCAAAATGTTTTTGATATTGTAGCTCATTGCATCAGGTCTCAAGAATGGTAACAGCCCCCTAACTAAAGATTAAAGCTGTAAACCAGTACAAAAATGAGACCCTGTGCAGCGTGCTCAGTCCTGGGCCTGACTTAAAGTACATTACCACTTCAGTAACACCTATAAGACACAGCCTACTTAAATTGTGGGACAGGGCTGACAATCATGGGGGCCAATGACCCCTTGACCTCTGTACTTCCATGAAACACGCTTTTCTTTGTCCCGTCCCCTCCAGGCCCCAGGACAGTGTGGCCTGATGAGAACATGGGACCATTCGGACCTCAGGACCAGCGCTTTCAGTTACCGGGTAACGTCGGATTTGACTGCCACCTGGAGGGCATGGAGGACCAAAAGAAGACTCCAGTCCACAGGACAGTCCCTGACGTACTGACGGCCCCATGCAGCGCAGAGAGACAGCAGTTCATATTGGCCCAGTTTGTTAATGAGTTCCACGTAAGCGTTAGAGTAGTCTTCTTATTTGCTTCTTAGTTGCTGCGACAATTCTGTTATGTTATTTTTTTCTTTTTCATTTATTTGTGAGACATGCGGGGCACTTAGCATGCTGTAATTAAAACATGGTGGATGTTCTACAAGCTGATTTGAGCATTTTCAGATTCAATCTAAAATATCAGTGTTGAAAGAGCTTTTAGAGGTCTGCCGCCAGGCAGAATAATCTATGTGCAGAGTGGAAATTCAGTATCTGCGTGTATCCAGGGTGTAATTTGCAAAGAAATTCATAATTATTTCGATGCCCTAAAGCTGCTTTGTTAATGTGTCTGTATGTTCCTCAGGGAAAACTGGGTCCTATAGCCACGAGAGTCAACAAAGCAGAGCAGTACTTTAATCAGACGGCCACAGACTGCTCTGTTTCTTCCTGCCCTGAGCTGTTAAAGAAAGGTAAGGCAGTGTTTGTTGGCATTCATAAATAAATTGTAAAACTGTTCCTCTGCCTGATGCAGTGTGGTTTTTAAATTGTCTTATTGTTGTTTTTGTGTGTGCCCCATACTCGCGACCACTGATGTGGAAGCTAACGGCGATCCAAATGAAGAATTATGAAGCCATATTATCTGTTAATAGCCTTCACTTACCCTCAGTAACAAAGCTGTGTGTGTGTGTGTGTGTGTGTGTGTGTGTGTGTGTGTGTGTCAGATCTTGAGCTGCTGTTCCCCTCGGCGCCAAACACTTCCATCACAGTTGTGACGGTCACACAGAGGAGCAGTCGGTGTGAGGAGGCAGCCGAGCAGGACAGAGACCAGCTGCTTCACAGAGTGAGTCCCATCAGATTTCATTGCCGTTATTAGAAGTTTGGTTTGATGAAATAATGTCGGCTAACAGCTGCTGACGACGTTTTCTCCTCACCACAGTTTGTGAACGGTGCGAAGGAAATGTGCTTCTCTCTGTGGACTGCAGGCTACTGGGCGGACTTCATTGACCCAACAACCGGAGCAGCTGTGAGTTCTTATGTGTGATGATGTGATGGTTTCTTGAACTAAAGCAAGAATGAATATCGTGTCATTTAAAGCTAGATATTTCAGTATTTTGACTTTTAGGACACCAACAGGTCTTTTCCACCAAAGGAAACTTAAGTAGAGCTTCCCATAATAAAGTCTTGTTGCTAGGCTCTCCCTTGTTTCCCAGTTTTCAGATGGAATATTAGAAATGCCTATGAATATAATTCAAGTAAAACACCACCATCTTATGTTCCCCAACAGTTCTTTGCATCTCCATCGAGTCAAACTACATTGAGGACAGAGGAGGAGCTGAGACATTTGGGCTTCCACATCGAAGCGTCGGGCTCCTGCACGGTTATTCGCCACATCCTGAAAGGAACGCCTTTGTTTGTGGGGACTGTTTTCACCAATGCACCCACTGAAAGCGCAGCTGTCGCAAGACTCCAAGGACTTTCAAATGTATTTGATGATGAGGAATAGGCTTTTTTTTTTTAAATATTCCTCAGAACTGAATCCAACTCCCAAGGCCTCTATTTATGGTTTAAAGAACCTTGGGACCTGATGTATGGTAGTGTTGGTATATGGTTGTGTCAGCGAAAGGTTCTGCAGAGTTTGTCTTACTGTAACAAGGACTTGACTCTGAGGTAGACCTGGATGCTGCACCTGACATGTGAACCCGGCTTATCTTGCACTACAACCACGGTGAAACACACACACACAGTGCAGCAGAAAGGGTTCTGACTATAAATAAAAGGCTTTTCAAATGTGATATGTGCTGTGTGCACTTTAAAGGATAACATCATCTGTGTTATGACCCTGGACCCACGGACATGAAATGGAAGCTCCCTCAAATGGTCTCAGGTAGCTATGGGGAGAGATCCCGATTCCAACAACACCTGAAGATTCTTGTTGAATGATAAGTGATCGATAACTTGTACCGCATTGATTTTCTGTTGCACAGATTGTAAAGAAATGTTTCTGTTGATGCACAATAGTTGTGACAGTCCAAGGTGCTGGACGAATAAAGTGATTTCCCATCAGGCTGCAATAATGCTGTATTTGCTCTAAGTGTATGCTCCTTCACAGATCAATCACATCAATCACATGAATGATGATCATGGTTTCAGCTCTAGACTCATCTTGTCTTCATTTCAAAATGAGACCAAACTGCTTTTCCAGGTAACTGATTAACAAATAAATCACAATAAATGTGAGTAGTGTCTGGAGAAACAGTGATTTGTCACCTTCTAGCGTTATTCATTGATTGTAAATGACAAGATATTTATGTTTGTTTTTTATTTTGCTAGTTTTATTGTATATCGAATTGAATTGAATTTTGGCAGCAATTTAGAATTTCCAATTGAGCTGCATGTTTTTTGGAAATGTGGGAGGAAACTGGAGCACCCGGGGAAAACCCACGTCAACACGGGGAGAACATGCAAACTCCACACAGAAAGGGGCAGAAGCCACAAAGCGAACCTTCAACCACCTTCCTGCGAGGCCCAATGAGCCACCGTGCTGCCCGGACTCTTAAAAAGGATGTGTTATTAAAGCAACATTGCATTACTTTTTTTTCCTGCAGATTTTAAAGACCTATAAATCTGCACGAGGGCAAGCCGGAGAGAACCCTCTGCAACTAATATTAGCTGCACTGAATATGCAATGCTGCCTTAACTTGGTGAGCCATTTAAAACCCAGAAAGTTTAGAAGAACCAGACTTGTTTGACAAAATCGAGCTGAAGCTTGTAAACCTCAGTTAAACATTCAATCTAGTCTGGATATCCTCTTTGACACATCCTTTCTAAGAGTCTGTATTCATCTTGTTATTATCAAGATGAATATAAAATGATGGGGACTTGGGGGGTGGGGGCATACTTACGTGGCATACTTCCACGTAAGTATGCCCAGCTACTTTGTGTCATGTCCATTTGTCTGTATGTGTCCATTTATTTTGCAACCACTGAAATAAAAGTCTGTTCACAGGCGCTTCATTGGAAATCTTTTATTTTTTCTCATCACCACGTACCTCATCACTCAGCTCCTGCAGCAAGTGAATGGCTTCATCAGAATCTTGCCCGTGGAAGACAAAATCCTCATGATGGCACACTGCTTGCTGGATTGCGTTGATCCATTCTCACATGTTGGAGTAACTGAGTCCTCTGAGCAAAACTCTTCAACTTCGGTGATTACATCTGGACGTAAAGTATTCCTGGAAACTCTGCAGAGTTGATCCTCAGATGTGTTGAGGTCACTTCCTGGAGTAACTTTGCTCGTTTTACTGCTGAAAAATGTCCTCAATTTGTGTCCAAAGCTCTTGTCTTTTTTGGGAGACTTGTTCAGCAGCTCACTTGAAGAGTTAATAACAGTCTCTTCACTATCTGATCTTTGCATATGTAGTACAGGGCACATTGTAGAGTCCTCTGGGCTTGGTTCCTTTGGGTCCAAGTCCTGTGAGTGTTCAATATTTGCTACCTTGTTTGGACAGCAATCCTCACTGGTAACTGCACAGGGATTTTCTTGATCCTTTGATGACTCAGTATCCTTTTTCAACAAGAACTTCAATATACTGCCTGCCTGGTAAACCATTTGAGTAGTATCAGAATCATAAGATTCATTCGACTCAGTAGACTCTATCTGTGGGCAAGATGCTGACTGTCCAGCTGAACTGATGAGTCCAGCAAGTGACTCGTTCACCCTCTTCTTCACCTCTGCTGCAATCAACTCCAGCAGTGCTATCGACTCGTTGGACCTCTCCTGTGGGATTCCTGTTACCTCACCGAAACAGCGATCAAAAGAATTTCCAATGCTGGCTTTGACATTATCCTCTGTCAGACTGTAATAATCGCGATGTCTTAAAAAGAGAAAGAATCACACGTTAGTCTGATCTGCTCTAAGCAGTGGGATTCAAACATATACCCCTTGTCTCACCCTTTTATACAAATCACTGTCACATGTAACGCTGGTAACAGATGATTTATACCAGAAAATGTTTTACAAAGCAGTACTGATCAGTAACTTTATTTTGAACTCTAATATTCCCAAAGTACAAAATGTTACATACAGCATGGATGTTTGAGAAGAAGGTTTAGGTGAATATTGTGTTTTTGGAAGGTAGGAAGGAAGGAAGGAATAGGAAGGTTTTGACTTACCTCATGTTACAGTCTTGGGCAGCAGCGGTAGATATCCAGTTTTGAATCTGAGGTTCCACGACATCCAAGATCCAGGTAGTGATGACATTTGTGACCTCATGGCACATATCATATAGCAGAGTAAATGTGTCAATATCGATGTGGTCAGCTGCCAAAAGCACCCACTGACTGTAAGAAAAGATGAAGATGATGAATAAAAACAGACCTTTAACCAGTGTGTGTATATAAATATACATATAGAGTCAGGATTTCTGCCACTGATTTGCTTGATAACTTTCAATGTGTGACTTACTCATCTGTGATAGCACTTAGAAATAAAGTAACTACTGGTTCGAGGGCCTCTGATGTAATGATAGGAACATTCAGATTTCTGTAAGTCAGTTCAGATTCGTCTGATGAATCCTATGAAGAAAAACAATCAGGTCAATCATCTCAGCAAGCAGGAATGGTTGAAAGATCAACAAAGCACTAGTCATTGGGATTGCAGAAGAATCTGTGTGTGTGTACTGTTAAGAGTTTTAGTATTTCTTGTTGTGGAGAATTCACAAACTACCTCTTAATTAAATCTGCATCTGTGTGCATTCAGGAAGAGCAGATAGAAATCTGGCACTTGAAGCATTTGAAGAGCTTATGGTTGAAATGTGTTGTCAAATGTTGTCTTTGAAAAGCAAACAGTTGATTGACAGATGCAACATAAATCTTCATAAAGAATCACTCATTTTCTCTTCATTTTCAAGAACATCAGAGCTGACAGACATTTTTATTCATCTAATTAAGAGTATTTCATAAAAAACAGGTTGAACTTGTGTGTGCCTCTGTTTGTGTGTGATCTTCTTACCTCGTTTTCCATCTTGAGTAGTAATGTATCCTTCGAAGCACAATCTGGTACTTTGTCTTTGTCCATGTGTCTTCTCTCTCCAGAAGTTTCTGTGGTGAATATCCGTGTAGATGTGTTCACTGTCACTGATATCATCTGATGACTGTCAACAGAAGCCATGGAACTCCAGAATGTTCAATATTCTATAGTCTATAGTCTGCACACACCCACACACATAATGCTACAAATTATCACTATTATGCTGTAAAAACTTTTTAATGTGCTGAATAAACTTGATATGGCACCTTCAAAAACAAACACAGAAAGCAGACATTCTAAAAGGTTAGAAATTGTAAAACACACATACGTTAAAGTGAAATAATTCATTTATTTGTTATAAAAAATGTGCTCAGACTCAATAATAATATTATTAGGGGCTGCTCTTTGTAATTTGTTTGTAATCTCTATGTGGTCAAAATATTAGTCACATGCAGAGGGTCACCCTGGCCACTCCTCTGGCCCCAAAGAGCTGAGTGCAGTTCTGTCACATAACATCAGTCTCATCATAAGATGGGATAAGATAAACTTTAATGATCCCACAACAGAGAAATTCACTTGTTTACACCAGCTCGTGTACACAAGGTTGATAAGAAATTACTCATAAATAAGAAATACATCGAAAAAGTCATGAAGTTAAAGAGTCTGACAGCTGTTGGAATGAAGGACAAAATTACATTTTGTACATATTTATTTGATTTCACAAGCAATTTAACACACTACAAAAATGACACACTGACAATAAATGATAATGGCAATAGCAGTTTCACATTAATACTGACACTTAGTATAAATAAATTACTAAAACAATGGAAATACTGTCTGACATAAAGAAGTAGACCTAATTCAAAGGGACTCTGGTGCAGCAGTGACAGGTTGGACACCTCAAGTTAACTTGTGTTTCTCTGTGACTCAACGCTCTGGACAGTTTCTGAAACATCCGTATGAAGCTAATCTAATCAATCTGAGTCCCACACATACCAGCTTCACTTTAAAAAATTTTAAAGTTCCTTCAAGTGTACTTTATCAAACTGTTTGATGTATTTGTGGAGTTTCCCTCTCAAACATGTTCAGCTGTGAAGATGATGATGGTGGTGATGATGATGTAGCACAGCGTTGCAGGACCGAGCCTTCTGCTCGAGCTGACCAGAGGTGAAGTGGAGGAGAAAACGGCGCTGCTCTCGTTTCTCGGCACCAACATGTTACAGATGTTCCCCTCACAGCAGGACGAGCACACCTGACGGATGAGATTGAAATAATAATAATAATAATAATAATAATAATAATAATAATAATAATAATAATAATAATAATAATAATAATAATAATAATTAGTGTCAGGTTAGGACGTTGATGCAGTTTAATCCAGAGGCTCCACACACCTGATAGCCGTTATCAGTGACTTCAGCACAGCCAGTGAAAAGACAGTCCTCCAGGGTCACACATCGCTTGGTCACAGACACACTGTCTCCATGGCTATCCATCATGTGGAGTGTGTAACAGTATCTGGCATCTGGAAGACATGACATTAACCTCTGTGTTATTTTACTATTTCCACACCACACAGAGAGATGGTGTTGATGTCCCAAAATGCTCACATAGAAGCAAATGAGAGAAAGCTGACATACCTTTTGGACAGTAAACGTCCGGTGCCCAGCGGTTACACTCATAGTTATCTGCAGCGTCTTGACATGTGAAGCACTTGAAGCCACCAGGATGAGGTGTAGCTGTGGAGGACAGACAGACAGACTTCAGAACTCTGAGTTTGTGGTGTCTCATTGTTGCACTGCCAAGAGGGTCATTTTATCACCTACTGCAACAGTCATCACTCAAAAGTCATTTCTTGAAGCAGCCAATTCTAATTCATTCATCAATATCTGCACATATGCACAAAATGGAAGATGTGCGCCCCTCACCCCACTGCAAACAGGTGCTAGGTGTTAGTCTGTTTAGTAATACACACATTATTTAAAAGGTGTTTAATTTTAGCAGAGCGGCAAGACGAGAAAAAAAAAAAAGATTTCCAATGAAGTGACTGTGAACGGACTTTTATTTCAGTGGTTGCAAAATAAACGGACACATACAGACAAATGGACATGACACAAAGTAGTTGATACAGACAAAATAAAAGTATAAGAAGGAAACATTTAGATCTGCAGAAAAGTCACATTACAGCGGCAAATTCAAAAAACATATTTGTGCTGATTCTGACATACGGCATTACATAAAAAAAATGTAAAAAAAAATTTAATAAAGTTCCAGTGCAGGGGAATTTCTACTCTGGCGTGTACCAGTATTCACCACTAGGTGTCGGTATATAATAGTCTACTGTCTGCACCAGTAAACTGCAGCCCAGTTCAAGCATTTTTGTGACATGCAACAATGTGATTTGCTTTAACAAAGGAAATATGCTGATAATCAAATGTATGTCTATGTTTTCAGTCAGACTTCAGACTGATTGAACCACTTGTATCAGGCCTGTAGCTCTCATTGAGGACACGGAGGTCTTCATGTGCTTTTCCCCACCCCCAACAGGTTTTGGAGGGAAACTTGCATTCAGCAGTTAAACACTAAGACACGAGGGCGGAGATGTACAGCAGGGGGCGCCTCGTCGTTCGCCTGCAAACAGAGATACACGCCGACTTAAAACACAGCCGAAGCCGTGGTAATGAACTCAGTTTAAAACGCCAAACTCACCGCTGCCAGCTGCTCTGTCCTCCTGAGGTGTCGCGCCAAAAGAGATCCCCAGCTGCAGCATCACCTTAAGACTAGTTCAGGTATAGCACGGCAGGGAGTGGGAAATGTGAAGGGAGGTTTGGCTGGTCATGTAAATATGTTTAATTATGTAAACAATTTTTGGTTGTAATATAAATATATATTTTATTCGTCTTAATCAGGTATGTGAATAATTGTATATATTTCTATTGGATGTTTTACGTAAATGTTTATTTATTTATATATACAAATTTGAGAGAAACCCTACCAATTGGTATAATCTAATTGGTCATGTGACTGGTAGGATGTGTATATAAGAAAGGCAGGAAGGCGTGTTTTAGGGTTGAGTGTTTGTGTTGAGAGTTGTAGATGATTGCTGTTGTTTGTCTTCATCACCTGCCCTGATGACTGCAGTGGCTCCTGAGACTGATCATGTAAGTGTTATATGTTTAATTATGTACTTTTTTTTTGGTTGTAATATAAATATGTATTTTATTTGTCTTAATCAGGTATGTGAATAATTGTATATTTCTATTGGATGTTTTATGTAAATGTTTATTTATTTATATGTACAAATTTGAGAGAAATCCTACCAATTGATATAATTTAATTCAGTGTCTTTCAATCCTGGTCCTCAGGGACCACTGCCCTGCATGTTTTAGATGTGTCCTCCTCCACCACACCTGATTCAAATGATCAGCTCGTCATCAAGCTCTGCAGTTGCCTGATAATGAGCCACTCATTTGAATCAGGTGTGGTGTAGGAGGAAACATCTAAAACATGCAGGGCAGTGGTCCCCGAGGACCAGGATTGAGAAACACTGATCTAACTGGTCATGTGACTGGTAGAATGTGTCTGAGTGTTTGTAGATGATTGCTGTTTGTCTTCATCAGCTGCCCTGATGACTGCAGTGACTCCTGAGACTGACCATTTAAGTGTTGCTGAAGTTTTAAAGCAAGTACTACACTATGTATAAGAAATATCAAGTACAATAACCACATAGTGGTACTGATGGTGCACAGACAACAGTACCTCTATTAAAATAAATGCTGTTAACATTGGTCTGAACATAAACTCATCTGTAAGCACGAGCAATAAAATTCCAAATGTGCATAAAACTGGATGAATCCTGAAAGTAAAATTTAAATAAGCCCTGTGTGGTTATAAAGACCAATTATGTTTCATCAAAGTTTAATGAAGCTATCAGAGTTGGAGCATCCATGTTTCTCTTTAAACTTATTACAGCTAGAGAGGTTACTGCAAAAGGACATCTGTTGTGTGCTTAACTGAGAAATGCTGCTTGTGTAGAATTGTGTAAGCAAGCTTGTTTGCCAACAGTTCAGTATGCAGTTTCTGTAAAACTGTGCAGGAATAACTATTTTCACCACGTGGCCTGATGTCCCCAGCAAGTCACAGGATTAATGCAGGTGTCTACGGACTCCATCTGACCCCTGGATTTGGCTGCGTTCAGTCTTTCACATATCTTGCCTGCAGACCTCAACGCCTGGTCCAGGGTGAAATGGTGTCCAGTACCTTGTGCATTGGGAGTGATGCAGCCCCGAGGAGCATTCCTGTATTTCTCAGCATCACATTCCCAACCCTGATGTCATCTGGGAGCTGCAGCCCCTGCACCCAGACCGTGTAGTCCAACAGGTGAGTTGCTTGTTGAGAGGGCGTTTCCCTTTGGAATCACTACATTAATTCATCTATGTGCATTCTGTATAACCTCTAAGATCGCTGCAGATAGCTGAATCTTGAAGAAGCTCTCAAAGTAGTAGGCTGAGAGACATAATTACCACTTTGTCACATAATTATTAAAGTAATGCAACTGTAACTTAATGAAATTGAATAATGGTAGATGATTATGATAATAGCTTGTGATTGGATTGCTGACAACTGAAGGTATAATTTTTAGATGGATGGAGCAGCAGTTGCTGCAATGCAAGTAAGTTCCTGGTTTATGATAATGCTATTATAGTGACAGAGCTAAAATGGAACTCTGTTGTTTACCAAATTGATGTGTGATGCCGCGTCGGGATCTATCCTGGCTGAGGCTCAAGGTTCCTATATGGTCGATATACGGAAAGAGGAGCTCACACACCGTTGAACAACCTCACATGATGCCCACTCACGCAGTACATGCTGTGTATCATTTGCCTCTTGGTTAGCCTAGTAGGTACTTGTCCATCCCATTGCAAAACCATGCCTGGTAGATCATACACAGCCTATCTAAGAGGGAGGAGCTCCTCTGTGACGGCTTTGCTTCAGAGGGTGTATGTTCGTCCACTAGGCCTAAAGTTGACCATGGGAGTCCATCTGTTCTCAAGACAGACCATAGTCCAGATGATGGTACATACACAACAAAGTAAGTGCCAGTATGTTCCGTTGCGTTTTGTCACAATGCCTTCAGGTGTCAGCAATCCAATCTCATCACCTCCAAGAGTCTTTACTTGGGCACTGTGGAGCTACACCCCATCCAACTGTTTTGCAGATCTTATTTCTTGGTGCAGGAGCCAGTCCCAGCCAGTCATCGGTAGAGATCAAACTCTGATCCTTTTAGGATCTGAATCTGAGTCGATCACTAAACAGATCTGGATCTTATGAGTCATTTGAGTAGTTTGTGGGTTAATGGAGATTATGACTCATGAATCCCGAGTCAGGATCCAGTAAATGATCCAGATGAATCGTGACTCATACACCATTGGTCATTGGCTTATCTAGCTGAATCAAAGCAGTCTCTAATTCCTTTTGAGTGCCCACAAAATTGGCACCACAGTCTGTATGGGTCCCCTCAACATAAAAACTTGATCCAAGGTCAAGTCTGGAGAGCAAATGGTTGCATCCTCAGTGTTCAACCAGCTGATGGATATTACACAGGATCAATTTAGACACATGAAAGTCTCTGGGAAAGATAATTGGGTTCTTGAGGTTCACTGGCATGGCCGCTCTACTTAACTGTACTCCAATCCTTAGGTTGCCTTCTTCAACCATCAGATCCAGTTTGCTTATGGCACTGTCCATTTTGTAACTGGATCACTGCGATCCTACTGGTAAAGTATAGAATAATTTTGTTTGGTTGTGAATGCATTTCAGTACTGATGTACTGTCTGTCAAGAAGGTAGAGTTCTCAGTTTAATCTGTAGTTTCCTTTGTAACATCCTATCCACTTTAACAGCAAGTGTTGCAGCTGTGAGCTCAAGCCTTTGAATGGTGATTTGTTTCAGTGGAGTTACTCTGGATTTCTGCAGAACAAAGGTAATGTGAACATCTACTTTGTCTGTGAGCCTGAGGTGGCTTACAGTCCCATATCCTGATTCACTTGCATCACAGAAGTGACGTAGCTCAGCAGTCCTTACAGCTCCAAAACCTTGAGGCTTCATGCTTTTTTTTTTTACACTTCAAATCTGCTCAGCTCTAACCATCTTTGTTTTCATCCCATCCCCACTTTTGGGCACAAAGCTTCTGTAGGAAACCCAACAGGTCATAGATGGAACTTACTGTGGAGAGGATTGCTCGTCTCATGAGTTCTGCTTTGGATGGCCACCATGAAGGTAAGTGTCCCTTTTGGATGTTCCATTAATGCCTAGTACTTTTTCAAGGTGGTATCTCACCAGTTTGGCCCAGTCTCATCTGGTACACTTCCAATTGCTCCCCTTGTGGCCACTTCGATGTCTGCCTTTATTGCAATTTGTTCCTGACCAAACCTAAGCAGGATGCCTGGAAGTTGGTTAGCCAAATCTGGACGTGCTATCGTTCCTTTGGAGCTGTTCTTGAGGCACTTGTTTTGCCTTTTTTGTCATCCATAAAGATTCTGTATTCTGCAGCATAAGCAGAATCCTTCTTGAATTTCTTGGCAAGGTTCAATATGTTGAGCTGTCAACTCATAGTTGTTAGGAAAGACCACATTTTTGTCTCGTAGGTAAGTGTCCATTTTTGAAAACAGTTGAACTTGCTGCCAGGTCCAGGAATTTCTTGTCTTCACATGACATCACTTTTTTTTTTTTTTTTTCCTCCCCCTCTTATGTTCCTTTTTAGGAAGCGGCCCATTGACCATCCATCCTTGTATTGTCTTGACTGCAAATGGTCATTGCCTTGACTGTTTATCATTTGCCAGTTCCATTGCTTTAGGAACATCCATTCCTACCAAGATTTCAATGTCCATCAATCTTTCAGTTGGATTTCATTGAGATGAGGCCTTTTTTTTTTTTTCCAGATCAGATTGGGTAAGTAAATCTTCTTCTGAAACAGGAATTTTAGCTTGGGTAAATATATTAGGCAAAACAACATATCCACCCATCCAGATGACCAACATCTAGTCAAGAGGTAGTAAGAGACTTTCACTGTCACCTTTTGCAACTGGAACAATTGCTAGCATACATTCCTTACAGCCTCTGTTACTTTATCTACTGAAACTAGTGCACTATTGATGTTTCTGTAGGAACAATATTTCATGGAGCTTCCTGTTTAAACTCACCATCACTGTGCAGCAGTGTGGGATGTTTGTGTTGACCTATTTGGCAGTGCAGTTTTCTTTTGCAGTCTTTGCTCATGTGACCTGATCTTTAAGCATCCAAAGCAATAACACTTCTTCAGACATTCAACTTTTCTTTACTCATTTTGAGTCAAGTGCATATTTGCCTTGACAGAAACTACATAGTTTAGTTTACATTAATGTAAAACCTTCCACACTTGTCAGGTAAGTTTGTTTGTCCACTGTCTTTTCCAGGGTTAATTCCTGCAACAGGGAGCATTCACTATTTCCATCCACAGTTTGCAGTGCCTTGACCTCTTTTTAAGCTTGTCTTTTCAGTGGTCGGTTCATGCAGGTAAGGAATTTCTGGAGCTTAAACGTCACCCATCCTAAACTTGTTTTGAGGTGGAGGTTGATGCACATATGAACGTAAGTCAGTGCTTTCCCAAAACTTGTCCCTTTTCCTTCCACCCTCTCTCATAGCCCAGGCTCTGCCTAATAAGTTTGAGGCTGGGGAATCCACTGGAGAACTGCTTGATCACTGACATGATCACCTGGGACATCAAATGTCAGGTAAAGTGGTCGGCAATTCCACCACCCCAGTGGGTGTTCTGCTATCTGGCTCTTTGTCCCAGAACATCTCCGCTTTCAGGTGCTTTTTATTCCTCTGCCCAAGATGCTCACTCAACATTTGGTCTGCCAACCTGGTCTCTGGGTGTCAGTTTGTTGCTGCTCTTTACCTGCCTTTGCTTTGGTATTGTGTTAAGCTGCTGCCACAGTGTTAACAAAGCTACTGCCCCTTTTTGAAAAGATTCTTTTTGTGTGTGGGTGTTGGCTCTTTGAAGTGTAAGTGTCCACTGGCTTGCTTGCTCATAATATTCATAGCCATGTATGTTTCAGCCACTCCATGGCTTATGAGTACTTTGATTTTAGCATCTGTGCTGTTATTTGTGTCCAGTTGCACCTTTTCCATCTTTGCCTCTTGTAATGGTTTCCTCCAGCTGCTAAGGCAGGCCTCCAGAGCTGCCTTCTCAGCGGTTGCTAATTTGGCAGCAGAAGAGCCCTTAGATGATGCTAATGAGTTTGACCTTTTTGAAACATTAGAAATGCTGTCCAGTGGTTCATCTCCTAATTGTGTACATTGTTCCCTTTTCCATGTTTCAACCTCCCTGAAGAGAAAAAAATTGAAATTCATTGTCCTGGGCTCATACTAATCCACATGGTCATCCTCTTTTTCTTCACTGAAGTTTTTGTTAAATTGACCAACAGCTTGTTTAAACATGTCCACGCATTCATTATCAATATTTCCACCTTCCACAAGCAAAACCTTTGTTTTTAAGTCTTGTGCACATTCCAAGTTTCCCTCTGTGTGGTGCAAGAAGTGATGTTTAAAAGATCCTGAGCCTCAGTCATCAGTCCATCGTGTAGTTTTCCAACATTGAATTGGCTAATCCTTTGTTCCTGGTCCTTTTTTAGCCAGCTGAGGTTAAGGAATACCTGCGTACACTCAGCACATGCTGTGGAATCAGCACCACAGAAAGCACTTGTGAGTGTCCTCTCCTCAACAAGCAGCTTTTAACTGTTGGGCTACTCAATCTGATAAATCTAATGTTCATCATTATTTTGTGGATTCATAGAAATGGCATTTTTCTGATTATTTGCACCTTTCTGTCTTTAACATTTTTTTCACTTCATTCATTCAGCCTAACATCTTATGTATTTGTTTACATGGTAGTGTACATTTTGTTCTGCTTGCCATAACCAATTTGACAGATCCATCCTGCTTCAATACAGAAGCTTTGGACGAATTTATGACTGACGAATTTACTTCAATTGTCACCACTTTTGTGACAATTTTCCTGTCTATCAGCATTCTATTTCTATTACTGACTTACAACTTGAGATGAGTTTGCCATTTTTGTGACCCTTTTTGTCTCAAAGCATTGTATTCAACTATTTCTGTCTTGGGAGATTATCACTTGTTTTCAAATGTAGCATGCTTGTATGTGTTTTGTGGACACTTCTATTGCTCCCTAGGTTGCTAGCTTAGTCAAGACTAAGAAAGCTAAGTACTGATCCATCCACAGTTGCTAAGATCTTTTTGTTTTTTTTTCTAACTTCTACAGGCATTTCATAACTACAGTTTAAATGCTTCCCCTTGAACTGTCTTATCCTTTTTAAACTTGCCATTTCAGTGATCTGCTCAGATTAATGTAAAACCTTCCATGCTTGTCAGGTAAGTTTGTTTGTCCGCTGTTAATTCCTGCAACAGGGAGCATTCACCATTTCCATCCAGTTTGCAGTGCCTTGAACTCTTTTTATACTTGTCTTTTCAGTGGTCAGTTCAGGCAGGTAAGGAATTTCTGGAGCTTAAACGTCACTTCACTGCTGCACCCATCCTAACTCTTAATCCATTTTGAGGTGGCGGTTGATGCCACATGTGAACGTAAGTCAGTGCTTTCCCAAAACTTGTCTTTTTTTTTTTTTCCTTCCACCCTATCTCATAGCCCAGGCTCTGCCCATTTAGTTTGAGGCTGAGGAATCCACTGGAGAACTTCTTGATCACTGACATGATCGCCTGGGACATCAAATGTCAGGTAAAGTGGTCAACAATTCCACCCCCAGTGGGTGTTCTGCTATCTCTGCTATCTGGCTCTTTGTCCCAGAACATCTCCGCTTTCAGGTGCTTTCTGATTCCTCTGCCCAAGTTGCTCACTCACAACATTTCGTCCGCCAACCTGGTCTTCCCAGGTATTGTATGTCAGACTAAGACCTCCAGTTCACCTCCTGCTTCTGGAGGGTTCTGCAGCCTTCTTTGTACTTCAGTTAGTCTCTCCTCAGGTTTCCATCTTCATCCAGGATCTTGCTCTGCCACAGGTCTGTCATCTTTCCATTGTCCATATGGCTACCAACCCTTGTTTCCTGAGCAGGAAATGGGTCAGTTACTTACTATGTTATCATCTGCACCTTCACCTGCTATCAGAGGGCCACTGACTGCTGCCTTACCCAAGCCCCATGTTCTTACCCAGGGAAGAAGGTGTGGCTGTCAGTGCCTCAGTTTGTGGGGCTTTTTTTTTTTTTTCCCCTTCTCCATGGACAGAGGTGAAGGTTTTCGGTGTCCCCTTATGTGTCCACTCCTGTCATACTTGGATCTGTAAATCTGAACAATGTGCAGTTTTCCCATGTTTCATTGTAATTGCTCAGTGACACTATGGTTTTCTTTGTTCTTTACTGATGTGATTGCTGATTCAGCAAGAAAATCAATAAATCTGAAGTCTACTGATGTGATGACTATGGCTGTCTCAGTGGTTGTTTGGAAAAATGAAGCCTTACAAAACACTTTACATTCTCATGACCCATGTAACAAATGTGAAGTTCTTACAGTCTGGAAAACAAATTACTGAAATCTGTTTACTAAGCTGCTCTGACACAGTGATCAAACAAGGAGTTGTTTGGCATTCCCCTTGGCAAGAATCATATCTGTATAACCATGTTTATAGCTACAGGTCTCTGTCAGCAACTTTTCAATCACAGGACAAAGCTTGTTACTGAGATCACAGATCCTTTTTGGCTTAAAATCCTGTTTGGATGCAAATTTGAACAAATGTATTCAGGAATTTCTAAAAGGGGAATCTTTATCATCATTTTGTGCACATTACATAGTTGACTTTCTCATTGTTGCTTTAATTGGGCATTAAAACTTTTTTTTCTTTTCATTCATGCAGTGATGGCCAAGTGCATCCATGACGGAAAGACACATCACCAGTTTAATGGAAATGGAAGTTATACAAGGAATAAGAATGGGAATCTTAATTTATTTTGACTGCTGTTGGATGAATCTTGATCTTTGTATTGTTTGATATGCATTATTAATTTGTTCTTGTCCTTGTTTCTCCCCAGGCAAACCTGTGTGTGAATTGAAACCTTCCCCGTTTAATTTCCAACTACAGTGTTTTTTTTTTTTTTTTATCACTTGTTGCATCTCAATATTAAATAAATTGACTCTTGCTTTCCATAACCTGCTGTCTTTGAGTCTTGTTTGTTCTCTGGCAGTCTCAAATTACTGATGTAATTACCTTTTTCAGAAACAGGACCACAAATCATGCTAGCAGCTGTGTAAATGTGTGTACCTTTTGCACAGTGGTGCTTTGAGTTAAATGCTAACATTAGCCTGCATGTTCATAATGGCAATATTGACATGCAGGTAATGTTACCATATTCGCTGTCTTAGTGCAGTATGTTAGCATGCTACATTCGATTATTTGCACTAAAACTACTGCTGAGACTCCCTTTCATCATCGGGTCATTGTTGAAAGTTTTAATCTAAGCGTGTTGGACAGCATAGAAATTGTCCGTCTCTGTGGTTATGCTTACGTATGTTCACCTACTTGAGGGATGCAGAAGGATGATGTCCATCAGGGAGAAGTCCCTAGACTCCACGGTTTTTACCCATTCAGCTATGTTGGTCATTAGCAAGACCCAGGCCAGTGTTGGCCAGGGCTCCATCATCGGGCCACAAGTAGTTTCATGCACTTTCCTGTTTGGGCAGGAGAACACTGCAGGAGAGAGGAGATCATAAGCAGCTGAAATGCACAGCAGGGGTAGTTCAAATAAATCCCCAGGAAAAGTTGCTTAAAATTGAATTAACGCTTGATAATCCAAAGTGCAGGATGTATACAGTAAACGAATTTGTATTTAAATTTGAGAAATCTTAAAATTGAATCAAGAGGTGTATGTCAATATTTCATAGTTGCAGTGATTGGATAATGATAGCAAATGTCATATTTTACAGTTTAAAGTCTAATAACAAATGCTCTATAAAAGTGACCAGCTGTTTGTGCTGCTCCTGCTGTTTATTATTTAAACTCTGTCTACTGTAGGCTTTAACGCTGAGCATCCATCCTTGGGTTTGAATAACTGAATGACAAAATGTCTTAACATCGTCACTTCTGACAAACATTAGTTATGTTTCAGTTTACAAGCCCCTTTTGACCTCTGGGAATTAGGCCATTAATCCTTGTTTGCCAAATGTTTTTTCCCCCCCAACATGCATTGAGTCATTCACTGGTACAGCCCAGTCAGCAGGTGCATTGTCTTTTACTTTGACTCCTTCAAACTGGAGATTGTAACAGCAGGTCAAGGAGGAAATGCCCCCTCCAGGCCTTCTTTACTTCCAAATCAGTTCCTTAGCTAAATAGATTCACTACCCCATAAATAAAGTGCCCAGTGTTTTCGAGAAGGAACTTCAGAAGAAGGATCAGAACATTAAATGTGGAGACATGTATGCAGGTCTAAGTTGTTAATAATGCATCTCTAACAGAAATGTCACACCATTGATTTTCACCATCCCAGTTTAGTGTAGTGTTTTTACTAATTGGCATTCAACGTAAAGTATAGCTGAGGCTGAAGGATAAAGAGGATAAAGAAATCCTTTTGAGAGCAGGCATTCCTTATCATGAGACTGACTTTGAGGAATTCAAGAAATATCCGCTAAGCTGCTGTGCTAATCCTTAGAAACATCTCAATCAGGTGCAACTGTGGCCATCTTTATGCAGCAGGAAACAATTTGTTTTCATTCCAGACTCCAAAGGCAGATTTGACAAGTCAATGACTGACATGTACTGTCTCTCTACGCTCAATAGCCTGAAGGTTTAAACCACACTAAGAATATCCAACAGCTTATTACTTCAAAGAAAGCGTAATGGTTCTGTGACACACATCATTTTTATGTCAACTTGAAGACGGGGCATTCCTGTCTGCAAAAATGTGACGTCTTTGTCACTTTTAGTTTGATTCACATAATCTTTCAGTACTGAGAGATGATACCTGAACGCCCATGTTTGCAAAGATTAACTGACAGTGTTTGTATGCAAGACAAACGTGTGTAATTCAATGAACATGTTTTCTCTGAGCTTTGGTGTGTGTTTCAGCAATTATGTTCATGACAGACTTGTATTAGACATACAAAGGCTATGTTATATTATTATACTGATTTTTTTTAATGGAAGTTGTTTTCCTTGACGACATCTAGTATTCGGTTACAGTGCAGGCAGAACACTCTCAAGCAAATGCTCTTCTTAGATTCACTGAGATGTCAATCAATTAAATACCAGATGACCTGGTTTCTCCTTTGAACTGAGATCAGTAGATATGTGTAAGATCAAGACTCTATCTCCAGTTTTGTCCCCAGGCATTGTGCTGGCTGTGGTGTTGTAAATGCTTGTTTTCTTTGCATTATGCATGCCCCAATAACACTGATCCATGAATTTACTGCAGACAGAATAGCCATACTGTACTCTACTGTACAGCATACTCTGAATCTTTATCAAAGGCTCTGATTATTCTGATTATTATTAAATCAAATTGAACACATAGACAATGTATTATGAAGATATGTATTAAGTTTTAAGAGCTAAATCACTTTGAATGCTCTGTGATGGAATCTAGAGTTGAAAAGAAGAGTCATTATCTGAGTCAATTCAGATTTATCGGCTATGCTTTGTTTTTAAAGCAAGAATGCCAAATTTTGCTTCTCAAATGAGAAAATTTCCAAAACAAGGCATTTCACTATTTTAATTTGAAACTTGAGCATGGTTCTCTGACATTTTATAGACCAAACAATCAGTTTATTGAAGAAATAAATTAATTTAATTGCTTTATCACTTGCGGCCCTAATTAGATCCCACTCAACCAAGCACCTGAGGCATAATGTAGCAATACTTTTTCGTTGAAAGTTAAAGTAAGTTGAGTTTTACTGCATTTGGAAGTTAGTACTGAAACATTTGGAGCCTCTGCTCCATATTTGCATGTCTTTGGTCTGGAACCCAAATTTGTGTCTTTGTGACATTACACCGTTAGCTTAGCGGTTGTGTTTGGATTTTTTTAACCCTTGCTTGACACTGAATTAATCTGGAACTGCCAACTAATTACATGAGTATTATTTGAAATGATTCAGAGAAGTCTTTGAGTCCATGGGCTTGCATTCATTAGAGCACTTGTGCTACAGTATAGCTCATAATGATATGCTGCGCGCTGAAAGAAAACTTGAGACTAGCTCTCCAACTTTGAGCTGCCCGGAGTAAAATTTAGTTGGAGTTTGAGAGGTAGGACTTGGGAGGGATTAGGTACAATGGCTTCCTGTTACAACTGGAGAGGGATGGAGAGGGTTTATATCACTCAGGGTTCAATCAGCACCGACCAACTCCTTCGGGTCCCGGTTAAAAGGCCACGCAAGGCTGAAAGAATCTGAAGGAGTGTAGGTTTTAAATCTTTCTGTCTCCCCTGACGACTGGGGATCAAGTTTGCAGTGTAAAAGTTGATGAACTGTGCAGTTTCTCAGACACGGTGATATTATTGGTGATATACTGTAGGACACAAACACAGTATTTTGTAGACACTGTTGCAAAAGTACCTAAAAGTAGTTCTTTCCGGCAGTGTGTGACTTTGCCATCTGAACGAAGGTGTCACAGTTTGTTTTGTGTGTTCTTTTATCCAGAAAATTAGACTTCAAGATTTACATTTAACATACTGTTTGACTCATGACCCTGCTTGTGACCTCTTCATACCAGAGATAAGTTGAGTTTATACAACGCTTTAAATCAGGCAACAGAAGTTCAGAGGTTACATTTTCTGCAAATGTATTTAAAACATGAATAACACGATTCAAGTCAATGAAAGAGGAAAGTTATTTCCGAGGAGGACTGAAGTTATATTCAGACATACTTGTAATTACTTCTCACCTTCTGTCTGCAGGCAGTGCTATGCTGCCTTCAAGTGCTGTCAGAGAAATTATATTTATGACTGAAACGCACAAGGATGACCCGAAACATTGTAAATATTACTGGGAAAAGTCATCCGGAACATTTCTTGTAAAGCTCCGTTTGCTTATGTTTCATAAAGTTCACGGCTGACAATAGTCAGTTGTTGTAGGAGAATATGTGGAACCAATAAAAGCAGAGATTACTGATAGACCGGAAAAAGAAACAGAAACGGTTTCAATACCCTGAGGCCCCTAACTCAAACTGGAATGTGTCACATACTGTATGGTAAAACAACATTGGCAGCTTTGGGAGAGAATTTGACTCTACCAACAAAGTCAAATTGAAAGTAAAAAAAAAATCACAAGCAATCTGGGGTGCAAAATGTCAGATTTGGACTATTTGATTCCTTAGATGACGGATAATTGCTCAAAAGAATATTGTATCAAGATTTAGGCCACCAGGGTTGCCTTTGAAGCTGAGCTGATATCCGGCAGCACAGTTCTATCGACCAGACACATATGGCAGGGGCTTAACTTCTGTCATAACACTGCTAATGTTTTTGAGTCTGACATACATGACTGGACAAGAGAAATTATAGCTGTGTTGCTGAATTCTTGTGTCTGAAGCTGTTTAACACTTCACTGATGACTGAAACACTAATCCAGTGCATCATAACTTAAAAATGTAATCAAACATGTAGTTGATGTGTTAACTCGTGAAGTTCAGCCTCTCATAGACAGAAATGCACAGTCTGCTTCCCAAGCCTCTGCACCTGGGTTCACTGAGTCACTACATGACTTTTATGAGGTCCTTGCTGAGCTGGCATCTCATAAAACGCCTGACATCTTGTTTTTATACAGATGGAGAAGAGATGGAAGACAGACCAGTGCCCCTTAATAAACACATGTTTACCTTTGTAAAGAAGTACTGCTTAAAGATCAGTCATTATTTTTGTAACCAAACTGTAGTATCTCCTTCACACTAGGAGAAGAGAAGGAGGAGGAGGAGAAGCAGAGGACTGCTAGATGTCACTAAATCCTCCACCCTGGTCCTCACCCTTGTTCTTTCAAGTGCGTGGGAGAAACTATGGCGGCTGTGAAAAACACAAAAACATGGAAACCCTTGTTTAAAGCCAGTGTCTCTGTTCTAGGATGCTGTAGAAACATGGCAGTTCAACATAGCGGACTCCACCATAGATGAAGACCTGCTGTCTCAGATATAATAGGCTCACCCTAAGAGGTAACAAAAACACGCCGATTCATATTTTCAGGTGTTTCTACACTAATACAAATGTATTATTATTATATTACATAAGTGCTAACCTGCTAATTATGCAGCTGTGCGTCCTCTCAGTGTTATATCATTATATACTATTACTGGATTTCTATCTGTGTAAACAGTATTTTGATGTTGTAGCGGATGGAGGTAAAGCTACCATTAATGTTGGGTAGTAATCAGTTATTCATTTTATACATAGTCTATAAACTGTAACAGTAAGTAAGTAACAAGTAGCTGTTGTTGTAAAAGTAAGTTACAATATCTAAGTTGTGTAAAATAGAGACGAGTGTACTTAAGTAAATGTACTTAGTTACATTTCACCATCAACACCATGTACAACATGAATAAGCCAATGCGCAAAGTCTTCATGGACAACATAATGCGCAGGGTAAATATGTAACACCATACATGCATATAGACAAATGTACAGCAGGCTTTAATGTAATGACATTTATTATGTCAGAAATGCACTCTGCGCACTCAGCGTGCATGTGATCAAAGATGTCTACTGCTTCAAATCTCAGCCGCTGCGCGTTAATTAAAACCGCTTTAATAATTAAAAAGCCTATTTATGGAGCACAATAAACACTTGCTCCAGAACAATGGCTTTTATTTTTGAAAGCATCTGTTGTCTCAGAACTGTATTCGAGGAGTTCTCACTTTGGTGATTATTAAACCTGAGTTTCAAATATCATATCCTTAATTAATCTTAAATTAGCTCCGTTGCGGATTAATTAAACCAATCTGCGACACTTAAAAGCGCAATCAGACAGACTTTAACTTGAACATTACATAAGTAGTCTACAGGTACTTTATAATGCAACTTACCGGCTTTCTTTCCTCGATCACCCCGCAGCAGACCTTCAGCCTGACTGTCCGCAGATTAAAATCAAACAGCGCTGTGCTGCTCGGTGAGGCTGCGGGAGGAGGAGGCTCCAACGTCACTACAACTCCCATCAACAACACTACGGCTGGACCAATAACAGCATGGTTTTATTATGTATTAACTGTGTGGATCCCATCACTGAGTGGCATTATAATCATAACACAGTGATGGGATGTAACTAAATATACTCAAGTACAATCTTTAGGTGTTTGTACATTACAATTGACATTTTATGCTGCTTTTTACTCCACTGCATGCATCTGACAGCTTTAGTAACCATACTTTACAGATTCACATTACTAAAACAAAATATAATTAAATAGATTCTGGTTTCTTATTATAAGTTACTCATTAAGAAAAGTAGCTTCACCTTTACTGGATGCCACTTTTAATACTTTTGCACTTTTACTCTTAACAAAGTGGTATATTTCCCCACCACTGTACATTAGAGGTGAACTTTGTACTTTACTTGTACAATTTTTTGTCAATATCTTTACTCTCTGTATACTGGTTTACAGCTGTCAGAGGAATACAGTAGTAATCTGCTTCGGCAACACACAGCATCGAGTGCTATATGCATTCAATACATGTTTAACGAACATAAACTTAATTAAGGATATCAGTGTCTCATGTGCAAAATGAATGCTTAAGGGCTCTGGATCAAAGGAGATCAAACAGCAAACCTTTTCTGCACTCTAATGAGCTTTCTTGATTTCTGCAGGCAAATTAGGAAAAGACCCTCCAAACTATGCATGCCCTACAAACCTGCTTGCATATTCACATTCCGTGAATGAAACACATGGTATGCATTCTATGTGGACAGACTGAACATTGACAGGCAGCAGCCCTCTGACCTGTCTGGATATGAGATCCCTGACAAGAAAGCAAGGAAGAAGAGTGCAACCCTTCAGGCCCTTGTCAAACAGAGGTATTTAAGTAGCACATGCACACAGATGTGCCATAATATCTGGACAGATGGCTGGTCCGTCATGGAAAAAGCTTTCAGCGGGACCTCAGGAACTTTTACTGTGATCGAATGACAAAAATTGCCAGCAAAAGACACGTATGGGATCAGTCAAAATATTGTGTTCATGTTGGAAAAAGGGCATGAAGGGTAGTATAGGTCTCCTGGATTCGTTCTTGTTTGACTTGGGAGCTTTGAAGTATATAATTGATCCCATTATGCAAATTCAATGAGGGGCAGAGTGTATGTTGGAGAAGGAAAGGGGGAGGTGGAGAAGTATAGCGTGGTTCTCCATGCGAAACACGGTGCCTTGAAGTTGATCTAATATTGTCATTATGTTTCTTCAAAGTGTATTTTTACTATCATTATTTCTGCCTACTTTTTCATACAGCATTGATTGCGTTTGATTTTCCTCATCCAAACCGAGGGTCTAAACATTGATTAAATGAAGAGGCGCTCATGCGTATAAAGAAAGGGCGGTCATCTGCTTTATTTGCAGCTCCAAGCCTCTTAAATGTGAGCATTTGCTGCTTTTATATGCAGTTTTATATCACTGTAGATAATATTTTGTACTGTTGTTTGGACAAAATTAGCCTGAGACGTCACCTTGGTTTCTTGTAAATTGTGATTGACACTGTTTTTTCACGTCATTTTATCTACGCAACAATTAATGAAGTGATAATTGATAATGAAGAATAGCATTAGTCTCAGACCTAAATTCAGTGTGTGTCCTGGTGGAAGTTGCTGTTGCTTGTAACGCCCCCTAGCTGCAGGGGGGTCAAACAGCCCTGGTGTCCACATTTTTTTGTTTACGCCCCTGGATAAATCCGGGTACTATGTTGCGCGCGCATCCATCGCCATCATTGAATCTAAGGTGGCGTGCACCACCAACAACACTGACCCAGGAGCGACTTCCACAAACTTCAGTTTAATTCACAGCGTTGCATAGACTGTTCTGCTACAACATGGCTAACCGAAATATACAACAAACGAGCATGCAGAGCAGTAATTCTCCTCAACCAGCGAAACGCGGCACGGACTCCCCGGCCCTGGAGCAGACACCGGCAAACAAAGACAGCCCAGCGCCGCCACCGCCGCAACAGTCCCCCGCAGACGAACAAGCCGGGGAAGGCAGCGAGGAAGGCCCGTCAGAAATGACTCTGAATTTTACAAGTTTTCGTAAACCCGGAGAGAAGACGTTCACCCAGCGCGCACGGCTGTTTGTCGGGAATCTGCCGGTGGATATCCCGGAGGAGGAGTTCAAAAACATGTTTGCTAAGTACGGGGACGTCAACGAGGTCTTCCTCAACAGAGAGCGGGGCTTCGGCTTCCTTCGCTTGGTATGTACAAAGTGTTACATGTTGGCTTTAAACGGTGCTGTTGTATGTGTTTTAATCTCTTAACTATATGCGTAGTACGTGCACCGAAACGTCGCGGCTGAGACGACGACGCTGGCTGCTAGCGAGCTAGCATTAACACCAGGTGCAGGTTAATTAGACAGCATCCCGCCTCTGACGTTTAACACTGACATGTTAACTTAACTTACAGGTTGTACGTTACAGAGCAGGTTGTTACCAGTCTTTAACTAGAAGTGTGCCAAAGACATGTTAGAGAAGTTTAAACGACGCTTATATTCCTGAATGTCTTGGTTTTCACCTGCTCTGCAGCCTCGTTGCTTCTACAAATATATCAAATGGACCTTTTTTCACAGCAGCCATTCTGACTTTAGTTGTAGGTATTTTAGCATGATGCTAACTAAGGTTATTGTGAGCCAACGTGCACCACAGCAGCACCCTGACTCTGTTTGACCTGAATGAAACGACTCCTTAATTAGTATCCCTGATAACACCTGTGTTTACCTACTATTTCATGTTAAAATGGCTGCTGTAAAAAAAAGGTCTGTTATATAGTGATATGTAGTTAAAAGTATGTGACACACTTTCACTGGCCGGTTCAAGTCCAGTATGAACCAAAGTATGGTGGTGGAGAGGTGCCCTTACTGCTCTGGGTGGCTGCCCCATCACTCCACCATCTCTCTCCACGTGTGCATGTCACACAATAGAAAATACAGTGAGACAAGGGTATGAACACAGGCGAACATGCTGTACTGTCACACAGGTTTATTAGAGTTTATTCTGCATTAATGTGTCTCACTGGGGTTTCATCACTCTTTTCCCTTTCCATCCCCTGTCTCCCAGGAAACCCGCACGCTGGCAGAGATTGCTAAAGCTGAGCTGGATGGGACTATGTTAAACAATCGGCCGATCAGGATCCGCTTGGCTACACATGGTGCTGCACTCACTGTTCGCAACCTGTTGCCTACAGTAACAAATGAGCTGCTCGAACAGGTAAGCTGAGCAAGCTAATAAATTCAACAAGAATGAGATATTACTCCTTTATACTTTCAGTCTCTGCCGCTCCGTTGAATTGCTAATTTCCTTGCAGTGTTATTTAACCTGAAAACCATCTTCTTCTACCATCAGGCGTTTTCTCAGTTTGGGCTGGTGGAACGGGCCATCGTTGTGACAGATGACCGCGGGCGTCCCACTGGGAGAGGCATTGTGGAGTTTGCAATGAAGGGAGCTGCACGTAAAGCCCTGGAGCGCTGCACAGAGGGAGCACTGCTGCTAACCACGTAAGTAATGTGCTTGCAGAACTCAGATGAACAGCCAACCAGCTGCACCGTTCGTTTTTAAAAATGCCACAGTTTTATGAACCGTCTCATCACTTTCTTCTAATATCTCAAGAGGTTTTAATCATGTTGTCTTCTCTTTCTTCAGCACACCGTGTCCAGCCATTGTGGAGCCCACAGAGCACTTTGACGATGAGGATGGACTGCCTGAAAAGTTGCTGCAGAAGATTCCAAAGTACCATAAGTAAGTGTTTTCTGAACATTTTGAACTCCACCCTGCTCTCTGCTGTTTGTACTGTCTCATTGACTTTTGTACTTTACTGTTATATGTATCTTTTTTTTCTCCCTCCAGGGAACGAGAGCAGCTTCCACATTTTGCTCAGCCCGGCACGTTTGAGTTTGAATACTCGTCTCGCTGGAAAGCTCTTCATGAGATGGAGAAACAGCAAAGAGAGCAAGTGGACAAGAACATTAAAGAGGCCAAAGAGAAACTGGTGGCTGAACTGGAGTCAGCCAAACATGAACATCAGCTCATGTTAATGAGACAAGGTAAGAACTGTAGCTTTTACTGTGCTACTTTTGGACTGGTGTTTTAATACCAGCCTGTGTGTGTGTGTGTGTGTGTGTGTGTGTTTAATGGTTAAAAATAACTGGATTCATTAATATATGCTTAAATAGAATGAGAATACAGGGGTGACTGGAAATAAAACCTTCACTTCCAGTAGTAGCTAGTCTTAAATAAAAGGCCTGTTTCACTCTGTGGTTGAGGTAACGGAGTTATAGAAAATATTTTATAAGTTGTGCATGTTATCTTTTTACTTTGATTCTCAAAATGTGAATGTTTGCCTTTGTTATTCTTTATATATCCATCTGTTTGGGAGGTCCTTTGTAATTATGTCACCTTCCTCTTCTCTTTTGCTGTCTTCCAGATCTAATGAGACGTCAGGAGGAGCTGAGGAGACTGGAGGAGCTCCGCAACCAGGAGCTGCAGAGACGAAAGCAGATAGAGATGAGGTGTGTTTTCTCTATCGAGCAAACTATTAGGACAAAGTGAGAGAACTGCTGAGAATCCAGTTAACATTTAATGTTTTGTGCTTCAGGCACAAAGCAGTTCCTTTGAAGCTCAAACACTCATTGTGTTTCTCTTTACTGTCTGTAGGCATGAAGAGGAGAGGAGAAGGAGGGAGGAGGAGATGATGAGGCACAGAGAACAGGAGGACCTGAGACGTCACCCAGATGGCTTCAAACCAAACTACGTGGACAGTGTGAGTACAGCTGAAACACAGACACACAGACAACACACTAAAGCTTGTCAGGTTCCTTTGACAGATGTTATAGTAGATTATCGCACACACACCTATGCACAGATCAAAGAGTTGTTCTGTAAGTTACTGCATCAACCTCAGTTATTGGTACTGCAGCATTGGTGTCCAGTTTTCTGTCGACTGGGCTCAGACAGGACAGTCTTGTTGCAGCATTAGACTTACAGATGAATTACTTTGCAACATGTAAAGCTGCCTGGTGATTAAGTCTGTTTCACTGAGGCAGTTGTTGATGAGTCTGGTGAAAGAGTTTTTGTTGCCCAGTAAGTGTCTTTTCTTCATTTCTGGATCCTTTACATCTGAGCAGCACCTCGACTGAATTGTGTTGCTGTGCAGGGAATTTATATTTCCTCATAGTTACTACATAGTACATATTTTCTATACATATATCTATTTGTTGTGCCTTTCCTGTATTTTAAGGTCAGGTTACCATAGTAACATAACTGTCATAATGCGGTTCATTTTGTCAAATAACTCATGAGATAGGACAATCACTAAATATTGTTTCACTTATGCTGTTTTTATTTATCAATATATTATGTGTAGCTTAACTACTACATGAACACTTGTCACCTCTTCTTTCAACGTCTTTCCAAACTGCATGCAGTCACAAAATGAGCCAGTTTAATTTTGATGATGATGTTCAGCACAATACTGCTGCATTGAATATCACCTCTCTGAGGCTTGATGACGTTGTCGCAAAGTACTAATTTATTGGTTCGCATCATATTGTACAGGTGCTGCTTTATGTTTCCATCACCTGAACAAATAAAAGGAATACATTTTGTGATCACAGATCAGTGCTGAACTTCCATGACTCCACAGACTTGTTGCAGTTTCTTCCTTTATGCTCCGAACAGAGTAGATTTCTTGTACTGACAGCTTGATCTGTTAATTTTGAATAGAAGTGGACACAAATGACGACAAAGGAACAGATAATCATAGACTAAGGAAAGAAATTCAGTGGTGTTGGTCAAGGTATGGGGATGAGAGTAGAACGTATAGTTTTGCCGCAGTGCTGAAGATATATTGACTCTAATATCATTGTTTCAAACAGTAGTGTAGTGGGGGCTTCATGTGCACATGGGAAACACTGACATCCAACACTTGAGAGTCTGACAGTCAGCTTAAGAAACACATGATCTTTATGACACCACTTGGCTGCCGAAGTTCATTCCTTCAGTGTGGAACAAAACACACGATTGGAACATTTGAACTCTTCTTTTAACTTCAAACTAAGGCTGGTATGAAGGAAGTTCGAGTGAAGTCTAGGGTGACTATCAGTTTGAGTGTCTGTTGGTTTGATATGTTGTTCAATTCTTGCCATAACTTTTCTCTTCAAATCCTTTGCTCTGTTTAGAGGTCCTGTTGGAGTCTACATCTTTACATGCATGTAGCACAAGCACACACACACTCAGAACTTGAATCTAGAGCCATCCATCCAGTACATACTAACTCCATTACTGTCACCAGCGGCCCTCAAATTAAAATGTTTCTCATCAATGAACACATGTAGTTTTCTGTTATCTCTTTTATTTTAACTAGAGGGGCTGCATGTGTGTCATACAGTTTGTGTGGATTGATTTATGGAAAACTTTAGGAAGTACAAGTAATACACATTACTTCCCAAACAGAAATAGTGTGAACTCCACGTTTACATTTGCATAAATTTAAAGGTCTAGTTTTACAAATATTGGTAGATTACTTGGATATAAGAACAAGTAAGCACGTTGATAAAGAAAACACACTTTGGGATGTAAGAGACTCCTTTATGTTACTCGTAGCTACTTTAGTTGTTTACGTTCCTTCAGGTGTTATTATAGTTTGCTGGGAGGAAATATTGTTTAAGAGTGAGGACTCCCAGAGTATAAATGATCTCTGCTGCCATCTAGTGCTTAGTTTTAGCTCAGACATCAATATTCAACCTGATCACGAACAGAATTAAATGCTACTGTGACAATTATTAGGTGTTCATCACACTTTCAGCACATTCAGTTTATTAATTTTCTTATTATAATTGCAACATATTCACAATTTAACAGGTAAGTATGTAAATCATACAAAGATATCACAGTATTTGCAGTATTTTAACATGTTTTTCTTCACAATTTACTAGAGGTTTGGTGTGTGTAGGACTTATTAAACTTGTATACTGACCATGGAGTTTTAGTACGATCTTGATATATTCTACCATCAGAATGAACAGCATACATATATTTACATACAGCTACATTTCACCTCTATTATTTGTGTCTAAGATAAACATGTTTACATTGGTGCTAAACTCTTTACCCATTATAGTGCCCTTATAATGTTTCATGTAGAAATATTAGGTAATCCATGTGCAGCTGGTTTCAATGATCTGGATTAAGCTTTGTCTAGATGTTGCATTGGACATTTTTTGAAAGTAATCCTAAAGCAGACTCAGTCCAGCTCAGTGAAATCCATTATTGTTGAATTTTATTCACTTAGTGTTTGTAAGATTAAGTTTGAAAGAGAGAGAGATGGAGAGAGAGATTGTGTGTTAGTTAATGTATGAGAGAAATGTATCCCTAATCGTGTTGTCAGGTGATGTATGAATGAACAGAGAGTGTTTTATGTTTTCGGGCCCTGAAACACCAAACTGACAGTGAGACAGGCTGCTGTAGCTATGGGATGTCCAGCACCATAACAGTCAGCCCTTGTCAGCAGACATTTGTCTGATAATGCTCACTGAATGTGCATCAAATGCTTCCTAGTTTCCTAGGTCGACTTGATGTGTCAGGGCCCTGTGTGAATGAGTGAGTGAATGTCGTAAAGATTTTGACATAACTTTGAATTTGTGTGTTGTCAAGCCGACAGATTCTCAAAAGTTAAAACACGTGTGAATGAAAAATTATGAAGCCCATTTTATGTGGCTTATTCTTTTCAAGCTTTGCTTGCACAGCTAATTTGATGTAGACTCACTTTGCAAATGAGATTTTCACTGTGACTGAAATCACTTTGTCTGTTAGGAGTAAATCTACAGACCAGCAGGAGGCAGGTTTCTGCCTTGCCAAAGTTTAAATGGACACAAGGGAGCATTGAAACTCACCTTTTCCATCAATAATAAGATTGATAATTATATTCCAAAAGAGCAGTGGGCAATTTATGCAGCAGTCATCAGTTTGGTGGAGATAATCAATACCTCTACAAGTGTGAGTGTTGTACGAGAAGCTATCTACTGAAGAATTGTACTTCAGTTGAGTTTTTTTCTGAAGGCTCTTCTTCACTTTTTGCAGAGAGAACAGGAAATGAGAGTGGGTGAGCTGGGCCCTCGTGGAGCCATTAATATGGGAGGTACGGGCATGATTGTGTAAAGACTGGTTGATACAAAACCAGACCAGAAATGATGATGATACATGAATTATGACTGTCTTTATGTCATTTAACACTTATTTGTCTTGCATCCCAAGTAACTTTTCAACACAAACTCTTACATTTGTTTGCATTATGTATAGTTTGGCACCCATGTTGGTGTAAAATGGACTCGCTTTGGATGCATTGCAAAAGGAGAAAAAAAACACACTACACCACATGACAGCATAATGTTTGTACTAACAGTTTTTACTACAGTGTAATGAACAGGGTTGGTTTTGTTGGTAAAGTTTCATGGTTTGAAAAATCTTTGGTCCCTGAGCTCTCATCCACACAAAGCACTAATTGGCATAATTTAGCTCTTATTCGACATCCTTTTGAAATGAATCATGGAAAAACAATTTGAGACAAGATGTAAAGACAACATCTGTTGACTTAAATTAGGAATGCAAGCGATATTCCAAAAGTAAATATTGATCTGTGGAGTGCAGGATGAGGGGCTAGGGACTGATGTCTAAGTCTGTAATATGGGACAAACTGTTAGAGGTTCTTGGTGGCTCATCACCATACAAAGATGACCTAGGATTGCACATCACCTATACAAATAAAACCGCCATGTTTCATCTGTTTTGACATCCAAAATACAGTAGCATTTACTTAAATTATTTGTCATGAAGGGGGTAATTTTCTTTCATCTTGGCTGTTGGTCTACAGTAGTATTTATTGTGTGTGTCTGTGTGTGTGTGTGTGTGTGTGTACTGTAAATGTGCATATGTTGTTAGTCACGTTTCCATTGAAATGCAGCCCGTGTTTACATCCACCACTGTTACATGACTTGTTAGAAGGCATTGAGATAAACATTTGGTGGCGCAGATTCTCCTGATGGGTGCCATTAAACTGTTGCATAAGAAGAGGGCAGAATAAGATTATGTAATTATTAGATTACAAGCCAAACCTCGAATGATCTAAAACAACCTGGGAAATGTGACGGAGATATGTTTCTGTTTGATTCATATATTAATGTGAGGAAGGTTAAGTCTGCTCATCGTTCCACAGATTAGATGTTTCAATTTTTTTGTCTTCAGTGGTCACATTTGACTTTATTTGGTTTGTCTGTTTCCATTGAGCTAGATCACGTTGTTTTGATTAATGCATCAACTTTTCGCCTTAAGCCAAGCAAAAAAAACCTTGTGCGATATTTGACTTTTTTATGAATTTCCAGTGTTTGCAGTTTTTTTCCACTGCCATGTGTTTTTCTGTGCTGTTAAAGTTCTTTTGCTTACATGGCTACGAGTACATTTCCGTCATGTTGCAGCATAATGGCATTTTCTGAGTTCTAATTTTTGGTTAAATGAAGTGAAACATAAGTAGGTAAGATTAGATCACCAAAGAGGATACATCCACTCAAGCAAGTTCTCCATCCAGAGATGGGTGGTTTAGTCATCATGATCAATTATACAGTGTTAAACAGTGTTACACTTTTCTACATTGAAATCTATTTGTAGATTGTAGATCTTTGTGACGATGGAGGGTTCTGTGGTCGGGTTTGTGTTTGATTGGGATTGGACCTGTGTACAGGGCTGCTTGCTTTTTGAAATAGTGTGAATTATTCTTTATACTCCAAGGTGATGTGCAATCCAAGGTTTAGTTACAAAACATGAATATTGGCACTTGGCCTCAAAGTTTAGCTGTAAAAGTAAGAACCACTTATTCTGTTACTCACACAGTCTGCTGTCTGTCTATTCTGCCTGTAAAAATGTGACTTTTAATGTCTACTTTGACATAATATACCACCACTTTAAATTAACGTTGGTTTTTGGTTATGTTGGTTCAACAAACAGGACGTTACTTGATGATAGAATTGTTTTGTAAAGGTCTTGCTAAATGTACTGTTAAGGTGTTTTTTAAATGATCAACAAAGTTGCACAAATTATAATATCGTATTAGCTGTTGACCAAAAGCCAACGTTAACTTTTACTTTGAAGTCAATGCAATTGGGTTGAACGTTCAGCAACAGTTCTTGCGTGGCGTTGGGTACGTTACACTGACCCACCAAATGACAAAGCGATGCTCCGTTGTTTTACGTGTAGATGGCTATAACCGGGCCTCTCCGGGGCCCAGTGCTAACCAGGGTCAAATGATGAGCATGAGTGGAAGGGGAGGAACCATTGGCCCAGAGGGAACTACAAATATGGGGACACCATTGATGTCAGAGAATGGAGCCATGGTAATGTATCAGGAAAAATAAATCTCTCAATTAGTCCATCTTTGACATTATAGCAGTCTATATCTTTATAGAATATACTACTTTGCCTAAAAACAGAAAATAAATCATTTCAGAGGAATTTCCAAATTTAATAGTTAGTGCTTGAATTTGAACCTTTGCCTACCCGTAGAAGCTTTATTTTGAAGTAAAACATAGTTGAAATTTGATCTGAAAACTGTAGACTTAACTAATAGTCTTATTCCTCTCTCTCCCTTTGTCTGTTTGGTTCACCCATCTTTTTCTCTCGGATGGCAACACTTGGATCAAACTAAACCCTGACCGATGAACTTTGAAAACTCCATCACTTTTCTGGATACCTTGTATTCGTGTTTGACTGCCAAACATTCTCCCATGGCTCTAATACAATTGCTATTTCGGTTTCACACCATTCTCGTCTCTTTTTTAATGCCAACCCGACGATACGACAGCGAAACGATAGATACCCACAGGGCGGGTCAATGGGAGGGCGACCAGAAGTTGAATCCCCAAAGCAACAGCAACCGCAACCACAACAGCAGCAACAACAACAACAACAACAACAACAACAGCAGCAACCGCAACAACAACCACAACAACAACTGCAACAGCAACAGCAGCCAATGGGCCCTCAAGTTGGACCAGCCCCAGGATTTGGCAGGGGGAATCCAGTAGGGGGAGTCTTTGATGGGCCAAATAACAAGCGCCGCAGATTCTAACTTCTCCTGATCATGGAGACTGTTCTCATGGATCTTTGTTACCGTCCCATCCCGAGAATTTACAATTCTGTTTTCGCCGACCCGTTTCCTGATTGCTGAAGAAAGTCAGACAGATTTTTGTCAGCTTTGTGTATATATATATTTCTTAGTTTATTTGAGTTGTTTTTTGTGAAATGCAAGTCACTGAGCGGGATTTCTTTTGTCACTGATGAAATTACAGGATAATGCTTTGTATCTAGATTCACCTGCAGTGTTTACACGTAACATTTTTCACAGCATGTTTCTCCTCTGTTTGAAGTCTGAATGAAACGGTTTGTGCTTTTTCTGTGTGCTGAAGATTAGGTGTGCAAACACGTTTCATAGCACGCCGAGGAAGGCCTTTGTGGTCAGACAACATTGCAGTTGCTGTGGCTGTGATGCTCTTGGATACACCTGTTTTTAAAGCTGCTTTAAGTGAGTAATGAATTTCTTAAAAGATGAATTAGATTGGACAATGATGAGTGAAAACAAGATTCCTGACCTTTTCTGAAAGGTGGTGTAACACAAGAAGAAATTTCTGGGAGTAAAACATCTTATTAATGTCTACATTCAGTCATACATGCCCTACTTTGTAGATGTTTTGTTCTCCCTTTCAAACATTCTGTTACTCTTACTGTAGCTAAACGGATACTAGATCACATAATGAGTGAATGTTTCAGCTGCTGTCGCAGCTTCAGTGCATCCTGTGTTTGACAGTTAAGAGAAATAAACATTTTGCAGGTAGTAGTTTCTTTGTGATTTGAAAGAATTATCATTGCCTCCATAACCTTGACAGTAAAATCAAATAACTTCCATCAACCGTCCGACGCCCAAACACCCAAGGCAGTCAAAATTGACAGTGAATGGCCATCTTAGACGGAATATTAATAAAATATTAATTAGATCAACTAGTACTTTGATGTCGGCTAGTGAGCATAGAAGTTGGATACATCTTTTACAGTCTCACGTCGGTTCTGATCCAGACTGTCTAAACGGCTTGTGGAAGATCATGTACCCATTTGTAATTTATTTATGTATATTGTAACATACATTATATACCCACTGCCCACTCAACTCCATGTCAAATGGAAGTCTTGCAACGTGACTGCGCTGACTAACGACTGAGGGTTCAGCTGAATCACAGAAAAACTGCAGCTTAACAGCTAAATCAGATTTACTATTATTATAACTTTAATTCCTCCATTAAATGCTAAAATAGAAAATGTATCTCAACTTTTAAGCTTCTAAGCCTCTGATTCTGTTTAGTGTTTACTATGAGAAGTCACCTTGTACGCCCTGTACTCATCAAAAGTTCTAATACTGTCTTTGTTGTTCTCGTATATTTTGATATCTAAATTTTTTTTTAAGAATGCAATTCCTAAAACTAACTCAAATTGTTCTCCAGCATATATACAAACAAAATAATGAGCATAACAAAACCTTAAATGACTAGATATCAGTACAGTTTTTGGTTTGGGTGATTGTTTTAGCTCCAATGTCACTGTTTACTCTTATCATTTTCTACAGTTTCTGTGTGGCACTTACAGTGGTGGTGGGTAAACTTCTCCTGCGTGAAAGTCGGACAGGCTTTCTACCTGACTTTGTAAAGGTGATGCTGCTTCCTACATTCCTGCTTCGGGCACTAAATAAATTGTTAAATCATCCCAGATGGACATAATCCCCAGGACACTGGTCCATTTAAACCAAATGTGTAACAAGTTTAACTCGCGCAGATCATTTCTCTTTGACACAGCAGCAATGGCAGGTTTAGAGAGTGTGAATGCATGTTTAACCAGATCTTCTGATGGATGCACGCGGTGTGGCTCAGTTTTGAAGATGGGCTTGTAGATTTGCTGACTCAGTCAGGTGTATTTGTGTATGTGTATCTAGAGTTTGATGCACTTGAAGCACACTGTAAATGCAATTGACAGGTCATACAACCATTGTTGTCTAATCTTGTGACTCCACATGGCATGGACACGTTCATGTGGCCAGTGTTTCTTTTTTCTAGTCAGTCAGAAAATATAATTGAAAATTGACTTTCCACTGTTGTTTGGTCCTTGTGCCATACTTTTTTTTTTTTTAAACTCCCGTGATTAGGACCACAAGAAGACAACATGCTGTCTCCATAGTGTTTATGTGAGTGTAAGATATCCTTACAAGGGGTGTGTGTGTGTGTGTGTGTGCGTGCTGTATTTGTGTGCATGTTGCATCAGTTAGAAAACAAACACTGCTCCTTGCCCTCTGTTTCTCTTCGTTTCACTGGATCTGGGAAATGTGATATATCCTGACCAGGTGTCATGGAATCTAAAGAATAGTTTTATAACAGGTAAATACATTTCATTTTCTCCTCTCTTGTAGGTTTGTGTTATAAAACACGAGTATTTGTGCATATTTCTGTTTTTCTGTGCTTTCATGAAGTGACGGTGTGTCGTGAATCAGTAATCAAGATCATTTTATTTATACAGTGCAACACTTTCCATATAGAGCAGGTCTATGCCGTACTCTTTAACAATTCCCACCATGAGCAGGCAGCTGGCAACAGTGGCAGTTTCTAAATCATTACATATGCATCAATAATAACATCAGCCAGCCACAATTAACTGATTTTGTGAAGTTCGACACGGTGCTGGCTTGATTCCACAGTGCCAGACAGAGATGTGTTTGGATAAAAGGTGGAGTGACTGAATTGAGCCAGTTTTTGATTTATTTATTACTGCAGATCTGACCTGTCCACTGTGATCTAGTTCTCTTCTCCTTTTTGCACACATACATAATTTCATAGGCTAAATAACAGTGTATGCAATGTCACTATCAGTTGTTCGCTCAGCGTTAAAGAATATTTGTCTAAAATATTCTTTCTCATCTCTCATAGGTCCTGTTGGTGTACTGCCTCCAGTGAAGAAAAAGGTAAATCCCAACACACAGTCTGTACACAGAGCAGAACATTTTTTATTCTGCTCTGCATGACCATGGCCAATATTAATAATCATATATTTTCAGTGCTCTTGCATGTTTAAGTAATTGAACTAGTGTCAGATTTGGTGTTCAGACAATTAATAATACATGTAATAAAATACAGCAATAACTATTAAAGGATAAATAAATAAAAAACAATTACAGACAATAAAATTAATGCTGTTGTCATTGTCTATAGAACATTTTAAAAGAGCAGGTACACATCACTCCAACATGTAGAGAGAAAGAAAATGTGCACAGATAACTTGGTGAAAAAAGATCATTGAGAACCTCAGTGCTTCATGCTCTAACTTTGCTGAAGCATAACTTCAGTAGAGACTCTTTAGAAAAGTCGAGAACAATTTTTCTTGTCCTGTGCGGTTTTGTTACATTTTTGATCCAAGAAATTGCTGCAGAATTTTGTCTCTGCGGCTCATAATTAGTGGCTGGTTCATTAAGATGGGTGAAATCTATGCAACATTATTTAACCACATAAAAAAATGTTCAATTTGACCAGTGTGTGATCGAACAGGTAGGTTTTCAGAGATTGTATTGTACTTACACTAAATAAAAGATGATTTTTTTGATTGAAACGACAGTGCTTTGACTTTTTTGTTCTTTTTTAAATGTTGCTGATGTGAATGATTTACAGATATAAATCTGACGGCGATCCAGAGAGATGATGTAATCCCTGAATTTGAGATGAGATAATTAAAAATAGTATTTTCTGTTTAGTCATGTCATAGTTTAGATTGTCCTATTAATATAGAAATGAGATAAGATGCTGTTACAGTCACTAAATTAGAACCTCAAACATTGAATTTGTTAATTGGGTCATGCCTGTAATTGCTGTACAAAAATAATTGTTGTCCTGTGGCAGGATCATTGTTTTTCAGACTTTGTGGTCCATTTGTAGTGAAACGGAACAACTTGGATTGTGTTCATATTTGTATAACATACAGTATTTGGGACGACGGCTGATGTTGGTGAAGGTTATTGATCCTCCGTTGAGATCTCTAACCATCCAACTTTGTTTCATTTAATAAATAGGTGTGTCATCTCTTAGACTCACTGGGCTCTTGGCCGATTTTTGACTGGATGATTGATTTATAAGTGACAAGTTGCAGTGAGATGTGAGACGACTCTTATCTCCAACATTTGGATTACCTCTGCGGTCCAATCAAAGCAAATGATTTATGTTTTTAGTCTGGAAAAAGTGTTTGTAGTGGGGCGGTTTAGAGCTGGTGAGGAGGGGCGCGTTGCTTTTCTTTGCCATGCCCAAGGCTGTTCATTATCAACACGAGGGAAGGTAATCATTGAAGTGATCCAGTTTTAACGGGGCTGATTGTGGCCAATTTGGGGAATGAATACTCAGTGTCTCTGTTCTTCATTTTGTGGCCTGGTTCTTCTTTAGCCCAGTTTGTGTCCCACTTCTGTTTCTAGAAGGACAATCGATTTTGGGGCAATAACATTTTCCTTTTGACAGTGAAGCTCCTGTCTGAAAAAATCAGATTTCCTCCCTCTATATGGTCAGGTGTACCTGCACCCATTAGTGTAGGTACTGTATGTATATAGACTTAAATTCATGTAATTGTTCACTAGAAGTCCCTTATTACAGCTTTGGAACGTCAATATCTGCTTTACAAAGACAGTGTCTCTTTGTAGGATGAATTGAAGGAGACTGGCTTCATTTAAGGTTTGAATGTGCCCTACATTACAACCTTATGGCCTAGATTGCAGTCAGTACTATTCATGACTGTTTCCCAGAGATGCTGGAATCTAATAATGTGGCTTCAGACTGATGGAGAGCCTGGAGCTACTGTACTGACAGTGAGCATCAGACTGACTCTGTTGACCCATAATCTGATAACGCTGGAATATTGGATCTAAATAACTTCTTTTAGTGTAGAAAATGTTCCCAGCATGCCTTTGAATTTGATAATCTACACAGCTAAACATTGGCACTACTCTCTCATTGTTTGCACTCCCACAGAGACCAATGCTTTATGTGAACGCATCAATGCCCAGAATGTAGAAAAGACTTCAGTGGTAATGTACTTTGCCTCAAACTGGACTTAAACGTTAATAAAATACTGTAAGGCCCGTAAAGCAGCGGCTCCCAACCTGCAAAATATTTTTCTTGTCTCATGTTATCACACCTCCTAAAAATCCTTCAAATGTAACTATCTGAGTAAACCAACATGCTTCAACTGCTCACAGCCTAAGCATAATTATAAAACCAGATGATACAATATTTAATGTTTAAAGTTTTCAAATTTAATTTGTTTGCAAAAAGTCACTCACACAATGTACTGTATGTTTCTAATTTGTGACAATACTAATGTTTGAGACCATGGAGGTCGAACTTATAAAACAACTAGAAAAATCCTAATAGACATATTTTGGATTTGGTGAGTAGTCCTGTGTGAAAAGTATATAGAACATATCAATGTCCCCTGAAACCTCAAACAGCTAATGTGTCATTTATTTCAGCAGACTTCAGAAACATCTTGTTAAACTGGGAAGAGTCATTTATATAGGTGATAAAACAATGTTTGAGTTTTTGCTATTGACGAGTGCTTGACGTCTCTAGGACGCCAAACCAGTGGTACAGGATGCTTTTACTCAAGTACTGCTGTGACAAGTAACTCAATTCCTGCAAGTAAAAGTATAATCAGGATAGCAGGCTGATGGTTATACTATTATATATATCATTATTTGTTGTTACTAATGCGTTGATGGATAGAGGTGGAGCTCATTTTGAACCTTTTTTTATAGGACTAATTATTTTCATTATGAATTCATCTGATTATTTTGTCTTGAATTGTTTTTGGTTTGTAAAAAATAAATAAATAAATAAAAATTCTAAAAAAATACATTTTAATTATCGAGAAAAAGCAGAAAAAATATTTAATCTGGAAAACAAATGACATTTATCTTTGACTAATTGACATATCACTTCAGCTTGTTAATTTATTAATGAGATGTATATTCTCTTTTGTGCAAAACTCTTGTGAAAGGCTTTAAAAAGTACTCAGGAAAGCTGTCAGAACTGCAGTAAAAAGGACAAACTTTCCTCTGAGATGTGGTGGAGTAGGAGTAATGTGTGTTGTTGTTGTTGCAAGAGTTCTCGTGTTTCTCCTCGTGGACACAGACTGACATGTTGATTGGCGCGCGGTGAAACTTTTCTTCCATCAGTGTGGCGTTAGACCAGAAATGTCCTCTCCGCTGGACTCCTGCAAAACATTTGAAACCAGCTGACCCCCCAAACAAACAGCTCTTCTTATTAGTAACTCAGCCTGCTCGTTGTTTGTTTCTGTTGGTTCTGATCGTCCGGTGAATGGAGCGATCTGGTTAAAAATAGGTAGTCCTATTTTTTGCAGCGCATCGGCGCCGCCTCCATCCTGTGCGTAAAGGCGTATTAAGAAGTGCAACAGCTACTGATAATCCAGACTGGAGGTGCTTTTAGTAACAGCGCAGCCTTTCATTGATGGTGAGGAGAGACACGCAGATCTGTGGATCAGCTGAGCTTGTTTTTTTCTAACTTACTTCCTCCTGTGGTCGCAGACTGAAAGTTTTCAGTGACTTTTAGAAAGCTTGTGATGAGATGTTTTTTTTCTTCCGGAGATGGAGGTTATTAATGGGATTTCTCTCTCCTCTACATCACCCGTGGACAGTGGGACAGTGAGCCGTCGGGCGTCTGGAGGCTGGATGGACAACATGTCTCCGCAGCAGCAGCAGCAGGACAACCTCAGCCGAGTCGGCGCACAGCAGGAAAATAAACGGGTAGGACATTTCTCTCCATGCTCTGAGTTTGATCAAGTTAATGGATGGTTCTGATTTTAACTGTAATGGAAAAGAGGTTGTGATTTTAAATTAGTTAAATGAACGCAAATAAAGTTTGTGTCAGGATCATGCAGTTTATCAAATGGACGATTCTGTTATTTTGGAGCGTCTTCATTTCCATTTGGACTCGTTGAACGGAGACAAACGGAGCTAACTGACACATGAATGAGTGTTTTGTGAACGCGGTGCAGTCGGGTGAGAGGTTAGTTCAGAGTTCAAGGCTTTATCCAGGTGACATCCGCCTGCAGAAACACAGTCCAACAACTGCAGCAGTGCTTGGAAACTGTTGGAATGATGGTGTGCAGAATACCACAGACTACACCCAACAACAGGAATATTATAGTGGAGCAGAGACATGAGGAGACATAATGTCCAGTGAAGAGCCTTTAAGCAGAGCTTAGATTAAAAACACTGTCAACTAATACACTGACCAACAGGAAGTCTATCACCACAATATCATTAACTATGAAATACATTTTAACAGACAATAATTCAATCAAAAGAAACATCTCAGTTTATCATCTTATTTTCAAGTTTGGTAACATTTTATTTTGAAATTTCATCATTTAAATAAAATGTGTATAATTTATGAATGCTTAATACACTGTAGACACTGTAAGGATTTATAGAGTTATATCACTTCATATGATCACATAATCTGTTATATTATCAAGCATTCACTCATTGTGTGTACAGTTATTAGTTATGATGTTTCATAAGGAGCTTGTGTTTATCATATAGTTTCTTGAAGGTCTTAAAATACAGATTTACCAACTAAATTCTCATTTTAATTCCATTTTATGCCACGTTTTATTAATGAGAACTTGTTTACAGATTACAACAAATTAACCAGACCAGTCCACAGCATCACCACAGTAATTATTAGCTTAACTGAACCTTAAAGTTCTCAGTCTGTCTGTGGCCTCTGAACTTCTCACATGAGGGTTTTCAGCTTTTCTGTTTATCACTGTAGTTTGAACATATTTGCTTCATGGCTTGTTGTCAAAGTCTGAACAGCAGTGGTGGACAGTGACGCAGAGGCTGCAGCGTGCGCTGTGTCCCTGTTTTCATTCATGATTGATCCCACATCAGCTCCAGCTTCATCTGCATATTCTAGGGAGACGCAGTTCCCAATTCTGTGTTTGCCTCTTCTTTTACATGGTAGGCACAAAACTTTGTAGCAAGTTCAGTTCAGAAGTTCAATCTCAGGACTTTGAGTACTGTGGCACCTGCTGGCAGTACGTCAGTCTTCCTCTTAAGCTGCTTTGTGTTGAAATACAGTCAGGAATATGAGGCTAGGCTGGTGCTGGTCAGAACATTTGTTTCCCAGCATAAAACCCATATCTGCACGTTAGTTTATTTTTAGGACTGAAAGGTAACATTGTCGTGTCGAGTGTATGGAATGTTTCACCACCGTGTGACTCTGCTAAATCAATCATATTACATTGTGAAATGTCAGAAATGTGTGGATGTGTGCGGTTGGTGCAGAGAAGAGGTGATTGATCTTTTGCTCTTTTTTTTTTGGTGGCTGTAAGGTCATAAAGGCCTGCAGACAAATTGGTGACTGATGTTGGTTCACCACTTTGGCTCAGACTGAAACATCTCACCAACTATTGGGAAGACTGCCATGTTCTTTGGTACAGACATCCATGTTCCCCTTCAGGATGAATTATAATCATTTTGGTGATTCGCTGAGTTTATCTAGTGTCAAACTAAAGATGTTTACATCAGCCTCAGCAGTACTTTGAAATAATAATAATAATTATTATTAACTAGAAGTTGTGTTTGCATGATTAGTGATAATGATGATGATAATGGACTGTTTGTATCATGATCAAAAATGTGCTGTGACTGGTCATTCATTATATTGAGAGGTGTTTCTAATATTTTGCATACATGAAAGGGCCATAAAATATGCAGTTCACTTTAATACTACTGCAAACTACAGCCTCAACATTAAACATGAGAGTTAAATAAATACCTCTCTGACAGTGTCAACAAAAACTGGATGTTTTTCAGTCATGTGGCCTTGCAAGTCCTTCAATAGTTATCGAGAGAGTTAATTAGCAAAAATGTATTTAAATAAATTACTAAACATCAGCATGTTAGCATTTTGCTCAAATAATATAATAAACTTTATACTTTTCTCAAAGTTCTGAAGTGCTTTATAGATGCAAATAATGAAATAATAATGAAAGTATTAAAATAATAAATAAAAATCTAAATTGGCAAGAGTGGGGTGATAAAGCCCAGCAACATATTAAATATCCATAAACACTCTCCCATAAAAGAGGAGAAATTTAAAGGGCTGACAGTGAAGGCGGAGAAATGGAGGCAAAGTTTGAAGCGGGTGATGTAATCATGGTCACTCTGATTTCTGCCATGCTGGGGAAATGTGCTGTACCAAGGTCTGCTGTCCAGGCAACAAGCACCACCCACAACCAGCCTCTCACATTCTCATTAATCAGATTATCATGATTATTATTTTTCATTTCTTTAAACCAGAAAAGAATCAGATTGAGTCCATGTATGAAGTGAACACGTGCTCTGGCCTCTCCTGGAGTCACCGTGTTACTTGCAAACATTAATTTAAAACGTCAGCAGCTGCAGTCACATTGATCAATAGTGTTCTGTACTCAGGCTTATTCATGCTCCCCATTAAGAGTTCAATCACAAATGGAAAAGTTACATTAGACTAGATTACTAATGAACCTGGCCAAGAATAACTGAACATGTTTAGTACATATTGTTACACATAATAACTCTTAGGTGAACGTGCCTTCGTGTGTTAATCTGACATACAATGACTGAACTGTGGTTATGTAATAGCTGTTTGTCACCCTGCTTCACACTCACAAATCCATCTACGATTAGATCAAATAAAACTTTAATGATCCACATGGGGAAACTCGGATAATAGGATCCAGCAAAGAAAAACAGAATCTCTATATGGCTGCAAGCGGCAGCTGGTGGGAGCACAGTACAAAGGGAACAACAGATTAATTCATTATTCAAGTGCCATATTTTTGTCTAGTGTTATATCATTTCAATTTAAAAGACTTACATAAGGTTTGGGAATGAGAAAGACATTATCTAGTTCTGAATTTGCACAGTTTTAACACTTGAATAGCTAAAAATATAAAGAAACAACTTTCCAGCTCGCTTTTACTGAGTAGTCGAGCTGTGAGAGAGGTCAGGAGTGTCACGGCAGAGACGGATCGAGCTGCTGAGCGCTGAAGGTAACACTGACTGTAAAATGTTGTCACCTGGCTAATCTTCATTCCTCTGTGTTTAAATTCTCCTGCCTCAATGTGCTGTTCCTGTCCGTTTGGAGGCCACGGTCTTAATGATGTGATGAATGTGTAGAACATTTGCTTATGTAACAGATGAGGAAAGTGTGAAGGTGACATAAGCATAGAGTGCTCACTTTGTGAGATTTAAGCCCTTTTAATAGATGGTTTCTTTAGGATTATTTTACAGCAGTTTCTTTGTGTGTTATTAAACATTCAAGTGGCGACTAATGGGGGGTTATTTGGAAAGATGGGAGTAAGAAGAGGTGTACATGGTGCACAACTACATTTTTAAGATTCTGATTCGAAATGTGCTCCTTATTTTTGTGTAAAATTGACATGAATTGGAGGGATAGCCCATATATCTAAAGATAGAAATATAATGCTTTCCCACCTCCAAAAACATTGTTTAAGTAAGTTCAGTTGACCTTCTGTTATACCCATGATATGTAAAAGTTGTACCTATGTGTTAATAATGCAGTAGTCACACATTATTTTTGAATGAACTTTCATGTGTCTGTTTCTGTCTCTTTTAGAGGATGAAGTCTCAAAGTTATCGGCGTCAGTCCGCCCCGTCTCTAGTCATCACCAAGGCTCTGACCCGCTCCAAGACTCTCTCCAGGTACTGTGAAATACACGTAAAGACTCGAGACTAGACGTACTGAGTAAATAGTGTAGTTCATATGTGTGCTGCTGTCCCCAAAAAAAACCCAGAATACTTAATCAACTTGTGTTCACATGTCCAGCGTTTTATTTGCACATTCCTCCCTTAATGCATATGCAGTGAGGACATACATAGTCTATGTTGTCCCAGAGGGAGACAACAAAGTACTGTCTGTATCAAAGCTCATACTTATATACACAGATGAGTCTAGATCTCTCTAACAGTGTCAGCAGAGCAGTTTGTTCGAGACAAAACTTTTCTACTTTAACCTAAAAGAGGTGTACCTTGCAACAGAAACTGTGACTCCAGCCCGCTGCAACTGATTCAAAACACCACACGAGCACTTAACACGACGATAATAAAGAACAGGAAGCAGAATGACCAGCTGAGGGATGTCAAGCATTTTCATTTAAGCCATCCCATCAACATCATTCATAACATCCTCAGAAGAAGTCGTCCAGTTCTCTCACACTGAGGTCGCTGAGGTCATGCCACCCTGAAACCACACACACTCACACACGTGCATGTGCACACACACAACACACACACACACACACACACACACACAGTCGAGTGACACATTGAATCCACTCGATAGATAATCCTCCTGGAACTAGACTTATCAGAGGATCAGGCGTCTATTAATAGCTCTGCCTTTGAACGTAGGGAGAAAGTGAAGAAGAAATAACCTCATTAAAAAGCTCCTGCAGAGGGTGGGGCAGCTCAGGGAACAACACCCACCTGGACTGTTGACAACATGCATGTCCTTGTTGTGTGACACACTCACTGAGTGTGGACATTGTTAAAATGACATACGACTGACATTTCAAGTCACGGCTCTACATAATTTCCAACCTTTGTTCAGGCGATTAAATATTTTAATATTATATATTTTCTTCTTCAGCTGTGAGCTGTTTACCCCGTGACTCCAGTCTTTACGTTGAGCTTGGCTAACTGGCTGCAGGCTGTAGGTTTATATTTAATGAACGGAAATTAGTGATATAGATCTTCTCTGGCTAACTCTCGGAGAGAAATCAAATAAGTGTAATTCCATATATGTCTAACAATCCTTTTAAATGGTGACCTGGTGGTCAACTAAACAAACCAACAGAAATAAAAATTCAAGCGATAAATGTTGCAACAATCAATAATTTAGGAACAATAAACACATATTTATTAACCTTACAGAGAGCATCAGTTTAAGGAAGCGAGTACTGTTCTGTTGTGACTTAACTTTGTGAAACCTATAGCTAACCCGACCCCATACTGCTCTCAACCATCATAATATGACGTAACACAGTTTACATAATGAAGAGTCCTTTGATCTCTGATCAATCTCCGTTGAATCTGAAACACAGGTCAAAGTGGATCATGCAAACTCAATATGTGCGTATGGAGAAGATATTTTTGTGGATGGAGGATTTCAGAGAGAGACAGAGATCTGAAGTGAATAATCAAATAAAAGAGGCACTGACCACTTATCATAAGAAACGGGGGATGACTAAGTCTGTCTGTTTACGCTGGAGCATCACCACCAAACGCCGTAAACCTCCAAACATCTCCTTATAAGATAGAATGGTTCGACCCAATGAGTTAGCAGCTGCTGAGCATTATCGCACAGTCACACTGCTTCAGAAGCAAGTCACTGTTTTAAACACTAAGAGGTTCTATAGTAGAAGTGCTAGCACGGGTTGGTGAGTTAGGAGGGTGTAGATCATGTCACAGAAGATGACAGGTAAAGTTGGATTGCACTTTATCAGAACAAACCAAATTTAATCATCCACACTAAAAGTGATTTGGTGCAAAAATATACAAACTAATAATGTTTCTAATATATTTCTTCATAAAGAACTTATTTAATATGAATGTGAGAAACATTAAGTGCTGCAAAAATGTCTGTCAGTCACCAGAATTTGATTAACCTGCATGGATTCTTTTGTAAAAAGTCAGTGTGAACATGAAGCAGTATTCATTTTTCACTGGTATGCCACTTATACACACCCAGGTTTTATTAATTACACCATTAGAAAGTTCTGCAAAATGATATAATAATACATAATGCATTATCCATCATGCTTTCATACTTTGTCTAGTATGATCATGAAATTCAATTTAAATTATTAAATTGCGTTTGACGTGATACTAGAAAATGTCTTAAATGTGACTTGGTGCATCCAGAAACATCTGCTCCAACATTTCAATAAACCCAGAGAGAAAACCTTTGGCTGGAAATGTTGTTCTGTGTAATATGATGCAAAGGGGTTCATGGGAAATGTGGTCTGATTCCCAGTTGTCTCATTTCAGCACGGTGTGGCAGTTCATTTAACAGCATTATATTGATGCCTGAACGAGGTGCACACATTTTAAATGATAAAATATGTCAATGATTTTTTGTTTTCCAGAGAGAGCTTCCAGCTTCCTGTCTGCCCAGAGAGCTGCCCATTGGTCCAATCCTTCCTCACTGGCTCTGATAGGTCGTTCCTTCTTCACGGACATGCGCAGCTGAAGACCGGGATGCAGAGCCAGGACCGACACCTCTTCCTGTTCACTGACATACTGGTGATTGCCAAAGCCAAGTAAGCGCGTGTGTGTGTGTGTGTGTGTGTGTGTGTGTGTGTGTGTGTGCACGCTGTATTTTTATCCTCGCGTGGAGCACTTTAGGAACATTCTGGCCGCTCCTCCTGTTCTTTGGTGGAGAATTAGGTTAATGCCAAGGTTTAAAATGAGTGTGTGAGGAGCCCTGTTAGCTGACCTGGTAGAGGTTAAAGGCTCAGTCCTTGCTGCACTGGCCGAGCGTTCGATTCCGACCCGTGGCCCTTTGCTGCATGTCATTCCCCCTCTATCTCTCTCCCACTTTCCTGTCACTCACTCAGCTGCTACTATCCAATAAAAGCCAAAAAAATAATCTTTAAAAAAATCAAATTAGTGTGTTTGTGTGTGTTCACTCTGGCCATCATGTCTCTCTCTCTCTGCATTTCCAGATCAGCCAACCACTTCAAACAGAAAGCCCAGGTGTGTGTGTGTGAGATGTGGACTGCAGGCTGTATGGACGAGGTGTGTGAGGGAAGCACAAACCCAGAGAGAAGCTTCGTCATGGGCTGGCCCACCTGTAACTGTGTCGCTATGTTTAGGTAACACACACACACTCAAAAGTCGCCTGGTGTTGTCATTATTTATGTTAGACACAAATATACTGACAGGAAGCACTGGAATGTGTTTAGTTGATGAGCACAGGTTAACATCTGTGGATGTTCATGTAAACACACAAACTAAACATATTTAGTCCTGTAGGCTTTTTGTTGTTTTATACCATAACGTTGGATGAAGGTGTGGACTGCAAGTGACTCAAACGGGTTTCTGTAAACGTTAATGGTTCCTGCTCTCACTGCTTTGCTTCAATAGTAAATATATTGCTGTTGCTGTAAACTTGACCTGAAACAGCGCATGCACAGAATACAGACAGCATGACCCATAAACACTTGTATGGAGAACCGGTTTAGTCAGACTGAACATGAGCTCACCATGCAGATGAACACATGAAGCATTCATCAGCTCACAGTATCCTGAGACTAACCTGGCTTTAAAATCCTGCCAGAATCCATTAAAAGTGCTCCGATAGAAACACATTAAAAGATTAAAAATGACCCAAACCAAAAGGTTTCTGACTGCACAGAGAACACGAGTTCATGTGTGTGACGCTCGTCTCTATGTTCCCACAGCTCAGCAGAACAGAAAGAGAAGTGGCTCTCCCTCCTCAAAAGGTAAATCTCACCTTCACACATCAACATAAAGTGTGTAATAACGTGTGTGTAGAGGGAAATCTCTCACGTCATGTTTCTCTCTCCTCAGTCGGATTAAAGAAGAGAAGGAGAATGAAGAACCTAAAACTATTCCTCTGAGAGTGTACGGAAGGACTCAACAGTTTTGCAGTTGTAAGTTTACTTTATGTGCATCTGTAATCTTAACACTATGAACATTTTATATACAAACCCTTGAGCTGCCTGTGAGATGATGTCACACGATAAAGCGGTGATTTAAATGATGATGTATATGTATGTATGTACTCTACTGTCTTCTCCTCCTGATCAGACCAAGACGCTTCCTGTCAGCAACTCTGATTCAACCAATGAGGTGATCCGACTGGCCCTGCAGCAGTTCAGCATCATAGTGAGTGAAATCCACATGCTACCAATGGGACCAAATGAGATGCTGTGTTTACCAAATGAGTGAATATGGAGAATATTTTAGTTACAGTTGAAAGAAATCTGATGGCCACTGCTCCAGGTGCTGCTGTGACTGCAGACGTGAGGGAGCAATAACAACTATATATACTTTAAATAAAATATATAATGCAGGCATAGGAGGTCTGTTGGGAAGGCTGAGAGTGATGATATAGGACTGTTTATAACTGTGCACCTGTTCGGGTCAGATATTTGCATATTTAGCTACTTTACTTGTCCTGGATGAGCCAAGATGCATTAGAATTAGAAGTTAAGAGAATAAAAGCAAACCAGGCTATGCATAGTGTTTTGTCATTCAGTAAACATGAATGATGTAGTTTGAACTATGCATTTGTTTTGAATGTAATACTGTTGTCCTCGTGTCAAATCATATATTGCAGTGTTTGGTACATCCCCCTGTTGCTTAGCATACACGTGAGCTGGCATGAACGCCACAGGTTTCTGTAAAAACCTCATGGCCCGTGTGATCCCAACGTGATGTAACAATGAGCTTCTTGTGATGACACAGAACTCTTGGCCTTCTCCACAAAGATGCAAACCAGAGGGTGTAGCATGTCTCAGGGTGGAGTCAATTTGGCGAAGGTGTCCACCCCAAGTGGCCTCGTTTCCCCTCCTGAGAATCCTACAAGACGGCTTTCTTTGGACGAGACCTTTACTGATTGGAGTCTTGCACTTTTTATTCAGCAAATCTTGTATCTGTAAAGTTGCTTTTATATCTCTCAGGGAACTATATTATATTATTATTATTATATTATTTCCCCTCTGATGTTCTGAGCACTTTTGCTCTGCCTGATCGTGCTTTGGGTCCCACTGATCCAGTTTGCACAAGGTTGAATGCCCTGCCCTGTTAGGAAGCTTTAGTCTAACCATGGTTTGACACGGAGAGAGCTCCTCTTTGTCCAGAACAACAATTTGACTTCTTTCACTTATTTCTAATCATCAGACCTTTCAGCTGTATGTGACTGACCAGTCGCCAAACAGCTTTCTATTGAAGGGGTGGTACTTCCTCATAGGATACACTTGTACTTCCTCTGTACTCACAGAGGATGATGTTTACACAGACGCCTTGTAGTCTAACCAGCTTAGCTTAGCAAGCTACATGTGATGTTAACAACTCCGAGATAATACTACTCTTCTACACACCTCAGCTTCCTAAAATACATTTCTCTGTGCAGGACAGTCTGATGTGGTTATGTTACATCTTGTTTTCTGAGGTCGCGTTGAGTTCTTTTTGTTTTTTTTGACTGTTTCTCTGTCTGTTTGTCTCAGGGAAATGTGAAAGACTACCAGCTGTGGGTCATCTCCAAGAGAGAAAACGGCCCCTATCCTCTAATCGGTAAGTGAGTGAAAGGTCCAGACTAGTTTGACAAAATAACACCAGGTCATGTTGTACGGCATGAAAAAGTTTGAGAATGACTGCCCTAAGTCCTGACAGAGTGGTGAGATGTTTTATTTAGACACACTGGCCCCATTCATTCCCAGAGAAGTGTGTGTTGTGTGATGTAGCTCCTGCAGGGAAGAAGCGAGAGGTCACAGAGTGTGTGCTGACTAACAATGCGATGTTATGGTGATGTTGATGCTACACCGACTATAACAAGCCTTCAGGGAGTGACTCTGCCTCCTCTCCTGTGTCTCAGGTCATGAGTTTCCCTTCAGCATCCAGATGAATCATGTGAGACACACTACGTCTCAGGGAGGAAAGGACGCTGCTGCACCACCTGCAGACCGACAGAGGGCCATGCAGGTGGAGCAGCTGCAGGTGTACAAGCAGTGCCAGTTCATCCTGAAGCCTCGACCCACTGAAACACTGAACGAATCTGCAGGTGAGATTATTTCTCCCTAAAAGGAATTAAAAACAGAAGAGTGAGCGTTGATGCTGATGCATTCTGGGATGCTGTGTTGTCTTTTCAGATTTTTCTCAGAAGCCATTCAAAAGGAGGCGTTCTCTCATCACCTGGGCCTTCTGGCGCGGCTCCTCCTCTCACCTGAATGAACTGTCCCTCGGTGCGCCCCATGGCTGCCTGTTTGGTCAGCCGCTCAGCGCCGTTTGCTTGGAGGACGCTCTGCCAAAGCCAGTCATGGTGAGTCAGTACAGCGACGTAAACTAAATAAATAGATGTTATTGTCTCAAAAGTCTTTAATTTGCACAAAATATAAATGTCAGCCAATCAAGTAGTTTTTAATTTTTCTCACCTTTTTACATATTTGTCACGCACACAACACAAACCGTCCTCCTCACTCGTCTCTCACCAGGACATGCTGTCGTTTCTGTACTACGAGGGCTCATGGACGCGGGGGATCTTCCGTCGACCGGCGGGAGCTCGGGCTGTCAGGGAGCTGCGGGACTCTCTGGATAGTGGAGAGTTTCAACTTCCTCTCACGAGAGATCACGTCTTTATCATCGCCGGAGTCTTTAAGGTGTGTGTGAGTGTATCGTAGTTAAACCTCAACAGGTGGATTTGTGGCCTTTAAAAACCTCCCAGTTCACATTCAGGTGGAACTATAATCTCACCTGTTTTGGGTGTGGTGTATCACCGTGTTAGTTACCTTGTTGACCCGCATCTGTAAGCACAATATTAATCTGCATCCATCCTACTCAGCCTCTCAGCAGGACAAGCTGTTCAGATTGGCTTGTTAATGTGATCTAGAATATAATCCCTTATTATCTGCAGGGATAACAGAGATCTTCTGTTTACGAGTGCTTAAAATATGTCACGTCCTTAGATGGCAGCACCAGTATTTATTCATTTTATTTGACAGAATCATAAAAATGTCTTCAGTAACTGAAAGACTGAACAAAGACCAGTCATAGACATTGATTTGATACACTTTGAGATCACTTTAGAGAAAACTCTGGTGTGATTTACTGATGACGATGTGTTTGTGTTCAGGATTTCTTGCGCAGCATCCCAAGCAGCTTGTTGTGCTGTGAGCTGTATGAAGAATGGATGGACGTGCTGGAGGAAGATGAGGAGGAGGAAGAACAAGTGCAGGACATAAAGAGGTGACAGTACACACTGTATACTGTTAGTCTGCCTTTTTTTAATATCATTTGTGATTCTTGATGTTATTTTACGAGGGGGACCATGTTGGAACATGACATGACTTTCTGTAGACGTCTGAAGATCTGAAGACTAACACATTTTTATCATTCTCCTGGTTCTATATTTCTGTAGGATGATCGGTCGTCTGCCCAAAGAAAACACCCTGCTGCTTCGCTACCTGTTGGCCATGCTGCACGGCATCCAGGGCAACGCCCAGGAGAACCAGATGACAAGTTTCAATTTATCAGTGTGCATCGCTCCCAGCATGCTTTGGCCTCCAGGAGTTCCTTGTAGCCCTGAGGTGGAAGGAGAAGGAGCTAAAAAGGTAAGAGAGGGGCCAGCTTCCACTGAGCCCCTAAGCTTTGCTGGAATTATCCTTGTTTGGTCAAATTATAGACTGAGAGCAGACAAATGGCAGTGATTTGAGAATTTTAGAAGTATTATGGTCTGTGTTTGACACGCAAAAATACTAAATACCAATTTAACATCTAACTCACTGTGGAATTTGACCCAGACAGACTTGACTGCTGGAACTTTGGCCTCTACTGCAGTCATGATTTTGTCACCCAGACACGACTAAGCTGCGTAACAAAGAGAAGTGTGTTTTCTCTACAACCCATTAAAAAAAAACACTTAGGAAACAATGGTGAACCAAATAGCCGTCTTTATTAAGCACTGCTGGCCTGGGATCAGGATAGCTGCCTCTAGTTTTTAGGAAAAAACAACTACTTCAAAATGTTTTACAGTATATTTATATTTCTGTAATACAATATATTTAAGTATACAGTATATTGTATTTTTCTGTATCCACAAATTCTGAGCTGTTGAACTATCAACTGGCATTAAAATGTCTCTAAACCACGCTGAGCTCTCCTCATAGGAATGTCTCAGATCAGGAAGGCTAAAACGTCTAATTTTAGAAGTTTGACTTTTTAAAAATGTGACATCCTGTCACATCGATGGTGATGTAACGTCCAGTAAAAGCACTTTGTTCCAGAGAGTATTAAGCTTTGTAACACCAGCAGCTGCTCAGAAATGATGATGCACTTTTAATGCTGAAAGCATAGTGTGTCAAAGTGCTTCCACTCAGCCTTGAACGTGAGAAATAATAAAATTGTTACAACTTGTTTGACATCAGTCTTCCTCATGTCGGCTGCAGGTTTGTGAGCTGGTGAAGTTCATGATTGAGCACTGTCAGCAGATTGTGGGAGAGGATCCATGCTCCCTGTTTGGAGGGCTGCCACAAAGACCCAACACTGACGAGATGGTATCAGGTACAGAAACAAATAAGATGTGTTTGTCACGGCCCTGCATACATTCTGCATTCTTAGATTAGGAGGAGGGTTCAAGCCCACTGAGATCCAAACCCATGATCCATGAGCTAACGCCACGAGTTCAGCACAAATCATTAGAAACGTCTGACATATAATTGTATAAGTGACACCAGGACACAGTTAGAAGTTGAAAAATGTTTTATTAAAGTGTTTCTTTAAAAGCTCTTCATGTAAATGTTACCTACACATTACAGACAATGCTAAAATTAATTCTATTATTGTCCTCTTTCCTTCTGCATCAACTCTTGGTCTGGACCATCAGACCCCTGGATGTTCCCTCTGACTGACTCGTCCTACGACAGTCTCGAGAATGAGTTGGACAACAGCAGCGGTGGGTCACCGGGCTTCTGTAACACAAGGCACCTCAGACCTAAAGCTCTACAAGGCAGCCTGGAGTCCATCCTCACATTCAGCGATGAAGAGCATGACACGTACGCAGATATAAACCAGGCTGAAACTGGCAGTCCACGCGGTCTGAAGATACGACTGGGGAGAACCAGAGGCAGGAGACAGGACCCTGACCTGTCCTGCCCTAGCCAGGACACACAGACCATTCAGCACAGACTGCGACGGTGCTCAGAGCCCTCTATAGCATACAGGGCCACGTTTGGGCCGTGCATTTCAGAGAGCCCTGATGGGCTCACTGGTGAGGAAGAAGATGGTGAAGAAGAGCTTTTCAAGAAGCCTAGCAGCCACACGCAATGTGCTATGCTAAACATACATGATGTGAGCTCCTCCAGCCTCTCCTCCAATCCCAACTCCCCTGCACCAACCCGCTCCTCCCTGGACTCTCTTGACTCCCTGCACTCCCTTGGCAGCGAACACACCTGGGTGACCAAACGAGGGCTTCACCCAAACAAGACACATCTGCCCTCCATCCCCTCTACCACAAGCACTGCTCTTCCCTCTGGTGGACATGCAGACCTGGGGACTTGTCCAAAAGGCTCTCCACCCAAAGAACCTCTCAGCTGGGGGACCTTGAAAGGCTACAGGGGCCTCCACCCAAACTCTTGGCTGAGGAAAGGCCGGAGGCTGTCACTAACTCAACAAGACAACTTGGAGAAGGAGGAAGAGGACAAGACTGGCGTGAGTCTGAGTAATATGGCTACAGTAATTCAATTATATGCACAAATATGGATGTAAAACAGTTTTATGAACGTGTAAAAATGAAACTCAGACTTAAATTATTAGTCAATTGACAAGTTTAATAATTGGTTAGTCCATTGTGTATGTCTTTTAAAGTAACATGACAAATTGTCTTTTTGAGCACTTTGCACTATTTTCTGACATTTAATGGACAGATCATTGCAACTGTAGTCTTAATTACATCCACATTTGATGCATTTCTGTCATGGTTGATTCCAGTCTCTTATGTATTTGATTATATTACTTCCCTAAACTGTAAAGGCCTTTAAGTGCTCTACTTATTACCTGTTTTAATTGGTTAATGCAAACTTTAAATTTCCTGTTTACATGTCATAAATTCAGCATAGTACATTTCTACAGCACTAATTTCATGTCATGCCATTTGTCTTTTATAACATGTTCTTCATTCAGCATCATTGTCATAATTACTAAAGACTAATGTGTTTTCTTGACATTAACTTTTAATAATAAGTAATTCACTTCTAGTTACATCCTTTTTCCAGCCACTGTTACTGTAAGACTTAATTTGTTTTCTTTACCAATTTAGAGACACTTAAGTTAATGTCAAGAAAACATATCAGTCAAATCAATGAGTCTCATTAATTATGACAATGATGCTGAATGAAGAACATGTTATAAAAGACAAACAGCATGAAATTAGTGCTGTAGAAATGTACTGCTGAATTTATGACATGTAAACAGGAAATTTAAAGTTAACATTAACCAATTAAACAGGTAATAAGTAAAGCACTTAATAAAGGCCTTTACAGTTTAGGAAGTAATATAATCAAATACATAAGAGACTGGACTCAACCATGATAGAAATGCATCAAATGTGGATGTAATTAAGACTACAGTTGCAATGATCGGTCCATTAAATGTCAGAAAATAGTGCAAAGTGCTCAAAAAGACAATTTGTCATGTTACTTTAAAAGACAGTCATACACAATGGACTGATTATTAAACTTGTCAATTGACTAATAACTGAAGTCTGACTTACATTTTTACACGTTCATAAATGAATTACTGAATGAAAAACATGTTATAAGAGACAAACTAGCAGAGTGACATGAGATTGGTGCTGTGAAAATTTACTTTATGCTGAATTTATCATGACAACATGGAATAATAAATAAAAGCCTTTACAGCATAGGGAAATAATATAATGTAAAGCCAATATAAGAATGTGAATAAGAGTATGCCTATACTGTTTTATTGACTTAATGTGTTGCAGCAGAGGAGTAAATAGACACAAGGCAGGGGAAAGTCTCTTTATTTATTAGAGTCCGGATCAGATGGTGTCCTTGATCTTCCTCTGGCTGTCCTGATCCCCTTCCAATCAATCCTGTACCAAGGTCTGGTGTTCCTGACAGCTGTTGCAGGTTATGCCATATACCACTCAATTCTTCTTTACCAAGGAGACCGTCATAGTGTGTGCCAGCAGAGAACTTAAGTGTTGACTCCCTGTCACTTCAAATGTCTTGGTCAAAAGAGGACCAATGGGACACCTCCTAGTGTCATCCATTCCTGTTGGCGTGGAGCGCTCCCCTGACATGCTGAAACTTCTCTCTGTTCTCACACTAAATATTCTGCTCTGTGTGAGGAGTTGTTGATGAATTTCCTGCACACTAATCTTGTCTCGTTGATCACAGGTGTCTAGGAAAGGCAGCTTACCGTCTTCATCCTGCTCACCGGTCAAGCTGATGTGTGGTTTACTGCTGTGAATATGTTGTACTTGTACCAGATGTCAGGTTGTCATTGTAATAAAAGCATCTGCCCAAAATATTCTAAGTGCAGGTTAGCTACAAATGGGAAAAGATGGATGACCTCATGGCTGCCTGTAGTTTTTTTAAATCTAATGTGTCCAGACTACAAATCTAGTAGCTTTCTCAGTGGTGATGCTAGCAAACAGTACACAGACATCTGAGGGAGGCACCATCAAGTCTTTGTCACAGCCCACCAAACAATAAAAGACACTGGCATGGAAAATCAGATGATTGAACCTGAGACAGTAGGTCTGAGAGGTATCTGTTTCTATGAATCAGGTACAACTTCTTCCAGAGGGTAAAGGAGATTATTGCTTTCTCTACACACTCTTGGATTGCACGGCTCTGTGACGCTGCAACACTGTTTTGGTCTGTTCTCCACACAGCTTTTTACACCAGGCTTTGTTAATTTTCCCCTTCTTTGTGTACTTGTACCATGAGTGAGTAGGCTACGTGGTTGAGTAGTTTCCCTTTTGTCTGTTTTTATGAATGGAAGTCTGCACAGCGCATTTTAATTTGAAAACTGACCGGATTCTCTGTCGTGCTTGACGCAGTCCGTCAAAACTCGGACAGCCACTTCTGGTGGAATCACAAACACTGAAACCCACCGGACACAGTTGTGCCGTTCTAATGAATGATTGTGATTCTACCAGAAGTAGCAGAGAATTCGGTACGTTTTCAAAATAAAGTGTCGACCTCTCACCGTAAAAACTGACACCAGGGAAACTATTTAACCATGTAGCCTACTTACCCATGGTAGAAGCACACACAAAGGTAAAGGAGCAAATGAACAAAGCCTAATGAAGGTGCGTGGAGAACAGACCAAAACTGTGCACCAACCAGCCAATTCACAATCTAATATTGATCCAACACAACAACTGCCATAAATTCTACTTTTACCAGGTTGTAGGTTATTAGTTATCAGTCCACTTTAACACATCTGCATTATATTGAGAGGTGTTTCTAATATTCTGGTCACTCCATGTACATAAAACAAGAGGGCCATAATATTAGAAACACCTCTCAATGTAATGAAGTCCTGTACAACAACAGCACCCACTAAGATCTCAATCATAAAAGTAGAATTTATAACAGCACTGTTGTATTGGATTGTACAAGTGTACCTAATGAAGTGGCCGGTTGGTGTATGTCTGTGTTGGATCCAAATTTAAGTTGGTATCACTCAGAAGCATTTGCCTTTTGCACTGAGCTTTGAACAGCTACAGCGGATTCTGTGACAAAGTGTAAAGTCAGCTGCTTCTCAGTGATCACACCTTTAAGTTGGATCCAGTCAGGCCTGTAACAATCCCAATGAGTGCAAGGAGAAAGCAATCAACTCCATGACCTCTGGAAAAACAGGAGCGTAAACCTCTCAGACTTACCATCCCTGGTGATGTTGTCAATCAGAAACATTTCCTGCCAATGGGTCGTTGGTGGGCTGTGACAGACAACACAAAGAACAGTGGAAATCAGTCCAGAGGACTAAAGACTTGGAAGTGTCCCCCTCACTAAGTCTGGATGTCAACATAGTTGCTAGTTTACTAGCATCACTGCTGAGGTGCAGATAGACACAAAACAAAAACTCTGCAAGAAAGCCTTAAATAGAATAGAGATGTCTTGACACTACATATTTCATATAAAAACAAACTACAGACACATCCATGAGTCATCCATCTCCCCTGTTGTAGCTAAAGTGTGCACCGAATATCTTTGACAGAGTGCTCAACAACAGACCTGACATTTGTACATGTACGACACAGTCACTAAACTGCTCCAACGTCAGCAGCTTCACCTAACTCACACAACAGGTCAGTGGTGAGCAGGGACGGGGAGGTAAACTGCAGATCCTAGACCAGTGTGACAGGAAACTCACCAACAAAAATAAATGCCTCAATTTACACACAGAAGAATATCTAGTCTGAGGACAGAAGAACAGCATGTCTGGAGGAACTCCAAGCAAACACGAAGGAGTGTAGTGAGTGTCACAGTCACAGGGAGCCAACACTTTAACATCACTGCTGGTACACGCTAAAACAGGACTCTACGGTAAAGAAGAATCAGGTCGTATTTGGCATTACTTACAGCAGCTGTGGGGAACTTAAGACCAAACCTGGCCTAGGCGTTGACTGGGAGGGGGTCAGTCATCAACCAGGATGCAGTCGACAGCAGGAGAAAGATCAGTGAACCCTCTGAATCCGATGACCATCCTGGAAACAAAACCAGAGTTATGACAGAATAAGCTCCACTCACTGAATAAGTGCATCATTCATAAGTTGACCTTTGAGTAAAGACTCTCTTCACTTTGTTTCTACAAACAGGGAGCTCCCACTGATAAGTCAGTCACAGTTGGAAAACTCATCCCAGAGCGAGGAAAGGCGGGTGAAAAGGGAGGAGGGGGAGGAAAACTGATCTCCATCAGCCAACCCAAGCCATCCTGCAAAACCTCAAAAGATGCAGCAGGTGGAGGGGGCCATGTAAGTGGGAGGCCTGGACAGGACTCCCACAAGACCAGACACCTTAAACAGGACTCATCCAGCCCCCCTTCTCACCACCGCTCTACAGGAAGTCTTCACATTCCCAAATCTGCTTGGTTCCAACCCTCAGACACTCCACTAACCGCCAAGCAGCTCAGTGACGTCCACGCCAACACTGGAGAGGACACCACCAACCGCAAGTGCAAAGCAGGAGGTGAAGTGAGTGAGCAGAAGCACCCATCACCATCTTTCTTTAACAAGCACAGCGGGCCATCTCTGTCCCTGTTCAAGCGAAACAAGTCTCACTCTGTGGAGGAGGAATGCAAGCCCTCTGTAAGGCTCTTCCAGCGCCGGCTATCAGAACCTGGACAGCAGATTGTGGAGCGAGTCGCCACCCTCACACGAACGAGGCGGCCCAGCGACCCAGGACTGAAAGTTTCTGAGGTGGATCCACAGGGAGGGACAACAAAGACTCGTTTCTGCCTCTCCCCATGTGCCACCAAAGCAGTGAAAGACTACTTCACTTCACACCCATGCAGTAACCCCCGGAGCAGCCAGCAGGTGGCGCTCGCCCTGGTGGAGAGTCGCAGAGAATGGCTGCAGAGATGCAGTGACCCCGCAGCAGAACCAGACTTTGACCAGCTTCTGTTTGCTGAAGAATCCTACGTCTGAGTCGGATTAACTACAATCGACACCACAAATACATGACTTCAATTTTCAACTTAAGTTATTAATTATACTCTCCACCTTAAATAAAGTGATTGGCCTCGACCATGCAGTACAGTGTGATACATTTTGCCTGAGTCTGCAACAGGACTTCAGATTAAATTGGTTTGCTGTGGTAGAACAGACAGAAAAGTAGATGCACGCAAGGCTAGGTACTTTTTAAGAATAATAAGGACATCTGAAACTTTGCCTAGAGCTTATTGCCATTAAGGGAATGTATACATTTTTGCTTGTATGTTCTCAAGGCTGGACTTTGACATGCAGAAGGACTTTATTTATGTTGAAATATTATCTCAGTCTAAGCAGATGGATTGTCTTTTTAAACTATCGGGCCAAAGTTGAAACCTGCCAATTAAAACTACCTGGTGTTGCCTTGTTTCATTATGAATAAAAAAATAAAACCTGTCAGCTCATTTTATTGCCCGATAGCAAACTTGAGCTCTAAAAACTGTTTTTTAGGTTTAACTTGATTTCTGCTCCCAGAGCTGCGTTATGTTTGGATATATAAAGCTGCATTGTATGGACCGCCTCAACAGATTATTGGCAACATATAGTGACTATTGCTGTACAAAGCATATGCAGTTATTTTGCTTATTTCATGAGGTGTAACCGTTTATTCTTAGTCATTTTTAAACAACAGCTAAAGTAAAGAAATTGTTCAGGATTGTGCTCTGTGGCTAATCACTGCTGTTATGAAGTATGCTTAAAAAAGCCGACCACTGCCCTGCACAACTTTTGATAATGCTGTATGGAAGTCACTGTTTTCCTGCAATGGTAATTTAAGAGATGAGCTCATAATATTTGCACATGAAGATAATTAATAGTCAAAATTATTGGATATCTTTAGAAAACTTGGCCTGTAGTGTTAATGCAGCCTGTACACACTGACTTTGCTTTTTTTGAGTAATAATTTCTTAATAAAATAATCTGTTATACATGATTATGATTAGAGTGCAGTTTCAGAACTGTCACTTCACGTTACAGTAGAATCTTGATTAAAACATGTTCCAAATGTACATAGTTAAGTTTTGTAGATTAAGGTCATGTGATAATTCATCATTTACAATTTTAATGGTAATTCTGAAGAATTTCCTTCAAAACATCTGCTTTTTTTTGTTCATACTGCTTTTTGCCAACATGTAGTGTCTATGAAGGTACTGAAATATTCTAACTGAACTTAACTAGACGACGAGGATTAGGTTTTACTGGCTGCAGAGCGTCTGCTCTTTAAATATTAAACTGTTAGACATTTTGACGTTACGTGTCCCAGCACATACATGCAGTAGATTTATTTCTAGATCTGATCCTTGTTTTCTATTTGTTGCCAATGTTTTGTTTTCACACAAGCCTGTGTTGATTTGAATGAAATCACGTGACCTGTCCTAATATTTATATTATGTAAATACGATCCTTCAAGAAAAATGGTACATTCATGTTTTTATAGCTTTATATTCCATGCAGCTCAAAACTTGTTGCTTTATTTTACTGCCTGACTACTTTCTATGTATTCATACGCTGTGTTGATAAGCTTAAAAATCTGCTTTTGCAAATAAAATGACCTACGTGAAAATCTGTTTGTCACGTAATTATTGGCTTACAGTTGTGGCGAGGGAAACAGAATATGGTGTATATAACAAGTAGAAACTGACAGTTCAACACGCCATTAGAAAGGTTATTTTCTCTTTATTACATTACTTTTCACTCTATACACATATGTGTGTGCGTGTGGTCTATGTACAATCACATGACAAAATTACATGGTTACATGGAGGATTCGATCAGACCAACAATAGTAGGGGTATACATATAGTGTGGAATAAAATAAAGTCTTTCACAATCTAAGGCGTTCAGAACTGTTAGTTGCGTTTGTTAAACGTTCAGTCGGCTCAGTCTGTTCTGCACATTGGATATGACTGAATTAACACAGTATCTGATGATGCATCTAGACCAGATCTGCAGTCCCTGAGCTAAAAGAAAAATATATCCTGCAATGGCCACAAGTCTTGTCATTAAGCAAGCAGCGGTGTGAATTCAGTCATACTTACAAGAAAAGAGAAAGGCTGATAATTGGAAGGCACAGACACAAACTAGAGGTGTACAGCAGTGGTGGGTTCTGGGTATCTGGACTATAACCCTGCTGTTTTAAGCTGATGTGTCCATACAGACAAAGAGTTAGTGATTAAAATGGACAAGCAGAGTTTAGAATTAGATCAGATCACAGGTTTGACTAAGCTTTGAAGTTATCATTGTACTGTAAGTTACACTTTAACTAGAGGTAACTAGTGTAGTTGTACTATGAACAATGATTGTCTTTAACATTGTCAATCATAGTTACTGAGAGCTGTCTTGAGTGGTCTCTGACAAGTTTGTTTTGTTTTTAAAATGAGGAAGTGACATGACGGCAGCCGTGCCGACCGTGTTGGACCTACCAATCCGTTGTCCCCATGCACATGTGTACCCTCAGTTCTGACCGGACACAACCGCACTGTCTGCATCCACGGGCTCCCGGTTAAGAGGATCCATCTTGGCTCTGTCGGATGTCCGCTACGCTCTCTGGAACCCGGGCCACGATGCCCTCCAGAGACTTTGTCAGACAGATCTGGCAACCCAGACGAGATCTGGTGGGGGGGAAATTAATTAGAGATTAGATCATAAAAGACTGTCTGGTCTCCAACTACTGAAGAAAATGTTTGGCTCTTTAACTGCTGCATGCTGCACTATATTCATCAGCTAGTCACTAACTGCTTCCGTCTGCTGTTCTACGTTTATTAAAACAATGAGCAGAAAAGTGCTAAAAAAGCTCTGTGGGGCTGCCCGACTGATGATTTGAATCATCACTGAAGAACCAATCGTATATTGTCAAGCACAAAATAGAGAGGGTGCTGGAGACAGAGGGCAGGGAAACGTGGAAAACTGTGATTCATTTCACTAGACTGTCTTTCCTAAAGTTGGACTTTAAGTCGCACTGCCTCGGAGGACGATATCATCGGCGTCCTACTGTATGAGATCAATCTCTCAAAAGGATTAGGCTGACACTGTGTATCATTTTTATCAGCACATTCCAAATAAAATCGTAACAATGAATAATCCAAATCAAACATTCAAACGGAATGAACGACTATGTTTTTATAACTACGAAATATCCATATTTTCTATAAAAATCCAGATTAAAGGAATAATATGTAACAAATCTACTGTATTATATCTTAAAATGACCACGCTCTGTCATCAGAGATTAAAGAAACATGCCAAATTGAAATACTGGCTTGTTGACAGTAATACTACAAAAGGGACACAAACCAAAAGAAGCTACTTGCTTCAGACTCAGACGTAGGAGCTGGTCTTAAATTCATCATGGTTCAGTGTCTTTAATCTGGCAGCCCACAGGAGCTTCAAGTCTGAGGTGGAGGCAGAGGGAGATGACGCTCCAATATTTTGAATTTGGGCTGCAGGACCCATTTTAACCACTAGCTGGCAGTGTTATATATAGCCCCTTATTGCCCCTTGTAAAATGTGTGTGTTAACGTGTGTTTGTGTCCTCCTTACGTCTCAGTCAGGCCGTAGGCTAAGTCTAACATGTCCATCTCCTCATCTGTGACCTCCCCCAGTTTCTTGTAGACGTCCTCGTCAAAGATCAGATGGCAGGTGGAGCACGCCAGGGTCCCCTCACACGCTCCTGAAAACAAACACACGCACGCACATTTTTAGAGCTTTAACTGATGGATGAGGTTCAGCTCCGTTACAGAGTCTCTGTGTTGTTGTTAGTGTTGTAGGACAGGTCTAATCATGACAGTTAAGATCTCTGACTTGGATTTAGAAATGGAAAAAATGTGATGAAAGAGTGAACAAGAGAAGAGAGAGGCTGATTACACCAATCCAAACCTCTAAGTTATCATCAGCCCCTTTTCTATCATTAACATTAACGTTCAACAAACCATATGAACTTAACAGGATTCACTTTCATATTTTCTTGCCCTTGGTTTATCAGTTCTTTAGTTTTAACTGTGTATTGTGAGAATGCAGGACAAGCAGAGAGTGAGGCTCTCTGAATACAGCTCATGTATATCTCTTAAATAATCATCCCAACTGCTGATATATAAGCCAATCGTATAGTTTTTAAAAAGTTATCTTTAAATAAATATATATTTTAAAATATTTTTTTAAATAAATAAATGAACCTTACTGGGGATTGTGACCCTCAGCAATATATATGTATATGTGTATGTGTGTGTGTGTGTGTTTTCATACCAAAGCCATCAAAGTCGAGGTCCTCATTAATGACCACATCTAGCAGCGAGTCTCCAGGCGAGCCCTTCACTGTGATCTTCTGTCCGTCTCTGTTGATGAAGTGGATCGTCACCTTATTGTCCGACCTGACAGAGAGAGAGAACACAGGTTTAATTCACCATTTTTAATTCAGCTTTTTTAATGATAATATTTTATCACTGTATGGACAAACTGTATTTATGTATTATCTATTTGTGTGTTATGTTTCGATGAAAGGTGCTATATAAATAAACAGTATTTTGACCTTTGACCTCACTGGCACTGTACAAACTGACCCTCCACTGCCCTCTGGTGGAATAACTCACCATTACACTCAGTCCAGCTGACCACAGGTGGCAAATTTATAAAAAGGTTTTAGTTGATCAGTTTACTCCCATATTAGACCAGATCAATTATTCTTGAACAGTCAGGAGTGTAACTCCAATAAAGCTGCACAGAAATACACCAAGAAATGTCCATTCTCACTGAAGGCTGAGTCGAAGAGGGAAATTCTTCAGACTAAAAATCTCCAAAAGCGGCGACAGGCAGAAATCTGTAATCTTGCTGTATTTCCAAATATTACTTTACAGCGAATTAAATCTTTTCAGGTCAGACAAAAAACAAGAAACTGATCAACAGAGGAAGAAAGAGGTCAAATAAGTCCGAAGTTAGAAGAAATTAAAAAAAAAAAAAAAATCAACATGAACACACTGTAGCTGAATGAAAGCTGTAATTCAAAGCCTGCTTAAGCCATACATTTGTCCAGTGTGCAGGAGCTGACTGTGTTCAGCCACTGAATGTTTCTATTGAGCCTGACAGAGATTTAGGATGAACATTCCTCGTCTGATTAGTCCTCAGTCACTTGCTTGGAAGTGAATGTTTAAGTCCAAATTAAATTGCGACCATGCTTTCAGCTTTATAATGTAGATCATTAGGTTCCAACCTCCATCTCTACAACTGAGCAATAAGACGGATTTGTCAAATTCCCTGAAACTCTCACTTTCCCAGCCATACACATGAAACTCAGTGACCTCCTGGAAATCTCTGGACCTGCCCGTGTAATCTGCTTTAAAGAACCTGTAAGTTCTCTGTACTCCATAGCCTCTCCTGCTCTTGCACTACATGACCCTCAAAGAGGGACGTGAGCACACGTGGACAGGGTTACCCGGTTTGAGGCCATCCTGGCACACCAAACCTTCAACTGTAGATGGGCTTCATGTCAGCAGCCGTTATGCAATGCAACAAGTTGTTTGGCCATGGGAAGCCCCGGCCTTAGGCAAAGCCTTGTACATGAACAGAGAGATGGATCACTTTGGCCTTGTGGACATGTGAAGGCCTCAGTCAGCCAAGATGGTCACACACACTCACACACACACACACACACACATCCAACCCTGTATCTGTTTAAACATTAGCATGACACCCCAAACTCCATCCACAAAATGCGACACTTCAGTGATGCCACACATTTGAACATTGATCCGCTTTATGTACTAAATCAAGCAGCGGTTTGTTTCAATTAAAGCCGGAGTGTGTTCACTATGGCGGAGCTGTGGAGACAAACAACTCCTTAAAGTTCAAATGTCTGACCTGACTCAACCAGAGCTAAATAAAGAAATAAAGAACAGATAGTTAGAAAATGGCCTCCCTGATTGTCTACCTGATATTCTGCGAGGCGTGTGCTGCCAGTAAAGGTCACGCCAAACTACCTGTTTCCTGAACGCAGTTTGTCGTATTGTTTCAAACATTTCCAAACACTTCGCCTCGTGCTTTAGCTTTGTGTTGTCTCACCTCAGAGGTTGTCTGCCGGCGGTAAAACTCCTCTGACCCGTCAGCCAGGCACCTGAAGTTGTTGCCGCCGCCGCCGACCTCCGCGAATATTCTCGTAAGCTAACTTGAGCCAGTCTTCGTGACGCTGTTACTAAAGCCATTTGAAGTTACCGATAACAGGTTTAAAACAAACAATAAAAAGAGTCAAAAACTATCGGAACTGCTGAGCACGCCGGGTTACACGGTGCTCCTTGGTGGAGCTCTTCGCTTCTCTCCGGAGGGACGCCGAGAAATGTTTGACTTAGCCACCGAGCTAGCTGACTGAGCTAGCTTGTTTTTATCCGCGAGGAGTCACTTTGTCACTGTCACGTTCATTGCGTAACGTTCGGCGACCGTTCGTCGTACGAGCACCGAAAATAATGAGCTGCCTGCCTCGTGATAAACGGCGACAAAACACAAAATAGACAAATGTTATCGGCTGCGGACGCACTACCTAAGTTCACGCCGTCAATCGATAAATGTGACGTACTTCCGGGTGTACAAAACAAGAGAACATCCTGTCGGGACTTTCAAAATAAAAGCATCAGCAACGAACACGGTGAAACATTTCGGGGAATACTCGGTGCATAATTTAAAATTAGGTATCTACATTAGAGTAGATGGGAAAAAAACGCTGTATGGGATACATACGTTCTTATTTATTATCAAAAGTGTTACTTTTATTTTGAAAGCTGGACCACCAGTCTTCCTGCTGTGTGCTGGGTAATTATCGCGAGCTTGATGACGCTAACAAAAGCCAAGGGACGGTAACTTAACCACACACGTGCTTGCGTAAATTTGCAAGTGCTCGTTTTTAATTACGCCATCAACGTTTGACGACGTAAGAAAACCGAGGAACAGGTGTCAATCAATGAAGGTCAACGCCTTCCGCATTATGGACCTCCGCACTCTTCTCTCTCGTTAGAGGGATTAAAGACAACAAGAAATGAGATGCCTCACATGACCTTGAACTTGCGAAATGTTTGAATATAGGCCATACCTTGTTCAAGCACCCTGAGCTAGTCCTGATAGGACCGGGTTGAACAGGTTCACAAATACTCTCTGTCTTACTGTATTTACAATAGTTGGAGCCAGAAAAAATGTTCATACACAGTCTATATGACCTAACTATCTATAGCCTGTAAAGCCACTGGAAACCAAAATCCACAACAGCCTGTGTGATTTGTGGTCTAACTTACATAACAATAAAGATCTAAAAAGTATTTGGAAATAGTTTTGATCTAGATTTGAAATATTGTCATTTAAGTTTTGGTAAACTTTCCTGATACTGGGTTTAAATTGGGCGTGGTTATGCCCTGATTTATTATGCAATTCTGCGAACCAGTCATAAAACATCCATATCAGCTGTTCCACAAAATAAAACCTCTCTGCTCTCAGTCTGTCTCAAAGTCAAGACTTTCAGTGTGATCAACAAACTCAAACTGTCAAGAAAGGAAATATTCTTACACCTGATTTCATTATTAAACAGAAAAATACAACGACAACCTGCTGAATTCAAGTTTCTCTCTTAATGTTCCACGTTGACTCACGTAACAATAAAAAACTAAATTAAAATGAATGTTTTTGTCAAGGCAAACACACCCCTGTCATTTTGTCATTAGTGCTACCAAGGTGTACATGTATCAACCACACCATCAAAATGACCTGTAAGATACTCCCAAAACAACCTTCAGTGACCACGGTCACGTTTACTATCTGTTCACATCTGTTGTAATCTCCACTGTGACCACGTTCACAAATATTGATTAAACCAAGTGTCATTCACCTTCAACATATTTAGGAAACCCAGAAAACAGGATGTGTACAGTATAATAAGATGATGGCTTTACATCAGAGGTCAAACTGCTGACAGCCTGCACGTCATGAGCCGCTATTCAAGCCTTTATCAGGCGAAAGATGAGGGGCAAAGTGCATCAAATATCAGTGATCAGATTTATCTACAATCTCGCTCAAAGTCTTATTAGTAGGGCTGGGTCTATGTAACGTAGCCTCTTAGAGTTGCTCAGTGAACAACACTGCTGTCTCAGGTAAGCACCACATGCAGCACAGCATAGCGGAGAGAAACGTACAGCAGCTTAATCCTAAAAAAGACGTCTGTCTGTTTTTTCTGCTGTTTACAGGATGCTGAAGTTAGTGCTGCTGTTCCTGACACTGTCAGGTAAGATCCCGACAACTTTCATTGTCGCTATATTCATTTCAGATGAATAATGTTTTGTTTTTTTTACTTAAATCATGATTTTATTACATTATATCCTGAGAATGTACCATAATGGCTTTGACAGCTTGTCAAAATTAACAGCTTTCCTTGTGATCATCAATCTCAATAAAATAACTTCATGTTGAGATAATAAAATATCTTACATGTAATTTTTTTACTTCGACATCACAGAATTCTTACTATGACAATAACATCTGGTTTAAATGTCGTTCAACTTAATGAACAACTGTTTATAAAACACTTGATTAGTGTAAAATGTAAAAAAAAAAAATCATTTCTAAATCCAGCTTTGGACAGACTACCGGTTATTGTGAAGATGCACATCAAAAAAACATGAGAAATAGTATTAAAAAAAAAAACAATCTTTGATCATTTCCATGTCACAATTAATAGTGGCTTTGTTGCCGTGGCAGCAAAGGTGTTGACTATGTCAAAGAGCACTGTAATCTGAGCAGAAATTAGACTTTAGCCATTATTGATTTATTACACTGCAAAATAAAAGCTGTGGCCTACTTATTGTCCTGGCACAATAGTTAATAATTGATGTAAAAGGTCAGATAGTTATGTATCTGTCAACTGGCAGAGTAAGTATTTGTTTAATTTAAGGTTGTGTATTCAAACACCATTAGGTCATTAGGTTTACCTCTCTGCCTGCATGTGAGCATCTCAACTGAATAAGCAGGATCATGCAGATCCTCATTGTAACCCTGCAAAAAGACGGCCAAAAAATCAAACTCTAAAATAAACAACATCCTTCACAGGCCTCCAGGCCGCCCCCCTTGCAGTTCCTGGAAGTTTGCAGAAGGGATCTTCAACCTACCAGCTCCCTGCAGACTTTCAACAGGGCGCCGAACACTCGCTCATCCATGAACGCATTCCTGATGACTTTCGACAAGGTACGGAACCCTCCAGGAGATTCCTTGTTGACCTCAACACCGGCCTGGTCCAGGAACACATAAGTGAGATGGAAAGGAGAACGGGTAAGTGTATTAACCTAAGTGAAGAACTATTTACTTAACACCCTTTGGGTTCCTTTGGGTTATCTGTCTCATTTGGGAAGCTTATTAAATGGAACTACACAAATATGGTTGTACCCATATAAGAGAATTCATTAGCCACAACAGGAATCACAGGAAATGCAAGACAATTTTATTTTTTTGTTTGTACATTCTCTTCTAGGTTTCATACCTTATTCTCAGGGAAATGGATTTGGAGAGACGGAGAGAAAGCACTGGCTGACAGATGAGGGTGAGAAAGCCATAAAGTAAAATCATCACAATTCATAGATTTTTTCATCCCTCACCCACAAGAAACATTGGCCTCATGCATCATCCATTGGTTGTTCTACCACTTTAAAACTCTAAATATCTTGTACAAATATTCATGATCCCCATACTATAAATCCTAATGACTTTTCTCTAGCACTAACAGAAGGTTGACCTTTTTGATTGCTACTGAAATAGCTCAACAACTATTGGATGGATTTCTAAGAAATTGAATAAGATAGTGAACATTAAACTACATTAAACATTAAACTACATTAAACTAGTATTTGTAGCATGTTAGCCATCAGCTCAAAGCACAGCTGTGCCAAAGTATAGCCTCACATAGTGGTTAGAGTGGCAGTAGACTCTTGCTGTCTTTTATGTACTCAATAGAATATGCTTAAACAAACCTGTATGATCTAAATGCCTTCTGTCTTCCAGTTCTTGACGATGTTCCAGCCCAGCAGAATGCTGGTGGTTGGGTTCGCGTGGAGGAACCATCTGATCCTCGTCTTCCTGATGGTTTTAGACAGGGAACCGAACCCATGATGTCAATCCCAGATGATTTTAGACAGGGAACCGAACCCATGATGTCGATCCCAGAAGGTTTTAGACAGGGAACTGAACCCATGATGTCGATCCCAGAAGGTTTTAGACAGGGAACTGAACCCATGATGTCGATCCCAGATGGTTTTAGACAGGGAACTGAACCCATGGTGTCGATGCCAGAAGGTTTTAGACAGGGGACTCAACCCATGATGTCGATCCCAGATGGTTTTAGACAGGGAACTGAACCCATGGTGTCGATGCCAGAAGGTTTTAGACAGGGGACTGAACCCATGATGTCGATCCCAGAAGGTTTTAGACAGGGGACTGAACCCATGATGTCGATCCCAGAAGGTTTTAGACAGGGAACTGAACCCATCAGGTCGATCCCAGCTGGTTTTAGTCAGGGAACAGAACCCACAATGTCTATCAGAGAGGGTTACAGACAGGAAACCAAACAGATTTCGTCTATCCCAGATGGTTTTAGACAGGGAACTGAACCCATGATGTCGATCCCAGAAGGTTTTAGACAGGGGACTGAACCCATGATGTCGATCCCAGAAGGTTTTAGACAGGGAACTGAACCCATGATGTCGATCCCAGATGGTTTTAGACAGGGAACTGAACCCATGGTGTCGATCCCAGAAGGTTTTAGACAGGGGACTCAACCCATGATGTCAATCCCAGATGGTTTTAGACAGGGAACTGAACCTGTTGTGAAGGTCCCAGAGGGATACAGGCAGGGCACCGAACCCATTGGTAAACTCCAAGAGGGCTTTAGGCAGGGAACCGAACCCTCCACATCCGGGCGCCAAACACAGACAGTGGCATGTAAGGGAGAGATCATTAATGGAAACTGCTATGAGTTCAACCCCACACCACTGGCCTTCCTACATGCACAGGTTAGACACATTACAGTGAGAAAAAGTTAAACTTTCAGTGTCCATGTCACCAATACAATTTTGTTTCTGGCTCTACAAATTAAATCTCATTGTATCAACCTTCCTTTGTCCTCTGTCTCCAGGCCTTATGTAAAGCTCTTGCCCCAAATGCTGAACTTGCATCTGTAACCAGTGGCGATCTACATTCCCGTCTGGTCTCCCTGGTAACCAAGGGGGGCGAGAACAACCCTGTGTTGACCTGGCTTGGAGGCATGGTCAAGGCAAGTTTCTCTCGTCATTTTGAAAGAGACAGTAATGGTGTTTTTTTTCTGAAATTACAGACTGCTGTAGAAAGCAGCAGTGAAATCATCCTGCCATTACAGATACCCAGGCTCTCTCCCCAAAAACATTTTGAAAAGTTAATTTATCCCTCAGAGAAGGGAATACCATTAAACTCTTACTACCTCATTTTGCCATTTTCATTTATGTGCTTACCGACTGTGACGCCAGGAGTCTGGTCCTGTACTGTAGCACAGAGTGAAGGCCAAGGAGAGTGTCATCAGATATGTTATCAACAGGACAGATAATGTTATTCTTACCTTGGTAACACATTCATCTTTGAACTTTTAGTTTAAGATGTTCCATCTGTTTCTGTACTTCACATTTTGCTGATAATACTTCTGTACTTTTAGTTTTTACAGTATTTTTAAAATATGTTAACTGTCGAAAGGTTTAATCAAGCATATATGTGTGCATATCTTTGATATACTGTATGTGTGTTGGTGTTGCACACCTCAGAACCAGCAGGCATCGTGGGTAGACGGGTCAGAGTGGAGTTACAGCGACTGGATGCCAGGTCACCCCAACATCCACACTGATAAATCGGTCTGTGTGGAGATGTTCAAGATTGGTAAGACTGTGCTCACACACAAGACACACATTAATGACTGAATTATGTCTGAAGTCTGTGTTTCCCCATTTTCAATGATCAGACAGACAGACAATGAAAGAGTCACTTTGTAACTTCTGAAAAAATAAGACATTTGTTACCTTAAAAACTAAACGATAAACTTCTTCATTAAACACCCGCTCTGCTCAATTATGACCACTAGCTTATGGTGACTAATGTTACCAAACTTCACATAGCCTACAGTACATATACGTATGTACATATAAGTGTTTAATAATCAAATCTGTCCTTTAAAGTCAAATTATTTATACAGTAAGAACTCCAGGATCTATTTATTACTTGAGCTGAGTTGATAAAATGCAGATTAGTCTGCATATTACACATTACATAACAGTGCTTTAGTTGCACTGTTAATTAATTAAAGGGTTAAAGGGTAACACACAACACACAGCTGCTTATCTAATAAGATACTCAAATATTAACTTTTATGAAGGCATGCTTGTCCCGTGGCGCAAACCAGAAACACTTCTTGGAAATATTTCCTCTTTGTTTGTTAGACATCATTTTTTGATGGCATAAGCAGCAGATATACTTTATACTCTATCATAGATGTTGGGTTTGGTCATATTTTTACTGAATGCTCTTAGAAATACTCTAGGAATGTGATGTTATGTTTCAAATCTGTCCCTACCGCTTTTTGCAGATGAGAGCTGGTGGACGGCAGCTGACTGTGAACTGGAGAGAGCGTCCATCTGCTCATACCCAATCACTGCATGAAAACCACAAAGAATCACAACATAAGAGGCCCTCTTGATTGGTCTCCTCTCAAATATCTTACACAATCTTTCTTACAGACATACCATCGCATATATCTGTCTGTTTTCTTGAATAAAACATGGCATATTGCATCTGTGTGTCTGTTTTATGTATCTGTGAACAAAACAGATAGGAAGAAAAAAACTTTGATTTACCTCAGCCATGGCAGTCACTCTTCAGTCGTTCTTCTTTTAAAGTGAGACCTCAGACAGACAAACCACGATTCATTCGTATGACACATTTAAATTTAGACAAGACTTTAATGATCGTTTTTCACTTGTGTATACAAAGCAGTTTTTACAGATTAGGGAGCCAAGTTAAAACAATGTTACAATTTAGTACCTGGAAAGTGCAAAAGTACATTTCAAATACGCTGAAATAAAAATCATGCTGTACATTATATACTGTATTCATAAATAATCACAGATATACACACATCCATTTGGTGACAGTCACAGAGAATGTTGCTAAGACACAAAAGTACGTTTTGATTTTGCTCTTGAAGTCCTACAGTATATTCTTGGTTCCTGTTGAACCTGTGGAGGTTTAACTTCTGGAATGCTGCGTTTATTTGATTTACGGTAAAGTCGGGGAAGATCTTAGGTGATGAGAGAAACCTAGCTCTATGTTAACACCACGCTGGGATAAAGGCACTCCGTTTGTTGCAGTCGTGGAACAACTCAAACAGTGGTCTTTTGTCTGAATGACAAATGTGGATGAATGAAAGGAAAAAACTGCATTGACAAACATTTTATGCATCTTTCACAGAAATCTCTTGAAGAAGGACACAGATTGGTCTTTGCACTCCACCTTGCTGTGACATTTAAATAAAAACTAAATACAAAAAAAGGGAACCACTAGAGCGACCCTGTGTCCAATGACGAACCCATGACTGAGTCAAAACAGTCAAGGGCTGCCACGGTTTACAGAATCAGAGAAAACATGTACGAAGAAATCAAGAATTTGGCTATAAAAAAATAAACATGCATCATTAGCATGTCCTCACACAATCTCTCTCTCACACACACACAGGTATGGTGCAAAAATATAGATCACACATCACGTCTCATCCACAGGAGCTTCGTACTGTGGCTTTTTTTTTTCTTCTTTTTTTTCGTGACTCTAAGGTTACAGAAATCACATTTACGCACGCGAACAACAAGGCAGGTCAACCTTCTCGATGCCCCGTAAAAAGGAAAACTCCTCTGAAATCAGTCACTTCACAATGAGCAGGAAGAAGAATGAGATGTAAAAGAACAACAAAAGATGGTAGATTGAGGCAATGATGAGAGCTAAAGGCAGTTGAGGGGATGTTGGGGTGCATTTACTGTCCCAGTTAAGCTATAGGAAGACTGGAGATAGACTGGCTGACAGAAAAACAGGAAGAAAGCATCGACAGCCATCTGACGAAGGAGCTGTATTGCTGTTAACACTGACATCTCATAAAGCCCTTGAGGATTTCTTCGTTCTCCTTCTTTTACAGGTGTCTGAACAGTCAGAAGAGTTTAAAATATGCCATAATTGTGTCTGTAATCAAGAAACAAAATGTGATTTAAAAAAAACTGCTACGTTTACTTATAAATAAACACGGATTCAAGTAACTTAAAACATTCGATGAAGCACGGAGAGCGGTGTGTGACTTCAAAGTCGTTTTTCTCTGTACTGCAGTAATAAATCTTCACGTGGAAGCTTCTTGCTTTCAGACTGTAGTGTTTTGTCTGTAGTGAGAATTTGTTGTTTTTACAAAACTACATCTTCAATGGTATTAACATTACCGACAGACACTACAGATGATCTTCTGTTGTGTGTACGATGTTTCTAAAACAAAACAAGTCAGCTAGATCCAAGCATTAAGAAAACTGTGTCTGCTACCTAATCTCAAAATGGACCAAAAACGCCATGCATACAAACTGATGCCAAGTTGCTGGGCACATGCATAAATCTGTCAATAAAATAAAGACAACAAAACTAAAAAAAACTAATGAAAAACACACACACACACACACACATATAAAACACACAGGAAAGGCAGAGAGTTTGGTCTTGTGAGTGATGGAGCCGTCTTACTGCATAAGGCTGCTGTGTGGCAGCTTTGAGGCAACCATGAAAAGTCTCGGCCTACAGAGCACAGGCCCGCCTGTCTGCACCGAAGGCAAACTAAGGAGGGACAAAAAGGCCACTTGAAACTATATTTTTGAGATGCAGCATGGTAATATGCTGCACATACACACTCACACTCACACACACACACACACACACACAGAGAGCTGACCGATCCTGTCAAACTGAAGCTGAGCAGGTCGGAGAATACACAGTGCCTCTGTGAACGTTAGCATAACCGTGTAGCATCATGTAAAAATGTCGATGAATGGCTGAGACGCCGGGGTGTTTGGGAGTGGTGTGGCGGTGCTGAGGCTGGCGCCACTTTTGGATCTGATCTGGCGCCAGCGCCGTACGGTCAATCCAAAGCAGAACACACACACACACACACACACACACCGGACAAAACATAACAGACAGATGGACAAGAAGACAATGTTTTTAGCACCACCAAAACAGCCACCCATTAGACTGTGGCAAGGTGCTGAAGAGAATTGAAGGTGACTGACAGGTATGAAGGCGAGCTGTGTGACAGGAATGTGGGTGGATGTGCGTGGAGGGGGAGGGTTGTGGGCTCTGGGAGGGGGGAGGGGGGGTCAGTTGTGGGCGCACTAGATGTTGTACACCGTCTCCCCCGAGGAGATCTGGGTCAGTCTCTTGCTGGAGCCCCACAGCTTCCGTGTGATCTGGCCCGAACGCATCTGAGAAGAGTGGAGGAAGAGGAGGAGGAAGAGGAAGAGGAGGAGGAGGAGGAGGGGTAGGGAGTGGGGAAAGAAAAGCGTGAAGTCAAAGGAAACGGGGAGGAGAAAAAAAAGGAGGAGGGATATGATTCATGAGTGATTGATTAGTTCATTGGAGCTTGATTGATTTGTGAAGCTTGTGAGGCATTAGAGAATAAATCAAAGCTTGATTCACGTCAGTGAGTCAGTCTGAACAGAAAAGATGAAAAAAAAAACGTGCGATGATCAAACTACTCAGAGGGGAACTGCCTGGATCAACCTCCAACTACATACTACATACTACATTATCAAAACATTAAAGTCTATCTTGGCGTAAGATTATTAGATTGCACTATTAGATTGTAGCTACACTGTTAATATGGCTTGAGTTTGCAGAAGCGTTAATTAGTTTCACAGCATATTTGTTATAGTCGTAGAGTACACTCAAACACGTAACATAATGACACTTCGGGTAAACAGCAGGGGATGGAGTCTATCCCAGGTCGTTGGCCAAATCAAGTCAAATATTGCACAAGTGTAATATTTAGGAAAAAAACAGAATGAGGTAAGCACAACAAGTTGTTTTCATGTCACAGTTGTGGCCACTGTTTCTGCTCAGCTGTGTGCTGAAGGAATGTGTTTAATCTGTGTGGCTCAGATGGAGGTGTGTGTGTGTGTGTGTTTGTGTTTGTTGGCTTGGGAGGAATGAAGCCAAATGAGTGAATGTGGGCGACAACCATCCCTGAGAAGGAGAGGTGACTGTGTGTTAAAAAGATATTTGAGGGCACTGCATTGCAACAGGTTTATCTGTGTGTGTGTGTGTGTGTGTGTGTGTATGTGTTTGTGAGTTTTACAGCAATGGATGAAAAGGGAGGGAGGGACTAGGAGATACTAGGGTTTGTGGGAGCTGGATGTGGGGCTGAACACCAGTTGGTCGCGCTGGTGCAGCAGGCGGGTTGGCGAGCGAGCTCGAAGCGGGGCCAGCAGGGGGGAGGCCATGAGCGGCGATCCCTCCAGACTCTGAGCGATGTAGTTCCTCAGCGAGTTCTTTACCTCCGCCGGCTTGCCCACGCCCACGATGATCAGCTTGCCGTCCTCCAGGCCCACCAGGACGTGACTCTGCTCCTTGGTGACCGAGACGCAGCGCACCGGCACCCGCATGGCCATGGGCTCCGAGCACAGAGACAAACTGCAGAGGGGAAACAACTTAGTCTGTTACATCTACATTATGCTCAGGCGAGTCAAGGTTTAGAAATGTATCAGAATTATGAATAATATCACAAAATAATGACAGTTTACCTGTACAGGTCACGGATGGACAGGTATCCCTGCTCGCTGCCAATGACTACATACTCTCCTGAAACGCACATATCAGTCATCTGCTCCTTCAGGGGCTCACTGCAGAGGTGCTTCCCATTTACAGAGTAAAGATGTAGAGCGTTTTTATCCTGAGAAGAGAGAGAGAGAAAAAAAACATTAACAAATCTGAATCTAGTTCCACTTTTCTCAGATTCCTCTTTTCATGTGCCTGCACCTTTAGTGTTGCTTTGCCCTCGACGCAGGTGTGGACCAGCAGGTGACCCTCCCAGGACACGGCCAGGTGGAGGATAGAGAGTGGCAGGGAGCTGTCGCACGGCGGTCGTAAACAGCGCATATACTGACCTCGACGCACCGTGTGGATGATCACTGTCCCATCCTGGAAAACAGTAGCACACCAGAAAAACAAGTCAAGTTTCAGTCAGCTGTAAAAGCTGGCTGAGAAGCCATTTCAAATCAAAAGTATTAAAACCATACTAATCTCCCTGAATCCAGGCCACTGATTTTCAGTCTAAACCCAACTTCACAGCTCATTAACTCCTGTCCTAGCCTGTGATTGAGTACTTTTTCAAAATCACATATAATTAGATAGCCAGCGTGGCACAATCATTAATCACTCTCTCTTACCCGTGATCCAGATACAGCCATGTCGAGCTCCGTGCTGATACTGACGCTGACCACCTCGTCCGTGTGTCCATACAACACCTGAACTGGTTTGGGATAGAGACCCACAGGAGCTCCACCCTGCACAACAGAGCAAACAAACAGACTGAAGAGAAAGTGTCTGATTGAAGAGGAACGTAGAGATCCAGTGCCAAACAAGTTTTCATCCAAAGGTACAGTAGTGCACATTTTAACCACACTGCCAGAAAAAAGGAATCGGCAAAACAGAATGTAAGTTTCACAATACTGTGACTTTTTTTGTCAGCTTTTTAAAAGTTAATATTTGTCCTGGCTGTTCTAACCTGTTGCAGGACCTGCCACACCATGCAGGTCGTGTCTCTGGAGCCTGAGATCAGGTGGATGCCGCAGTGGTCTGTTGACAAGCAGGTCACAATGTCTGAAGGAAAGAACAAAACCACTGATTATTACAGGACATACACATACAGTATATGTGTATTTATCAAACGTCTGAACATACACAGGTTGCTGCCTTTCAGTCTAGAAACTGGGTGTGTGCTTACCCATGTGTCGGATGTGCTGTCCCACTGTCTTGCCCTTAACCAGGGAGGTGACCCGGAGGCTGTTGTCCCAGTGGCCACCGCTGAAGAGCAGCTTGCCGTCGTGGGAGACCACAAACAGTCCAGCAGTGACTTCCACACCGGGGGCGAAGGGTCCGGACAGGAAACGCTGAGTCCTACGTGAAGAGGAAATTGCAGAGAGAGATGAGTTGACCCCACACTTATACTGTGCTGTAGTTGTCCGTAGTGGCACGTGTGCTGTGGGTGTTCTCACTTGGTGTTGGACACTGTGGGGTCTTTAATGAAAGTGAAGTAGTTGGAGATGTTCTTGTTGTAAGGCAGCCACCCATGGGTCCCAACAAGACAGTTCCGACTAACCGCCACCTGAAGGCAAACACCGTGAACACCACCATCAATCATTTGTTTTGTTTAAAAATTGTGATTATTTGTATGAGCAGCGAGGCTCACCATGGTGTCAGGGCTCCCCTGAGTGATGAAGGAATGGGACTGATTCTTTGGCACCACGGCTTTAACCAGCGGCACATTGTCACTGATGCCCTGCAACAAGACAGAAGAGAGAAATGATAGCTAAGTTATTATAGAGCGATATTTTCATGATTATCAAAAAGTCACTGAGCAGTAGAGACGTCAGACCTCAACAAAGAAGGACTTGAGGTCGCTGAGGTGTTCGAACATGCTGAGAGGACATGAGTCTAGCTGAGCCTTCCTCTTCTCCACCTCCTCCTGAGACAGACGCACTGGATGGGGCTCCTGCAGTCACACACACACACACACATACATACAGAAGTCTAAATGTGATCCATCAGCACAGATACAGAACTTCATTACCTGATTGGTTTCAGTATTTCTGCTAATTTCGTTTTAAGCTAAATGAAGTCTGGTGTGCGTCTGCACCTTGAGTAACTGGCAGGGTGTCTGGCCAAAGTTGCTGATCATGCCTTCCAGGGCCTTGCGTTCCTTTTCATCAGTGATGGCATCCAGATCCACGGCCCCTGCAACACCAAACCAATCAATCAACCATCCCATTTGGGAATTAACATCTAAGTAAGTGTGTTTTCATTGTTATTACAGTACTGTTTAGAAAATGTCTGATGATAAAGTCCCAGTTTGTGGGTTGTCTGAATGGTTTGAATAGAAGAAGTGATTGTTGTTTTTGATCCATATTTACATGCTTTCGTAACCGAGCTCTTGACAAAATCATTTCATACACAAAGTACTGCAACTGCCTGGATGTTTTACCCTCATATGTGCAGTAGTAGAAGACGTTGAGGGCCTCCACCGCTGCAGGGCCCCTCTGCTTGTACCCAAAGATCAGATCGATCCACTCATGGAGGTGAGCTGAGACGTACTCAGACTCCTGTCAGAAAAACACACATACACACTGTGGTCAGTGAAAAATACGAACACAGGGAATAATACACAGACATGTAGCACTAAACTACGCCTGCATGTGTGCACAGACTACATCAAAGTGTATATCTTATATTTCAGTTCACAGGTTCATTCCGATGTGAAAAACAGTGTAGATAGTATAATATTACGTGAAACTGAGGTAATGTGGAGATGGTAGACATTTTACTGCCTTCAACACTCTTGAATATTGAATAACTGTGATGACTAAAACCTTAACATCAGTTCAAATAATACTACAGAGTAGTACTAAACGTGCTTCTCACCAGGGCTTTGCGGTGCTTGTAGATGAAGTCCTCGGGGGACTTGGCCCATTTGGGCAGAACAACATCATTTACCCTTTCTTTGGAGATCTGCAGGCGACCCAGATCAAAGCCTGGGAGACAGCAACAACAAAGGACAGGGGAACAGGAAGAGAGAAGCCGGGTACAGAGAAAAAAAGAAGAGAGGGACCAGAGAGTGAATTCAAAAGACAACATGCATTCAAACATGCTGCATCAGATCTTTTGCCCCCAATTTGAATCACAACTTCAGTGGTAGAAGTCGACTGTTTTGTATATAATATTTGAAAGCATTCGAAAAGGATAGTCAATCCTCAAACCTTACCATTTTGATTCTCGAGGAATTCTGGGAAGTAGAAGAATTCTGGGATGAGCTCCTTGACATCATTGGGGTTGTCCATGAGGGTCTGCCACGTGGCAGGGATGGAGTGGAACTGGCGGTCGGCGCAGTCAAACCTGAGCCGAGGCAGGATGGAACGGATGAACACCGATAATAAAGACAACAAACAGCAGCCGTGTGCTGGCACATAAATGTCCTATAACTATAAACGCTGAGGATATAAAAGAGGAAAGAGGGGGAGGAGTGGCTGTAATTCAAAGGCCTCCTTACCGTCCACTCTGCAGCTGGATGTGCAGGGAGGTGAAGGGCTCCACTCTGATCAGGTAATGCATCACTCCGGCGGCGTTTGAGTAGTGGGTGCCATAATGGAACCTGTCGATGGTGCCTGTCGGGTCCTCGAAACTTTCATACCTGATGGACGCATTTAAAAAGGTAACTCCTCAAGCTGCTGACACATTTCCATAGATGTCATTTATCATTTATAGTGTTTCTTTAACCAGCGATAAGATGAACTGAACTGTGGACAAATGAAACATACTTCTCTCTAACAGCCTTTGCGTTGCGTTCGTTAAGAACCGCCACTGGCTTTGACAGATCCCTGAACACTCGAGGATCAGACAGGTCCAGCTCCTCTGAAGTGTAGTCTGCTAGAATCCAGGGAAACTGGTAACACACAAACACACACACACACACATAGATAAATTAGTTCAAATACCAACATTGACCACAGTTGTACAGTAATGTTCTTGTTGAAGTGAAGAACGTACCACTGGATACTGAGCCAGGTTGTTGTACGTTCTTCCTGCGATCGTGTTCAGTTGCATCAAGTAGTCAAAGTTGGAGATCTCCCTGTTGACCCATTTCTATGCAAAAGCAGGAGAAAGAAACGAAGAAAGGAAAGGGTTAAATCTGATCTACGGACAATAAATGTGTATGTATAGGGTCCTATTAATAGTTTCTATCCAGACATCAAATAAAAAACAACCTCAGAACATGGTCTGATATTTAATATTCTATTTGCAGATAAATTCCTCAGTTATGTTCTGATGTTTGGAAAGTCTTCTAGAAAAGCAGCTGGCATCAGGATCAGGTTTAGCAGGTGTACATAGTGATCTAATTCAGAAAAATGATTCTTTTAATTCATTAACAAATAAACAAGAATCTCCCTTATATATCTCTTCTTGATAGATGCCATCTGTGCAACCACATTAAATTTAAAGTACCTGAAAGGAAATACTTTTTTACTGCAACTCTGACAGAATGTCTGCATGTCAAAACTTCAAACAAAACTTATTTTTTAGGGAATAAGAGCACAACACGGGATCAAATGAGAGACAGAAGCTCATCAAAAACTCTCTTTGAAATTAAATACTTCAAAAGCAGAAAACATTGTTTGCATTACTGAGAAATAACACAAGGTTGGTAATTGACTAGAGTGACAGACCAAAGGTCATTTAATAAATCAGTTCCCACGCAACAAGGCCGTGTATTTCATTAAAGTATGTGTGTGTAATAGTTAATGAGAGGTCTGCTTCTTTGTTTCCTGACCTGTGTGAGTCCAGAGGCTTTGAGGAGCTCCTGTGGTGAGCGGGTTCCATAAAGGCTGAGCGATCGCAGCAGCAACATGCGGCTATAGACCTTGTTCCTCGCCTGTTAGGAAGAAAATAAAAGAGATTATGATTATTAGATGATAATATAAAGTGTTTACAAATGGGATCAAATATAAGTTACATCTGTGACTCATTACCTCTTTCTTGAAGTTGAGGAAATAGTTGGTCTGGTCGATGAGGAAGATCTCCAGAGCGGAGCGACGCAGGTTATAACGACGCAGGTGAACCTCTCGGATCTGAGACAGAGGCCATTTGAAGTCGTGGCCCACTCCTTCAGGAAACAAGCAGACCGTTAATGATTGAAGCACGTTCAGTGTTATTTTTAATCACCTTTTTCTCATCCACCTGTCACAACACCTACTCACCTTCCTCTTTCTCCTGGCTGCTGTCGTAGAAGTAGATGTGTTGGGTGGTGAGCTCCAGGCGGCCGGGCACCACGTCCACGATCGTCACCAGCTCACAGTCCTCCCACAGCACCATCTTCTCCTTCTGGCCCGCCTCTTCTGCTTCAACTCTGGAGGACAGCGACAAAGAATGGAGCTTTAATTCTTGGTATCTATTACGGGAACGTGGTCGATCTGTGGTTGTTGTATTTGGCGACTGACTGGTTGTTGGCAGCAGCAGGGTCGTCCTCTGGCAGTTCCAGGATGTCATCTTCCAGGTCGCTGACTTTGACCTGCTTCACAGCCTCCAGCAGCAGAGACTCTGGATTTACACGCTGCTGATGGACGCCTGAGCAAAGCAAGAGAGACGGGAGATGATTAAAAACAGAGAGGAGGCATCCAGAAATGATTCGGTGGATAATAACACATGGCAGCGCTGGAAATTAACTTCTTAGCACGCTTGTCAACTTTTGACAAACTGCAAGAACACCTCCCAAAATAACATACTTGCCAGGAACATAACACCAGACTTTTGTTTCATTAACAGAAGATCTACAGTTTAAACTCACCCACAAAGACCAAAGATGAAAGACTAGACAGATTAGTTACTATACGAGTACTGATACATTTGAAAAATGAACAACACTAATCAATATTTTTGAAAAATATGCTAAAAATAAAAGAGTGCTGAATTCCTGATTCTGCAACACCCTTACGCATGACTTAAAAAGGAAAATACCAAGCAGAGTGGATCATCCTCCTCATAAAGTAGATGGGAGGGTCGGACATAAGATCGGCTTAAAGAGGATTTTCAAGGTCAGTCCTTTTTAATCTGTTTATCAAGGACAGGCTGGATGAGTGTGCTCATGACATACTGTACACACACTTATGCCTCATCGTCACATCCACTCGCTGAGTAAGTCTGCTGGAGCAGGTACTCTTTGCTGCCAAATGGAGACACAGATGTGCGGCTTTCAGCCACAGGACGATTAAATTCAGTCCAGATATTCAAGAGACATAATGAAACTGTAACAAGCTGCGTAAACCAACACCGAAAATAGACCAATTTAAAGCCAACAGAGAGGCAAGGCTGTCTTACCCAGGTTGTCTCTCAGAGCACTGGCCTCTCTGTGTGGGTCGAAGTTGTAATTACGGACCAGCTTCAGTCTCATGCGGGAGAAGTTCTCAGCACTGGACACCCTCCAGTGCATCTCATCCTGCTGCCTGTTAGAAATAGATACATAGACTTGTAATACTCCCAAACCATCCATTATCTATATATGTAAGTATTTATTTGCAACTGTTTTCTGTTCTATCTTCGGAAGTATAAACTTGTATTACTATGGTAGAAACAGAGGAGAGGAGAGGAGAGGAGTTGATGTCAGTACCTGTCAGCCCAGGGCCCTCTCTCACACACCAGACCCCGGCGTGCTGCCTTCCACTGCCTGAGGGAGGAACTGTTCTGGCTGTGCTGCTGCTTCAGCATGCTGTTGTAGCGGAGGTTCTCCTGGCGGCCTCTGCGAGAGAAAGGCTCCACAAATTGCTCCTTAGGGGAAAGCGAAGAGGAGGAGTTCATTAGAGACGAGCTTTGGACCAAAGCGACATCAGATAGAGACAGAAATAGAGGAACAGAGGCTTCAATTATTATGAATCCAACTAACCTGGAAGCGGATCTTGCTCTCACCCCTCTCCCTCTCTCTCTTGTGCAGGCTGACCATGAAAGCCTCGTAGCACTCCTTCCAGTAGAGAGCCATTGTCTCATGGCCCTGGCTGAATGTTTCGATTTCATACTGCTTCATGTACGGGATAATCTGAAGACAAACAAATTAAGAGAGAACGTTTCCATGACATTTTCCAATAAATTTGTATCTAATATAATTTAAAACAACAACTCTGACTCTCATACATATTTGTCGAGGTAGACGCGCCACTCAGGTGAGTTGCAGTAGAGCTGGAAGTCCTCAAAGAAGGACGGGCTTCCGTTGGTGTCGGGGAGCTGGGGGAGGTGCAGCTCCATGTAGAGGAGGCGGTGGACTTTGGAGAGCAGCGTTCGCAGCAGGGGAACCAGGAAGGAGTACGTCTCCTCCGTTTGCTCCTGGACAGAGCGCCGCAGGATGCCCTCCACCTTGCCTAGCAGGTAGCAGGCCTCATCCTGGCTGGACACCTCCTTGGTCTGCAGGATGCCATTGAGCTTGGCGGTGGCCATGGCACACACCTAGGACAGAAGTCATTTCTTATTGTGGACACATGGGGACAAGAAAAACAAGCCAGAAATGGTAGAAAATAAGTAAAAAAAAAGCTCACTTCAGGATCCTCCTGAGCCATGAAGCCCAGCAGCAGTCTCAGTCCAACTTGGGACAGCTGGAACCACTGGGTGCCAGACGAGTACCAGACCATGAGGCTGTCCATCAGCGTCACAGTCTCTTCCAGCACCTTCTCCGTCCATAGGGCTGGGTTAACCAGACCCTCCGCCTGCAGGAAGTCTTGAACCATGTGAAGCAGCCGCACTGCGTTCTCCGTGTGCTGCGGCAACGTGGCGGCTGATGCTTCGCGGTTATCGCTCACCGCCCACTCCAACATGCGCTCCATAAGACTTAAAGGAGAAAGAGAGAGATGCCGTTAGCATGTTTTAATCTCCTTCCACATCCAGTCCTGTCCACAGTGAAATGGAGGACTGACCTTAGTTTGATTTGGTCGACAGGAAGTAGCAGCTCGTTGGCGGTTCCCAGTTTGGTCAGAGCTGAGAAGACCTGGCCACGCTCCAACCACGCTGAGTCATCTGAACCCTCCACGCCACGCCACATCACACACAGCACAATCTCCAGCAGCATGCTGGACAGCTCCTCCTCTGCCCGCTAGGGGGCGACACAACACCAAAGAGACAGAAGAGATTAGATTGGATGAAATTTAATTGATCCCTCTGGTGTACAACTGCAGCACTAGGTAACAGGATACAGCGAAGGAAAAACAAGGACATTTATCAGGAGCTGACAAATATAATGTCACCAATGATTAGGACAATCTTAAAGTTATCTGCTGCATGTCCAGATACTGTTACTGATACTACTCAAAGCCTTAGAATAGCCCGAGTTTCAGTGTCTCTTCATATTCACTGCTCTGTCTTTAATGTAGATCCATTCATACTGGCTAAATTTGTACTGCCAGGCCGATCAGACACATTCTCTGACTCGTACGTGACACAAATGACATATCTAGTTCCATAACTGACAGACTCCTGCTGTGTGAGGAGACAGGTTGTCTCTCTTCCACCTCTGCCCTCCAGTGAGTCACTGAAATGTCGATAAGAAGGCCACTAGATGAAAGTCAGCGATGGGCTCCCCAACGCATTGGCGACATTTCACCCACTGAGTCGGAAGCTCTCGCTGTTAAGTGACATTAAGGCAACGACGGAATATAGACGGTTATATGAAACTGGAGGCGCGGTTTCTTATCACCTGCTTACATCAAGGGGCTTTGGGAGGCACTTTTCTGGGAGCACTGTGGTTGAGTCTATCTCCCACTGACAAAAATACTCAGTAAGGCACCAAATGCAGCTGAAAATAGTCCCCAACAAATGTAATATTTACTCTTGTTTGAGGAATCTTTACTATTTTACGAGTTTGAAAAGGACACTTTATATTTTTATGATTTATGTCTTCAGTTGGAACCAATGGGAGGCTGAGAAAGTATTGAGAGACAGGCTTCCTTTAATAAACTACTGCTGTAAACAATGGAAAACCTTCTCAGTAACTCGTCATATCATCTTCCATCTCACCTCTGTGTTGTTGAAGGACTCCCCCAGTGAGATGTTATCACTGAAGAGAAAGCTGTCTTCAGTCAGGGAGGAAGTTGCATCTCGATCCCCGGAGCCCCCTGGGAAAGGCTTAGAGGTCTCCAGTGGTGACGGTGTGCTGGGCATGCTGCCAGGCGTCTGGCTGCCACTCTCCCCGGCCTCATAGGCCTGCAGATGGGACAGATCCAGCGTCAAGCCCCCTGACTTTCCCACTACCCAAGGCTTGACGTGTAGCTGCGGCTCGGTGGAGGCAGAGGATGATGGCGTGTCCAGCAGCGAGATGACGTCGCCGTTCTCCAGGCTGTCCACGGAGCGAGAGTCACCTATGCTGAGCCGGTCGTCATCCAGCCGGTCCAGGCGGCTGGCGCTGCCTGCCCTTGCCCTCCTCTCCAGCGGCAGCTCCAGACGGGTGCTGCTGCTGCTGCCACTGGGCCTGCTCAGGTCCAGGCTGCAGGTGCTGATGGTGTCTGTGCCACGCAGTGGCAAGGACCCTTCCCCCCGCAGGTACAGCCGCATCAGAGTGTCCTGCCAACACTGCTGCCTTGAGATCTGGACGGCAGCATCCTGTTGTGATTGTAGCAGCTGGTAGACCTGAAGACAGATGAGGAAGAAGATTAATGTTTAATTATTCCTGCAGGAAAACTTAGTGATGTAGCCTCAAGAGGTAAAAGATGAAAAAGAAAAACAATCACAGCTCAACTTCAAGTGCTAATGATGGAACAATTAGTTGTTTTTTCTCCTCCAGCTGTTGCTCTCCAAGTGATGTACTTTTATCACTGCTGGTTTCAAACGCAGTATTTTTATGGCCTGAAAGTGAAGGTGTTTACTCACCCTCTTGCAGACAATGAGGCGTACACTGGGTCCGGCCCGATGAGTGAGCTGGACGAGGACATCAGGTCCTTGTAGTTCACAACGTTATCTGTAGATTTTAGATACACAAACACACAATTTTACATTTGTTCAACTGTATATGGGATTGTGATGATGCATGTGGAGCATTTCTGTCCACTGCCTGAGCTCTAATGATCTGCTCAAAGTATTTGTTAGACATTAGATACTCTACAAAGTCATTCATGTTATGATTTGGCGTTACATAAATATATAAAGACTGACTTGAATTCAGCCTTGTGTTGTAATGTGTAGAGGAGTGGAATGACATTAAATCCACACTGCTCCTCTGTTCAAAGAAGACAGATAATGAGTACTGGCTGATCGCTCCGTGAGGACTCATGAAATTGATTTCATTAATTCAAGCAACGACACGTAATGGTATTTGCCTTAATGTGCACTGGAGAATGAGGTGGTAGGATATAAAAAAGAAAAATCACCCCTGTTCACTGACCAATTGACTAAAAGCTTCAAGCTTTATAGATTTGTAGTAGCAGGACAGCTAACTGGCAAAAAGCCAGGCTGACCAGTGACACTGTACTTAACTACTTAAAGTGAGCAGTGTAAAACACTTCAGTACCTGTGTGGAGGACCTGGTTGAGGAGACAGCGGATCAGGGTGGGAGTGATGTGAAGTTCAGAGAAGAGCAGCGACAGGCCGGCGTAGCCCGCCTCCCTCAACCGCAAACGCTGCTTATTCTTCTCGTAGACGCGGTCGCAGCGCAACATACGCTCAAATAACTGTGAAGAGATGAGGATAGATTTCATTTTTAATGACTGTATATATGAAAGTTGATCATAACGGATACAGAAGAGAGTTTATTTAACTTTCCTGAACTTTTCTAGAGTTCAAATTACTCAAATCAGAATGTTCCAAGTGTAGTTGGCTGTAACCCACCTTAAAAACAAGCTCTCGGAGTCGATCTGAGTGCTTGTTATTGAGCAGGAGAGCGTAACAGGAGTCGGCTGCTCCGGGTTCAAAGAGGAGCAGGAAGAGCTGGTCTCTGGCCGGACTGCTCTGAAGAAGGCTGAGTAACAATTCCAGCAGCCCGCACAACTGAAACACACACACCGCACGACAAGGTTGGTTGAATTAAAATAGTCTTACATTGTTGTGAGAAGGAAACACTAAAATACATCAGAACAGTTTATCAGGCATGTCATATCGCTCTGTGATTAATGAGCAGAGTTTCAAACGCTAGGCAGACTATTGTATCACTGCGTAAAACTAATTATTGCGAGATTCATTTTTCATAGCTTTAGCAAAATTCATTAAGTGTGGCATTTAAAGACTCAGTCTGTCTTAATGAATGGATAAATAGTATCAGAGCGATGGCAGATGCCGAGCAGTGGAGGCGGATCATGAGATTATACTGACCATATGTTCATAGAGTGTGATGTAAGCTTCCACATACAGAGCTGCGGTGTTAGAGGATGTGCAAAGTGACAGGCAAAATGAAAAACAAGACGGCCGTAAAAAAAAAAAAATAAATAAAAACACAAGCCAGAGAGGTGCGGGGAGGTGTGACAAGAGGAGGAGATGGATTTAACAAAACAGGTGACAGCTACCAAGTTGTGTGAAAACTTCATCGAGCTGGTGTCGGAGCTTAGAGGAAAACAGTCAAGGAATGAAGTGGTTTGTCTCAGCCAACAGTCACTGGTGGATATTGCTTACAGAGAGGAAAATATTTAAAAATAATGCACAGAGAGAGTCAGAGATGGAGGCTGGAAAAACAGCTGCCAGGCGGGAAACAAACTGATAGCTTCCTGTACAGGCATCGCTGCAGCAAGTCTCAGAGGGAAACAGAAAATCCTGTAGTGAAAGGTCATCTTATTTTACAATGAAATCCTCAGATGGAAAGAGGCTGGCATTAACCTGTTTCACAAGATATGGGTCATCCGGAAAGTATGCACTAATAATAACTTGGGGGTATTCTGTTCTTGCTCAAACATGATAAACAGGCGTAGAAAAGGATGATTCATATTCATATGATATTAAAAGATTTGGTAATCTTTTGAAGATTTAAGGTCACTTTCTACTGTTGAGATGCATTTAAAGAGCATATAATATCTAACTCAACCCCCTCACCTGGTCCTCGTCTCCAATGGCAGCGATGTATCCTAGAATGCTGTGCATCTCCTCCTGCGACATGCCCTTGCTGATGTAGTATTTTATGAGGCCGCAGAGAGACGCCCGGATGGTACGGATGTCATCCTCGCTCAGGTCGCTCTCTTTATTACTGTTCTTCCTAAAGCACAGAGCAAGTGACAGTGATGATTTGGGGGAAAAATGACTTTTTTGGACATATGGATATGAACTTTGGGAAATGGGGTCTCACCCGTAATAAAGCCGTATGGTGTCCAAAAGGAACTGAACTCCATATCTTTTCGAACTGCTTCCTGTTATCTTTGATGACGGTGGACATGTACTGAATATGACCTTCATTGGATGGAAATAAACAAGCGCAACTTAGAACCGGTAACAGTTTAAATCAGGGACAAACACACACACACACAACTGAACTTAAGCACATATATAAAATGCAGGGGAATTGTGACAATAACAATAAGCGATAAACTAACGGACTGTCGTGATATATTTTAATCTGCATTCCTTCACTAACATTTAACCTCATAGTTCTACTCCAATATAACTTTCCACTTTCATATTTTGACCTGTTAAAGGAATAGTTCGACATTTTGGGAAATGCACTCAATTGTTTTCTCGCCAAGAGTGAGATGAGAAGATTGATACCACTCTTAGATCTGTCTGCTAAATATGAAACTGGAGTCAGCAGCTGATTAGCTTAGCATAGCATTATCTGCCAGTCTGGCCCTGTCCAAAAAAAAAAGAAGCTAAGGCTCATTTATTAACATGTTGTATCTTGCTGTTTGATTTTACAGGAGGTTATGTGCTGGACTATTTCTTAACTTCCTGGAGTCAGCAGGTTCTCTGGGAAAATCTCACATTCCTACTTTATTTTACATTATTCTCTTCGACTTGTTGGTTGCTTCATGTACAAGAACCCCTTTTTAATAACTCAACTACCTGTTTTACTTGATCTCATTTAATCTCACACACACACACACACACTCACACTACACATCTATAGAGATCTAACCTATGCGTAGAGGGAAGTCTCCTTTGTTCCAGATGTTGAAGTTGAACAGTAGATGTGTGTGGAGCTGCTGCAGCAGGGCCTGGTTCTTCTCATATGTCACCTGCTCTATCAGAAGCTGCATAGCAACGAGCACGCTGACGTCCACGTGACCTGCTGGCAGCTAAACGCACACACAAACAAAAGATTGTATTTCGCTGCTATTAGTTCAATTATATGCACATTTACTGGCAGACATGCAAATAGATCAGAAACAATGTAAACATGTGGTTATTATGTATAATTCCATAAATCATGATAAAACAATGGCTGACATCCATAACTCACCTCTACGACACAGATAAGAGACATGTTGGAATGGGGAAACACATGCATGGTTTATTTGCATTTCTATCATATACAGGGTGTGGTTACTCTGCCTCGAGCAACTGTTACCACATCTAAGACATTTTCTTTTATCTGGGTCTCTGTGGAGGCTTTTATTTTCCCATGATATAAATGCTGACTAGAGGTATTTCCACCACCCTGATAAACAAATAAATACAGAGACATTAGCACCAGACAAAAGATAGAAGAGGAAAGGGGGGAGTAAGAGAGCTGAGGAAAAAACAGAATGAGCAATCGAGGGAGTCAGACAGGCACAAAGGAAAAGACAAACACAGACACACAGAACAAACACAGAGAGAGAGACCTACAGACCAGGGCAAAAGCCTTCTGAGGTGAATTCATGTGACTGTGGATATCCAGCAGTATTCATAATTCTCACACCATGTGAGTCTCATAAAGTATGAGCAACGTAATAAAAGCTGTAAGTGGTGTTTTGCAGGCTGCCAGCAGTCAGTCAGCAGAGATCCTTAATTTGTCCTCTACAGAACCAAACTAATCCAGTTTGAATAGCCAGCAAAACAAAGGAGACTTTTGTGGAGCTCTTTGTAAAAATGCTCACTACCACACTTCTAGAAAATGCTTATAAAACATCCGTCTAGATCACCTTGTAACCACAGGAAGAAACAACACACATCTGATGGAGGAACAAACTTTACACCCCCCCCCCAAAAAAAAAAATTAAAGCCAAGCTGAAATTAATTAGTGTGTGACTCATGCAGGATTAGTATTATCAGAGGACTTGTGGTAATTAGGTAACCTGCATTGTAATAAGGTCACAAATTGCAGCGAGGCATGAGATTTCTGTTCCTGCTGTAAACTGTCTCTTGTGGTCCTCGAGTAAACACACCAGATTTGTTTTTCAAACTGGTTCATGACAAAAACTCAATTTATGACAACTATTAAACAGCAAAACTATTCTCCTCTGATATATCTGAACAGAAGAAAGTGATAGAAGCATGACATTTTATTAATAAATGTGTTGATTTGTGTGAGTAATGTAGCATAAATTAGATCGATTTCGCAGAAATTGAGCGATGCCCAAACACATTAGTGCACAGTGCCTGAAATTCCATCCTGACACTCTGGTTATATCAATCATGTGTGGTATTGGACTTAAACAGACCTTCTGCAGCAGGGCTCCAAGTGTACCGACACCATGCGAGTGGAGCAGATTCTCCTGATTGATGGGGTGTCTCTGCAGGAAATGCTTCAGCACCAAAAGGAAGGTGGCGACCAGATTCTTCTCCAGGCGTGCCTCTGAAGTAAAAAAAAAAAAAAAGAAAATACATTTGAATAAAGAGAAACAAGAGAAGAATGAAATGTATTATTGCAGGTTGTGTCGGAGCAGACCTGAAGCCCTGTTCGAGGGGAGAATGACCCAGTCTCCATCGGCTGGCGTGGACACATCTGGGGTGATGAAATCGGACCCAGCTGCCGGATCACTGGCCTGTTGATCAGGGGTCACCAGTGCCAACTGCTCCAGGATAGGTAAGAGCACTGGCAGGCCGCCCACACAGTTGATCATATCCTGCCACGCAAATATTCAAACATATATATTCAGTACATCCGTGCAGCTCAAGTTGTAACATTCCTCTGAGCAGAGAATAAATACATGACAGCATGAGCTCGATGTTCAGCTCACCTTGATATCCCAGTTAACGACTTTATTCCCAGTCAGGCGTCCATGCAGCGTGTTTGGAGACAGATCGAGACAGATGGGGTTCCTACACGCCTGTTGACAAAAGCATCATGTCCTCATTTAGATAATAAGACTGCTGTAAAAATATCATTTTATCCTGACAGAATCCTTAATTTCCACTCTTTAATTTAACATCACTCTGCAAAGATAATTTCCCCATTCCTATAAAAGACAAACTTGTATCACTGAGAATCACATCCACTGCACTCCACACTACTTGTGGCTGATGTTAAAGCTTTAAGAAGGAATGGTCAAAACCGCAGTGGTCAATCACCTTGGGTGAGTAGTGCAGCAGCAATTTTGTTGAAAGGTCGCCGAGTTCGGACTCCTGGGCTTTGAATGGAGAGATGCAGTTTGGACCTGCGTAGAAGACAAATGAAGAGTTTCAGAGTTTTACTTGATCTATGATTCATACTCTCTTCTTCCTCCTCTCCTCCTTCTTACCAGCACTACAGATGGCTTTTATGTGGTTAGGCTGCAGGGGTTCATGGAAGACCATGACGCTCCCCAGCTGGCCCTGCAACGACGTAGGGCTTCCCCACTCGCTGTCCTGCGTCCCTGCAGAGATTAGCTTAGTCACGGACTCAGACTTTCCGCCAAGCAGCCCACCCCAGGTCTGAGGTGACAGGATGCCGCCCAGCGATGAACGAGTGGTGGGTGTTGTGGCAGAGGAGAACGGTGGGTCTGGGATCTGGGAGGGCGGAGGAGTGGTGGTCCGGTGGCCTGCTGAGCCAATGCAGCAGGAGATGAACGGCTGTGGGTGGAGGACGACAGAATAAGTTAGGGGAGATTTAAGACAGCGTCTTACTTTGAGGCCTGCTGAATCCAGCTTTAATCTAGTGGGTGCAGGTCTCACCTCTGTCATGGTGGGGTACTTCAGCGGGGCAGATAGTTTCTGTTGTCCGTCCACATAAATGTACACAAGACTCTGTCCAAAGGGCCTTTTTCCTGGTACATGCACCACGCCAATGCTGTGCTGTAAACAGAAATTCAGACTTAGTCCCTTTAATCCTTACAGTGGCTCTCTTTAATCAGTCTTCAAGACTTTAGGTTCAAAGGTGATAATCTTCTAATTGTAGGGTGCTATCAGAGTTGGCAGACGTTAGGATATTCATTTAGCCCAACTGTGCTGTGTTCAGAGTTTTTCCCTATGTTATATTCAATGCCAGTGCCCTTTGAAGCTGACTCACCCAGAGAGAGTCACAGAAGCAGTAGTCGGGCAGCATGACTGTGACGTACTCTTTCTTCGTGCATACAGCCACCACCAGCACACCGGCTGAGCTGATGAAGGCCTCAAACCCCGTCCCTCCCGGGGTAAAAAAGCTGTATGGGATGAATATATTAAAAAAACTGTTTAAACAAGTGCTGGCATACAGACATGTCTGCAGGGATAATCTCTGCCTCAGCAAGACTTAGAAGGTGAGTATGCTATTTAGTAATTATGCCATGCTTTGTCAAGAGCAGACATTATGATGAACATCTTTCTGTATCTCTTTTCTTCTCACCTGTAGAGCTGCTTCCTCTTGTCCTTGCTGGGTTGGCCCAGCTGGTCCTGATCTAGTGACAACCAGGCGAGAAAGCTGAAGGCAGATCCTGGCCAGCGCTGCACTGTTGGGACTACGATGCCTGCCATACTGGGTGACAAGTCAAAGTACTGCATGGCACTCTCCAGGCCCTGTTTCCGTACCATGGCCAGGAGGGCTCTCAGGGCAGGACCTACATAGGGGTGTGCCTGAGTTGACTCTGGTGGCCTGAGAAGGCCCAGGAGTCGCTGCACTTCCCTGGCACTCAAGGAATGGGAGCCCAGTGAGCCCAACAGCGCCAACAGGCTCTCGGCGCAAGCTCGGTGTAGCCGTTGGTGGCACTCCAGGGCGGCCAGCGCTCGCATTACCATGGCGGCGTTCACGCAGGTGGCGCGGGTCTGACGGTTGAGGCAGCTGAGGCGGCGGAGCCAGTCGGCGGTAAAAAGCTGACGCTCCGATGAGTCCAGCTCTGGGAGCCATTGGACCAGTAGTAGCAAGGGCTCCACGTTACTGATGCCCAGGAGCCCCACTGAGGTGTGCTCACCCTCCACCGCCTACACATACAGAGAAATACACATAAACACCAACACAGATGAAGACACAGAACACTCAACTACCAATAATGCAGGAGGCCGACTGCATGAGCAACAAACGCCAAACACAATCTTTCTCTTACCATGTTCATCAGCTCTTTGAGAAGGTGCCGCGATGGCTGGCCAAGTGAGGTGAGAACTTCATACAGGTGATTGTACCCAATCCTCTCCTTGAACACCTCCTGCAGGGGTGGTGGAAAAAAGAAATGAAAATCAGTGTGCCACCAAAATCTACAAAAACAGTGGATAAAATGCAAATCTTACTACAAGCTCAGATCAAGATCAGTTCTCTCCCTCAATAACTCGATAATCATGTTGGAATGGAGGTTCCAGTACTTGGCAGGTATCTTTCTGTGAAACTTGGTAGCTTCAGCTTTTAACCAATTTCAACCTGACTAAGACCTGACCTAGATTGAAAACATGTGCTGGCTCGGAGCCAGTGTGCAGGAGTTCACTTCTTTTTTTCTTTTTTTTACCTTGTTACTTGTTACCTTCAATTCTTTATTAAAATCTTAACTGTGAAAACAAAGTCTATATTACATCAGCTTAAAACTAAATTTGTGTCTGCCACAGACCCGGAAAAGTTATTCAAGGCTTGATTTTAACCACTCTGGATTATTTTAATGCTCTATATATAGCATATTACATACATATATAGATATATAAAAATAAAAGCACTAAATCATCTGCAGTTTGTCTAAAATACTGCTGATACCACTCGACTTTTAAGTGGAACACATTACCCCAGTTTTAGCACCTCATTGCTTACAGAAATTTTATTAATCACTTGAATGGATTCGCTCCAAGCTATAAATATAACCTGCTAACATAAGCCTACATAAGTGCAAGGATGCATACTGAGGTCAGCAGAAAATACTCTTCAATGCTACTTCTGTGTTTTCTTTTCAAACCTCAGATACAAACACCTTAAAATGGCTTGTATGATTTTATCAGCCTTGACACATTAAACCATAAATCCATAATAAAGCAGAGCTTTAAAATTCAGCAGAAGTAAACTGGGACTGTAGGAAATGCGTGTGTTCCTGTTACCTTTGCAGCTGGTGATTTGTGCATTACTGTTGTCAGGGCTTTGATGGTTGCTACAGCGAGGGAGTCGAGTCGCCCTTGAAACACCTGCAGGAAAATCAAACCGGTCAGCCACTCACCGCAGACAATCACTCGCTCTGTTAGCGGTTTGTTGTAACAGATGATTGGTCACAAAAAAATCTCCTCTTATTCCTGATGAATGTTATAGCATGCGGACAATTTAAAGCCACGTTCATTTAAATGTTTATGATGCTAAGATGATCACTGATTACAACATGCATCGCACTTGGAGGAATAAAAAGGAGACTTAAGTCGATGCCTTGAAGTTTGATTTAATTCTCATTAATGTGTTCATGAAACGTGAGTAAAATCATCGAGGAATGTTAGAACCTTGTTTTGTCACTGCAGTAGGAGCTGGCATCAAAGCTCGTACTTCAGATGTTATAGTGCTGATAAAGAAAACGTTGTCTTCCTGCTCCAGGTAAAACAAAAATGCTCCTTGTGATAGCATGATGATCTGACTGGAGCAGAAAGAAGAAAAAAAAAAAAAAAAAAAAAAAACTCCACCCCCACAAACACCTCACTCTTTTTCCTCACATTCACAAAAAGCATGCAACCCATAAAACACAAGCCAAACCATGAGAAACAAACACAAACACATCTCCATCCAGCTCTGTCCTGCTCATGTTTCCGGGTCACTGGACCCGTTATTCCGTTAGGATAAACATGCAGCTGTAGACCAGTTGATGCTACAAAGAGTCTTGGACTAGCTGGAGAGGGACTGTTGCGAAAATTAAACACTTAGATCATCGTCACTGAGTCCAGATCACCTCAAACCACTGAACTCTGTGAGAACACACACCAGGCCAATGTGATAGCATTCCAGGGGAACCCATAATATATTCGCAGGAAAACCAGGACAATATGGAGGAGGAAGGAAACTGAAAATGTGTGATAAAATAAATGAAATGACACAGCTGTGAAAGAGGCAAAATAGTCACTCCACAGCAAGACAAGATATTTTGGGGCAATTCATTTTTTGGAATTTCAGTTTTGGTGTTTTTTTTTGGTGTAAATGGGTTAAAAAGCTGCTTAAATAACATATGAAGCTGAAGTTCTACAGGTGACCTCGCAACAACAAAAGCTTCATGAGTAAAAACCAGCCGAGCAGGCTGCAGCATCTGCCACTGCATCGGGTTACAGCTGCACAACAACAAAGGCACAAAGGTGTGTGTGTGTGTGTGTGTGTGTGTCTCCACGTCGGTTCGTCCACCTGTTTTCACATTATCCAGATCAATGGAGGGATTATACCATATAAAGGTGGCTCTATAAAGACTATGAAAGCTGGTATACTCTGAGGGGAACAAGTGACCTTTCTACCTTTTTGTGCTCTTGAGATGATTCAGCGAGAGAGCTAACACTGATAGCTGACACTACACCATTCAAAAGACTGGCCTCAGACACTTCAGAGAGGTACTGTAAGTGACAGGTTCATGTCTTGGAGCTCTTAGCAAAACAAAAAGTGTGCAGAGACAATACTTAATAAATTGAAGGCTTTTAAGCGTGGTAAAGACCACATTTGTTCTGTTTTTTTAACTTCAGGTACATGCTTAAGTGACACTTTATTATCGACTAGCTGACTTGTTGCACGTGTTCTGACCTGCTTGAAGCACCAGATGGGTGCTGTTTTTTGCATCGCGATAATTCTAATATTGCTAAAAGAATGGTTTAGACATAAACTATTCTTATTTTTGGACATTTCAGGAAATTTGCTTTCTTGCAAGAGTAATATGACAGGATCGACACCACAGCTAGCCTGGCTCTTTGACAGATGTCGTTTATCTGTACAAAAAAAAAAAAAAAAAAAAAGAGGTTGTGGTTTTTTGTTTTATAGCATGTGAAGTGCGAGACTATTTCTCGTCTGGGTGCACTGACTTCCTCAAGTCTCGAACTGGAAGTGCCAACTGAGAAATAATGCAGCTAGGCAGCTTTTGCTACCTTTGGACAGAGTTAAGCTAATGCTAATGTTTCCTGTCCTTCCGCTAGGCTGTAGCTTCGTATTTAACAGACAGACATGAGAATGGTAATATTTTCATGTAACTCTCGGCAGGAAAGTGACTAAGCATATTTTCCAAAATGCTCTTTAAAGCAATAAAGAGGTCAACAGGCTTCAAAAAGTACTTCTGCAAGCAAGTAAACAGATCAACAACACCAAGTCTGACAGTAAATGATGAAACTGATCTTTGGGTCTGCTCTAATTTTTGCTGAACCACAAAAACCCCAGACTGTTAAAATGAGTGTAACAGGTCATCAAGTATAAATGTGAAAACCTTAAACAGTTAGAGTCTATTAAATAAATAACACACGCGGCTAATAGTGTGCTGGCTGCCAGCGCTCTGACAGCCCAGGACTCTGTGAGTGTTCTGTTGAGACATGATCCAATTACAAATAATTATCTGGGACAGAGCAGTGTAAGTGTCTTGCTGTGGAGCGGCTCTGGTGAGGTGAGGGTGGTGGGACTTGGCAGCAGGGGAGGGTGAGGGGCAGATGTTGGGGGTTGAGGGGTGGTAGGATTGGGTGAATTGAGGTGGGGGCTTTCTCGGTGGTACCTGAGTGTCCCTCTCTCCTGTCAGTAACCTGTTGTTGGTTATATCTTTCTGGTCCTTGTCTGCCGCCGTGCACCTAGCATTAACCAGCTGACACACACAACAGGCAACATGTCAACATAGCATGTAGGGAGGGGTTGATAGAGAGAGAGAGGATGGAGACAAGGGAGAGTCAAAGGATGGTGCAGGGAGAGGAAAGATGTTGTAAGTGGAGGAGAGGGTGAGAGGTTAAAAGCCATGACCCTTGGCAGGGGTCACTGTGTGGAGGCATGTTGGTGATCCAGCCTTGCTGTGGGGAGGTAAACATGCAAGGTGGGCAAAATGCTCTTTCTCAAACTGAAACTTTAAACCAGACCTGGACATAATGTGTCCAAATTACACTTTAAATAGCTGGGACCATATTCACAAAACACCCAAAGGATAAAAATGGTGGACAAATCCTAAGAATAAGGGATGTATCAATCCTAACTTTGAATTTTGGTAATTCACAAAGACCTTTAACTCTAAAAGTCTCTGTGAGAAGTTTCTCCTCTGCTGCTGATAATGTGTGTCATTACTCTAATATTTAGGGATATGCAATGATAATAGACTTTTAAAAAGTATATTCTGATGGTGGTGAGTTAATATTATTGAAATATCTATGTGATTTAATTCACGACTGGTCACCTGATGTCATACATAGCAACAGGGTCAACCCTGCCCCTTCTCTTTGTTCCTTACTAAAAGTGGCACACAGCAGCTCTGTGAAAACCTTTAGTGACATTTAAGATAGTGAGACTCTTTGTGAATACAGCCCCACAACTACAGAAACCTGTTTACCAGAGATGGAAACAACCAATCCAAGATATAACGCTAAAATGTTTACTTAAATCAGTAATAACTGTTTAAATAGTATAAATACACAGACAGGAGCCAAATCAGTACTTTTTATACTTCAAGTACATTTTCTTGCTGACAGTACTTCTGTAGTTTAGTATTTTTACATTGTGGCATTGTCATCACACAAGTGTTTATCTAAAATAAAATAATAAATCTTTTTCTGTCTTTAAAGTAAAAGAAAGCTATTTTTACTCCTTTATAGACAGAATAAAACACAACTGCCATTAAGCAGTAAAATGTACTACACTACTATACTGCACGGTGGGTCCTTACAATATATTTTAGAACTGATGGTGTGTTAAAAAATTCATAAGCCTTCACATAAATAAAAAAAGCAGCAGCGGCAAAAATGGCATATTGGGGAATGTCATACTGATATGAGATTACAACTTCAAACAGCCTTAAGGACCTCCTAGTATCAGATACAAGATATGATCAAGGGGAACTAATATGTTGAGCTCAGGATGATCAAACACCAGATCAGCCCCATACGCTTCAGGTTATATTTAGACAGAAAGGTCTGCGCTGTTACCTTGCTGTTCTGCAGCAGTCGTGTCAGATGCTCGAAACAGTTACTATTGAGGAAGATGGCTTGTAGAACTGGCCTGTCTGAACACAGGAACATGTCCCTGATAGTGTCTGAGAGACAGCAGGACAGATAGACAAAGAGACGAAGACGGAGAGGACACAGAAAAAAAGAAGAGAGAGAAAAGCAAAGACAGATATATAAAAAAGAAGTCATTCAACAGAAAGGTCAAATAATATAGTTTGTGTCCCTTATTGTCAATTAAGACCCTACCTAGCATGTTTACTTGCAGCGCCACAAATCGGCTCTCCCAGTGTCGGCCCAGTGTTGGCACTCGGCCCTTAGCTTGCTGCTGCTGCTGCTGTCGGGCAGCGACGACAGCCGCAGGATCAGAGTTGAGCAGCTTGAAGTAGTTTTCCAGCACGGAGGCAATCTCCACTTGCCGCTGGTCAGAGCTTGAGGCCAGGAGGCGCTGGACCACCTCCCGCAGGCAGCCCAGAGTCAGCAGTGCCTTACGGTCGGGGGCCTCACTGTCCCAGTCCTCACCCTCATCTGAAGAGCAGCTACCCATGGAGCAGTCAGCCAGCACCCGCATCAACACCTCCATGGTGGCCGGAGAGATGGCAAGCAGAGCATTCCTCTGCCAGAGAGAGAGACAAAGTGAGGTTGGAGAGATAAAGACAAAGGGATAGGGGTTAGTCGAGACTACTAGAGAAGAAGAGGCCTAGCTGCTAGTAGAACAATTTTTGTCTTTTTTCTAATTGTTTAAATATTTAAACTGACAGACTGAATGTCCTGTTTTGTTTTGTGGATTAGCTCTAGTGTTCCTCCTTTTGTTTCTCAAACGGTCTGATCAGTCATCGTATAAAGTTCAGTTTGTTAGGACAGTTTGGTCTCTTCAGCTCTCTTCGTGAGCCCTGAACTTTGATGCTTATTGCATAAAAATTGTTTCTGTCATATTGGGGTGAATAAAAACTCCTGTGAGTCATGACAGACAGCTAGGTCCTTCAGAAATGTAAAGTTGTGGTTTTACTAAAAGTACATGCTGGAACTATTTCTTGGCTCAGCCAGTAACTTCCTGGCAGAACTTCATAGTGACAAAAAAGGCTCCAGGGAGTCATTGTGGCCACACTAGTCACTGCTCTAGCTTCATATACAGCAGACACATATAAGGGTGGTATGATATACGCATATTTCCTGAACGGGCCAAACTATTTATTTTTATTCTTTTCCTGTAATGACTAGATAAATAGATTCTTTATAGCTCCTATTGAAATATGTATGTAGAGCTGAAAGAGGGGGTAAGGACTCAGCTTTCATATGTGGGGCACACGCTTTAGCAGGTGGACACCTATTTTAATAATCAATTGTTTCTTAAACAGAAAAAAAGCTTCTCAAATGTGCTGCTGCTTTTCTCTGTTATATACATAAACGATTGTATAAATTTAATATTTTTCCACAGTCGTTCGGACAAAACAAAACACTTGTAGACGTCACCCTGGAGTGAACTGTGATGGGAGTTTCTTTTGAGACATTTTATAGACTAAATATAATAATATATAAACAGCAGTCAGCAACAAAACAAGCCCCTTAGGAAGAATGCTGGGTTATGTACACAGCCTGGTCACAGTCTGAACTGCGTGCCGCAGACATTCACACGCACATATCCATTGATGCTCTATTATTATATGTCTTTTACTATGATTGTTTAATTCTGTGAACAAATGAAGACTAAAGGAATGACATTATGTCACGCAGAACAGCTTTAAAAGACTCATTTAGTCCAATCTATAAAAAGCCACCGCAAAACTTTAATGAATACTAGACTTTAATGACTTAATGGCCAAGAAAGTGGATGCAGCTTTCACTGTAATGAATGTATGTGGTGCCATCTTGAAACACTCTACATACACATCGTGCTGGCAAAAGGGGATGAGGACACGTGTGTTATCAAAGGGATCAAGCCTGTGACCTCCAGGCCATCCAGGGGCGTACCTGATCACCAGCTACTATGGCTCCAAACAGGTGCAGCAGGCAGCATTTCAGACTCTCCTTCAGGTGCTCACTCTCCTGGAAGCACTCTGGAATGAAGACACACACACAGACAGTTTGATCAGTGGGCGTGACACCTGCTATGCAAGCACGACATAACCACATAACGAAACTGTAGCTCACAGCAAACTGTTGAAGTTCCTGTATTCTTGTCTATAAACAAAATGAACGGCCACACCTTTATCTGTTCTGACTCCGTCATATTCATGCACACTCACACAGAGCTAAACGAAATCTGCAGAGGAGATAAGATAGCACACACACACACACACAGGCATGTGGCAGCTCTGCCAGGAACCTCTCGGTCATGGTGGCCCCAGTCATCCATTAACTCATCTGTCAACATGTCCGATTGGGGAGAAGAAGTGTGACATCTTGGCTCCGTGCTGTTTCCTTAATCAAATACATGCTACAACTAAATAACATTCTGCTATCATGACATCACACTGAGGACGCCATTACCCAATTAAGCTTAATATAAAGAGAGGGAAAAAGTTCTGAGCTTTGGTCTTCACCAAAAGTCTTCCTACTGTTTTTCCACAAACCACTTCTTTGCACAAAACACACACACATGTATGAACACACACAGTGTCTGTCAGGTTGGGCCTTGGGTGTTATCTTTGGTGCCAAACCACAGCAGCCACACACAGGACACAGGACAGAAGGGAGTATTTGTTCAAAATGGCCACCAGCGTGTAGCTGAAGTGGCTTGACAGACACCATTCACTATCGGCTCATCTCAGCGCCTGGCAAGCGGAACACGGACACAAAGAGTGGATTCAACTGGACCAGGAGAGGGAAGAGGACGAGGCAGCAGAGCAGAGAGGGAGAGAGAGAATGACGGCATGGGAGCTCTTAGAGAAGAGAGGAGAAGAAAAGAAAAGAAAAGAAAAGAAAAGAAAAGAAAAGAAAAGAAAAGAAAAAGAAAGCCTGCTGGCTTTTTTATGATGTACAAGTTTGCTTCCTCATCGACACCCAAAGAGGCTATTAAAGCAGGAGATGCAAAGTGTGGATGAGACACAGGAAGCACTGTAATGCTGCCAACATGCCAAGTGTGTGCAAATAAGTTGCAGTTGCAGTTGTTTATTAGGGCCAGGTTAACTGATCATGTGCAGCTGATGTTTATATCTAAATCTAAATATTTTACTACAGTAGTTTTGGGATTTTCACCAGCATGCTACAAACACTGTGTGCACATGGAAAAAAAGAGTGTGACTGACTTACGGTAAAAGAAAGGAACGAACTCAACAGTGAGCGGAGCTGCCTTGTACTTCTGTCTGCTCCTCTCTACTGTACCCAGCTGCTCCCTGGGGGAAAAAAAACAAATATAGTTCAGGTGAGACACGACTACTGTGCATTATTTTGTAGTCTTGCTGGTGCTTCATTCATATTTGACAACTGGAGTTGTTACCCGCAGGTTCGATGCCTCCAGTTGCGATACGGGTCGTAGAGGCTTTCGCAGAAAGCCAGCGCATGACGGACAAACTCCTCCGCCTGGCTCTGGTCTGCCATCTCCTTCTCTTTGGTCTTGCTCTTCAGCTGTGATACACAAACACACGCACACAGATACACACTTCACTTCATGTGTCTCATTCAGACTATTACTACAAACTTCATGTGATTCAGGTGGTAAGATCTGAACTTGTGTGTCTCAACTGTTTTTTCCGTTGCCAAATAGAAGAAGGACACAGATGTAACTTCCTCATTTATGTTCCTCCAAAATCAGTAAACCATTCAACCACTATCTAATAAATACTTTGAAGGTTTTGTGCCTTTCTGCTAATTCAGTTTACCGGACCATGTTTTGCTGAGGAGAGAACAGAGCAAAGACAAAGGGAGTCAGACCTGCTGTATATAAAGCGTCGTCATCGTGATGATGTGATTGATGTAAGAACAAGTGCCAATCTCCTCCACGTTGGACAGGTTCCTTTTAGAAACATCCAACCATGGACACAAACACAAACACACACAGAACAAGTCAACCATAAGCTTATCTATTACTTTCTTCAGAGTACCAGATAATGTCAAAAATTCAAGTAATGTCCCAAAGCTAGACTACTACACAACACAATCTGTGAAAAACACAGGATTCATTGTCTTTTCTCCTGATAAGTCACTTTGCTGTTTGTGTATGTTTACTGTCCAGACCTGCAGATGATGATAAGGAACTTGAGCAGCAGCAGAGCAAGGTTTTGCTGCTCAGGCTCCAGGCCATCAGAGGCTTTCTGGACGCACTGCAGCAGCTGATGGCGCAAAACCTGCAGGATGTTGTCTGGGAGGAGCGTCAACACCGGGGGAACCTCCTCCGGCCTGGAGACACAGGAGAAAGGAGGAGAAGCTACTTATATGCCAGGCTTAGAGGGGAGGGTCATGTCAAAATTGGTAGAGTGCAGATGGACACTTGGAAGATGGAAGTGTAGCCTTTTTATCATGGAGGTGTCACCGCAGTATATACAAGGGCAACTTCAAGGACCCTGCTCTGCATTCACTCAACACGCAGGCTCATGCCTAATGCATTCAGGCATTAATTCCTAAGAAAAACAGCATGTGCGCTGCACTGCTCATATGAGAGAGAGAGAGAGCGGAGCTAAACCGATGTAATGAGTGTCGGTGGGGAAGCGGGACAGATGTGGCAGCTGCAGAGGAAGGGAAGGAGGAGGGGAGGGAAGAAAATGGAGAGAAGTCAGAAGACAAAAAGGCAAAGAGACAACGGAGGGAAGAGGATGAAGGAAGGAGTCAGAGAAAAGAACGAGGGGAGAAAATTAGTCAAGAGAGGGGAAGAGATGAAAAGCTCAACAAATAGGATTTAACCACTCACGCTCCTCCACCCTTTCACACGGCCCTCCCTCCATTATAAAATGTGTCTGACCTCTTGGGGCGTTATCTGATGTTCATGTGTTCGCAACCGGCAGCAGAGCCAAAGTATCAGCGAACTTTTAGATGCGTGTTCAAGCGCATTAACCTGCATCATATGTTCGCGTGTCTTCACCGATTGGAGCATCACCTGCGACAAAATGTGACCGCTCTGCACAAAAGCATCTGGTGTGGCCTTGCTATTTTCAGTAGCGCTGTGGAAGGCAGCACAGTATGCGGTCACACTGTGGATGACGCACATGAGAAGTGATAGTTCTGATCCCACGCGGTGACCTAATGCAGAAAACTGCTTTAATGTATTTTTAAATGGAGGTTGGTCGGTGTAGTTGTGTTGGAACAAACATCAGAAACAAGATGCCACCCCGGGGTGGTGTAGAGGAGTACTTGTACCAGAGGGAACTCAACTACTTTTATTTTGTAGGTTTAATGTTGTCATTTTGTCTCTTTCCTGCTGTGTACAAGAAAATATGCATATCCTTCTAAATTCATAAAGTATAATGGATTACCTGCCAACATGTTTGTGCACATTTTTCTTACAATGCGTACTTGAATTGTTGTTGTTTGTCATCTACTCTTCTTTAAAAGTAATAAAAAAATAAATGCAAAATAACAATAAATACAAGTAACTGAAGTTGTAGCAGTACAAATGAAAAAGGCATCTCAACCGTATGCCTTAAAAAATAGTCACAATGTCTCCATTATGTAGTTAAGAATGTTAAATAACATCAGATTTATAATCCATTTATAAGAACATATTTGGAACATGATGAAATATTTTGAGCTCATTTGTGGGAGAACATCAGGGTTGGAATTACTGCTGCTGGGTATGCACCTACCACTTATTTTTCAGTTTTATGTTACCAGTAAGCCCAGCTGAAAACTGAAGAACACACACAGAAATGGTCAAAGTGGGCTTCAAGTGATTACGACTGCAGTTTGCTAAAAGTTACCTTGAAGGTGGCTTTTCAAAGTCCACATCCAGGCATCGCTCATAGGAGCTGATGAATATCTCCAGCCATAACTTCAAGTAGTCTGGATCCCTCTGAGAAATGAAAAGAAGGAAGGGAGAGAAAGAAAGAGGCAAATATAGTTAGTGGTCTTTGCTGACAAAAGCTGTCATGCTTAAAATACATACTATATTGCTGTCAGCTGACAGGCTTTGTCTGCAGTTTGATTGAATGTATTGTGTGGATGTGTGTGTGGCTTCTATAGCGAGACAACAATAGGCTGCAAATGTGTTTGTCTTCTCTTAATTTATGATAATGACAATGGATATGAAAAATTTACACACCCTTTCAAATGCTCAAGAATATGTTTTCATTTCCTCGACGACTTGAATACTTTTAGATACTATGTTTGACCTAAATCCAGCACGGTGTCCTGTACTGTGTGGTTTACGAAGCCACTGCTGAAGCAATGACACGTGAGAGCAGGAATGTCTCAGGTGGGGCGAAGCCGAAACATGCACCTGTCGGGGGGAAAAACAGGCACGGCTGCATTCTGAGGCCGACTGATCGACATTTCCTAAATTCCTGGAACAATGCCTAAGGATGGGATGGCAACATGAGCCACAGAGGAAGGCTGGCCTGACTCGGTCACAGTACAGCTCCTGCTGTAAAATCCCCTCGGCCCACAGGAACAAACACACCAAACACAGGGGACCACATGGAAAAACAGCTTTAGAAAGCAAGAGCCAGGACCATGAAGACATGTGTGACTAAAATGTCTACCGATTAACACTCAGTGCATTAGCTCTTATGTATCCCATTAAAAAATACAAACGGCTTAGAGCAGTGCCAGTTTTTGCCATAACTATCGTCACATTGCCATAACACATGAGATTTTTTTTTACAAACTAATTGACTTTGATGTTATTTTTAGTCATTAAATTACAATACACATTTCCCTTTTATCGTGGTAATCACTCAGCAATTATTTCAACAAACTTAATTTGGGCCACAATTATCATTAATTCATTTGTCTAGTCAAACCATCATCGCCAATGGCTCTGACCTGGGGACACAGAATAAATAGCTGAAAGCGACTCATACTGTAATGTCATTATGTAATCTCTGCTCACACTGAACATAATTGATGGGTGTGTGCCGTTTGCAGCAGAGGTGGAAGTGCAACCAGCCATGATGTCAGAAATTAGCTGAAGCATATCAAAGTTTCCAAGAGCTGAAACTGACAAATCCTGAAGACCAACAGCATTTCTGACTGCTAATGATTCACTTGTTATCAAAACAGATGTAAGTTATTAACTACTAATCATTTCAGCTCTACACAAGGATGGGTCAGTTTGTAAAGCATCATTAATTAATCATGCAGGACTAATAACACGGCGGATCCTGTCATTGGGACTTTGGGCCATCTGGAGGGTTTGAGTGAGCAATCTAGGTCAAAGAGGGCTGAAGAGGTAATCAGGGCAGATTACCATAACACAGTATATTGTGCATTTGGTAGTTTACTTTGACCAGCTCGGATTTGAAGGCTATTCATTCAAATAATGATTCGGAGGGATCCTGTCATGAAATAAAGTTGGATAATTGACCTGTTAATATTTGTTGATACTGGTAGTTGTCAGCTCATTTGAATACAGCCTCTGAAGACCATGAATGTCTGTACATGTTGTGGTAATCCATCCAATAGTTGTTCGTTGGATGCATGCTTATATCAACTGTCAGGACACACAGGATTTTATCTAACACATCCATAAAATAGGCAAGTACAAAAGTAGTAATAACAAAAAAAAAAAGGAGGGAAAGGATTGGGGGGGGGGGTGGGGATCCGGGAGTGGGGTGGGGTGAGGTGGGGAGAGGGTCCAGTTGCGCGGTGTATTAACCATCCTCGACCTGAGTACATGAAGTTATAATGGGTCAGATGGAAGTTTATCACTCTAGTTGAAGCCCGTCTAGTTGCTTTACATATCCAATAAAGTCATCCCATGTCTTATGAAAGTTCTGAAGAGCTCCATTGACAGTAAACCTGATCTTTTCTGACTTGAGATTACACATGATACTCTTAATGAGATGTGTGTCGGTGGGTGGAGCAGCATTCTTCCAGCAAAATCAACCGCCGCGCTAGTAAGGAGGAGAATGCCATAGTCCTGCGTTGACAGGAGGTCATGGATATGTTTTCCGAGGTTACACCAAAAATGGCAATAAGGGGGCAGGGAGTAACACTTTTCTAAATATTTTAGAGAATACATCAAAGAAAGAGGACCAGAATCGATCCAATTCAGGGCAACCCCAATCCATCCAATAGTCGTTGAACCATTTCGGTTGATCAAAGTGGTTAAAGGGAAAGACTAGCCTACATATCAATAATCACTCCAAAACAACTTGTTTCAACTTAAAGTTGTTGAAGTGTTGTCATCGTAACTGCAGTCTACTTTGATACAGAAAATGTATCCTGAGCAGGGACTGACTACGGCCTAGAAAGCCTAATCTATCATGGCCAAACTTCAACCAGAACAGGTAAACAAACCATATATAATGACTATATTTTACTAAAGCCTTCAGTGTTGTTTTTTGCTCTCCTCTCAGTGAAATTCTCTGCAGTTCTTATATAACTGAAGCAGCATTTGTGCTAACCTCTTTAGCAGCTGCCAATGAAGCTTTTTTAGCAAAACACGTTGTCACACACACTTAGCGTTAAACCGTAGACCATGCCGTAGCTGATTGGTGTGAACAACTGTGTACAAGCCTGTCAAGATGGATTCTTGCGCGATGTTGCAAGTCAAGCTGCCTCGCAAGGTTAGCTATCCACACCTGGACGCTGCAAACGCTGCAGACATCCCATGATGCAAATTTCAGACAAACAGAAGGCCTCACCAACTGATTTATGAAGTTTCCTATGAAGCCCTACTTAGGAATGTGCAGATTAGAGTCTGAAACTGGTGAAAAAAAAACATAACAACTGGAAAAAATTGGCTTTTCTCAGGATCAGCAGTGCCATCTGGCTAAAAGAGTGGGAGAGGGGCTGAAAGGCTGTCTGCTTCTGTCTGCGTGTCAGAGTGGGAATCAGCCAGAACGAAGCAGGAAGCCAGCTCGCTGCAATCCCTATGAAGTCATCAGAACAATCCTGCGACGCTGGCCTCTGTGAGTGTGTGGTGAGAGAGAAAAAGGGATGAGAGAGTGAGAGAGAGTGAGAGAGTGAATAAAAGAGGGAGAGAGGCATCTGAACGGAGTCAGCAACAGCCACGTGTGAATAATATGTTCTTTTGGGAGAACATGGCATGCCGCCTGTGTGCTTCTTTTTCCTGCGTTACCTTTACTGCATGACTCACAGGGAGCACAACACGTTTATTTGTGGTACTGCTGAAGCTGTTTAAAAGACATAAATACCATATTGTCTTTGCATGCATGTGCACTTCACTGCCAGAAAATGTAGATGTCGTTCTCAAGTGACTGAGCTTGCTAGTAACACTGACTGAATGGACTGTGTGTGTGTGTGTGTGCGTGTCTGAAAGAATGTCCTCTTTTAGGCAGCAGCTTGGGAGCACAGATGCCCATTGAGGGTTCGGACTGTGGCAGGCAGGGACACACCCTGCTCTACATGGCTCTGTTTATCCTCTGCCTTCATCACTGGCCTAACACACACACACATAATCAGCAGACGTACAAGTAGGAAGCCTAACTAAACAAGAGTCACCTTGTCCCAACTCTAACAACCGTCTTGTGTCCCAGTGTGTATAAAAACAATTCCCATGAGAGGATCACATGCCTCTCCTTCCCCCCCTGTGTGTATCCATTATCATATTAGGCCTTTACCCAAGCCAGTGCATCACAGTCTTAATGATCTGTTTAAGCTGACCTCTGTGAAGCTAACAAGGTCACCAGCAACACGGATCAATGCACCTCATTCTTGAAACTGAGACCCCAGTTGACCCCGCTGAGTGTTATATGGACAGTGAAAGTGCTGATTGAGGATCAATTGACAGCCTTCTCTCATTCAGATATGAGACACCTAGTGCTCTGAAAAAAAAAAACCAAACAAAAAAAAAAAAAAAACACACAAGATACGTGTTGACCTGGGGCGGAGGATCCGGCTCTGCTGTGTGATATGATATCCGCACAACTAAAGAACATTTTCCCAGCGCTAGAGGCTTCACAGCAACTGATAAGAGCAGATAATGTATCTTTAAATAAACGTGAAACATTTCAAAAAGTGTCTGTTAAAAGAGATAACAAACAGCATTTTAATGCACTAAATAAATGTCTGATTGCTCCAAATCCATGGCTAATTAATCAATGACTGATCAGTCAAGCTTTTATATTTGCTGTTATTTTCTTTCTTTATTGATTAATATTAATCAATAGTTTTACCTTCCTTGTTCTAGTCAATCAAAAGCCTTCAGTCAATAGCTTTTTTTTTGCTTGAACCACAGGCTGCAGCTCTACTTTTACTGATTGCATTGAATGTCTCAGTTACACATGAAGTAGTGCATTTTATGTATTTATTAAAAACGGTACCGTGCAGAGTGTTTTGGCCACTTGCAGTGCTATGGGGGTAATGTTTTGACGAATGTTTCCCATTGGGGACGGTTGGTGTTATGAGGAAGGAAATGCACTCAACGTTTGTTTGATCTCAGCGTTACATGCAGTGCGTTTTGGTGAGAGACACTAAATGCAAACAAAAAAAACCCACGCACCTTTAGGCTAGTAGTAAGCGCCTGCAAGCCAAAACCACATCATGCTGAAGTCTAACACCGAAGAAAAACAATAACTACTCTGATATATTTTCTTTGCAGCTTGGTTGCATTTTCAACTAGTTTAAAAGGGACACTGACACATTAAAAAAGTAATTAGATTACTTGATTTATCTACTATCATTTGCTCTGCACTGTTCTGCTGTGCAGCTCCACAAGCCTTGCAGCTCAGCAAGTGCCCAGCCCCTCCAGACAGGCGTGGCCGGCCAGCTGGTCGGGTGGCTGCTTGCTTAGTTTGGGTGGGTGACCTGGTTCGGTGGAAGTGGCACGGACTCACTGAAACCACAATGTTTAAAGGTCTCCTCCCTGTAGGTTTTTAAGAGACGGCTGTGGTGACTCCTGTTACTGTGCCATCGCAGCCCGACATCGCTGCCTATCAGTCAGCGGCGTCTCTGACATGACGTCACTGCCAGGCGTGTATTTAAAGAGACTGGTGGGAGGGGTCAAAACCACACGAGGCATGTCTGATACACAATGTACAGTGACATCAGTGTTATTGCAGAGATATTCATAGCACAGAGGAAAAATGAGACGCAAGAGAGGAACACTGAATGAAATAAGCTGCAGTGAGAAAGAAAGCTAGCCCGAGGCAACAAACTTTGCATACCAGCGCATGAACCAAAGCCTGAGTGTGAGGGCTTGTGTGACTGTGTGTGTATATGTGTGTGTGTGTCTGCGACAACAGAGATTAGACTGTGACAAGCAAACAAGCAGCGAAGCCGGAAAAAGACCTGAGTAATCTACTTCAGGAATTATGTGAAACCGAGGCACTTTCTCCTCCTCCATCGTCTCCCAGCTCAACTGTTTGGTTTTACTTCCCTCCTCGTTTCTCTCGCCTGAACGCTCCAAGCTCTGTTTTCACCTCTCTCCCTTCAATCCTCTCAGTATATCTTACTCCCTTAAGTGCAGGGGTTTATGCAAATTGCCGTCGCTTCTCTGATCCTGTCAAGAAGCCACTCACCAGGCAGGACAGAGTAGGGTGGGCTGACACGAGACAGGATGACGGTCCTGTGAATTAACCAAACATCCCTGGTTTGAGCACAATTAAAAAGGTAGTGAGAGAATTAAGACACCGGACTCAGCTTTAAAGCCTCTGAAGGGTGAAATGATGCCCCTGGTTGTTGAGGCATGTTCCCCGTGGTTGGGAATTAAAGAGGCTTTTCTGCCGCAGACAAAAGCTTTAAGAGAGTAACTGGCATTATTCAGAAGCCTGCTAAACCCTCCACTTTCTCTGACAAGTCTCTCTGGGTAATGTACTAATGAAAGCAGAGCAGAGCGCTGCTGCTGCTGTTGCTACTGTATACCAGCAGCTCCATGTGTTCAGGGACAACACTCTGGCACGAACCAATGACAGGCAGCTAAGAGGATCCAGGGTTATGTAACAGTTTCAGCGTCGTCTGTGACCTCTTGGTCCTCTACAACTACAACAAGGAGTCGACCTCTGCAACTGCTGCAGTTAGAAGTGTTACTATGCTGCACTGGACACTGCCCTAATGATATGTGTCTACATAACTAATGCAATATGCAAGTGGTGCACTGTGTCCATCTTGAAATGCATATGAAGCTATATTTGATATACAATCCTACTTCAACTGTCTTAACTAAAGTTATTGTTGTCAACAAATCCCGAGAAAAGATCCAAAGTGTGGCATGTCTTGTTCCTCAGTGCCACAGAGCTCCATTGTTAAACACGAGTGAACCACGCTGTTGCCCTGCCTGACATGTCCCTTCACCGTGACGAACAGAGTCACTGTAATTTATTTTGAGTCAATCCCACATTCACCGTCCTGCTGCCAGAAATAACCACGAGAGCACCAAACGTGGATTCATCTGCAGCTGAAAATGATCCCCAACTAATATGGCTGAGTGCAGCACCAGTCCACATCGTGTACATGCTCCTCAACACCGACTCTGATGCTGCAGCTGCTCGCCAGCAATCTGTGACCTCGTCATCGTCATGTAAACAGCTGCCACTGCCGCCTTGAAACATAGCCTGAAATTATTATTATAATATTACGTGTCAAAAGTTTAAAGACATTAATCGGAGCATCTGTTCCCGTCCCACACAGCCCCTGTCCTCTCTCTCTGGGTGACAACCAGGTGAGTGATACATACAGAGGCAGGAAAAGACAGCTGATGTCCAGCTGACGGAGCAGGCTGAGCCGGTTTCCCTGATGCGACCATCGGCTGCTTGTATTGTACGAGCTTGCACTGTCAACAATGAGCACCTGATCGACTCCTCCTCAGAGAAAAATGCGCTCACCCCCGACAATGAAGGCCTAGAAGTCTCCAGTGTTTTGTCAATTATTAAAACAGACAGCTGGCATGAGGGAGCTATGATGAGCACAACAATAAAACAAACATCTTGCAAGTCATGAATTTTTATCACCTAGTATATTGCTTGTACTCTATTCTGTTTTTAAAGCCTTCAACGTGGAAATACTGTTTGAAGTGGAGATGTGCTGGGCTGAGACATCGGGAAGTAAAGATGGAGGTCTGTGGTGAGACAATTAACCCTCTGGTGGGACACAGGGGGTCGCAGAGCTTTCACTCCAACATTCCTCATCTGATTTTGTCCACGTGACTGCAGATTCTACCTTACAGCCACACATATCCTGGCAACCCTCACATGCAAGCACATATATAGTGCTGAGACAACCCCCTGGCCATACCTGACATTTCAAGCTTGAGAGAGAGACAGGTTGCTACACATATATATTTAAATGCTTCTCTCTCTCTGCGTCTCTTTTGCCTCACGCAGAGAGAAATATTGGCCTGGTGGACCTTGGCTCACAGCCAGGATGAAATGAAACCATCCTTTCCTCGCAGTGTAACGCTTGGTCAATGCAAATACACACTCCGGCTAGAACAAATGCGATGTGTATGCTTGCAGCAATTGCTGGCATTTTCACAAGTGACTGTGACAAGTGTGTGTGGGCAGCAGCGTGTCTGAATACTTCTGTTATAAACCCCAAACGCCCACAGCAAACTGGCTTTAGGTGTTTGTGTCAGCATTCATGCTTCCACACTTTTGTCATAACCTGAACCTGCAGAAGAAAAAAAAAAAAACAGCTTTGCATTCATGGAGAGAGTTGTGTTTGTGTGTGTGTGTGTGTCACTGTGAGGGGATTACTGTGCGACTGCAGCCAGGCTCACGTGCAGGCCGCTTTGATTGGACGGCAGGACGTGCGCACGCCTCATCGCCAAGTGAATTAAATCTAGCCAACAGCTGACTCAAGGGGTGCTGTCTCCGCTCGAGTGTCATTCATTCATCTAGGCTGTAAAAAACAAAGCAGCATCCTACATGCAGCGCAGCGCTCACTGCAGCACTGCCTCTCACATATGAGACCAGACCGGCCGGACCTACCGTAAATTGACTTTACAGCCTCACATGACCACACGGCATCCCTATTTGTGTTATACATATGAGGAATATGCATTTAGAGTTTATGGGGAGAGCACCGATGTGATGGAGGATCCTCCCGGACCACAGCTACAGAGAAACTGACATTCTTTGTGAATTAATTATAAATTTATAAGCCTAATGTCCACCTCCACACCAGCTTCCACCTATAAATCCATCAGGATCTGCGAGCGATTTCATTAGTCTGGGGTTTAACTGGAGCGTTTAGAGCCCTATAATGTTTAACATGCTGTTTCAGAGGCGTTTTCGTCCTAAAAAGTCTAACACACAGCATGGAAAGATGCTGAACGTCGCCACAAAACAATAACAATGAGTGAGTTTGGTGTAAAAATGTCCCGTATAGATTTGACTTACACCAAAACAGCCAGTAACAGTGAACAGTAGAAAGGATAACTTCGATGCCGGGCAGGAAATGTCATCACACTGTCCATTACTTCACCGGATGACATCTGTGTGTGTGTGTGTGTGTGTGTGTGTGTGTGCTCAGGACTACACCTCACCTTAGTGCAGTAGAGCATCCAGACCTCGTACAGTCTCTCCTTGGATGCCATGGTGCCAGTGAGTGGCACCCTCAGGCTGTAGTGTCCACCGAGGTCACTTCCCTGGCTGCTTCATGGTCTTCAGTCATGAGCTAATCATCTGCAGCTGGCCTTCAATGCTCAACAGCATGGCTGTCCGTCTCTGGCAAGGTGTAACGACTCCTTCAAAAGGGTGTGAAAACTGACTTGTTATAGAGGCGTGTTGTGGCAGAAACTTCTCAAAAATGTTATTCCATGGCAGAGCTGTGTTGTCCCAGAGAGGTCTTGGTGCAGCCGGGCCTGTACTCCCACTTCTTCGGCTCCTTCCCGGAGAAAGCAGAGGGTATTCCCAGCAGGGCTATCAATGATAACAACACAGGCAGTTACATATCACGGAGGGGAAACGGCGAAGCTGTTATAACACCAGCAGCAACAGAAATACCTCCACCGATGTTACTCCCTGTGCACTTTGAGCTGCCCTGCTGGCTCGGACTGAGGCGGCTGTGGTTCAACTACACGGCAAAACACACACCATGAATAACGTCTGCCTGTGCCGTGTGCTTCACAAATAAGCAACGAACAGCCGGTGACAGCTCGACAACGCCGTCAGAGATATTACTGTGTCGGTCGACCTTACCTGACCAAGCTAGCTTCAATGCTAGCTGTCAAAAAAGCCTATTTCTATTTTTTTCCTCCCTCCTCCTCCTCCTCCTCCTCATGTGATAGAAACGCGTCGTCCTCCAAAGCCTGTCCGTCTACAAGAGCCTCATATGTGTAATAAACATAAATAAATAAAGCTAACGTCTGCGAATACGTGATAAAAAATGTGTTAAACCCGTCGACAAACCGAGGAGCACTCACCTGCGTGAGGAGAAGACCAACTGTCACTGACTGACGCCGTCTCCACAGTTGTTTGTAAATGTGTTAAGTTTCAGGCAATCACACCGCATATGACAAACAACAACTTCCTGTCAGTGCAGCGTTTGTTACTTCAAAATAAGAGACACGAGGTTAGAAAACAATTGCACAGATATATTAATGACAGACGTGTCTCAATACTCAATATTGTCACAATAATTGACAATTTTCACCAAAATAATGGTGACTGTGAGGGTGCAGATAATTGAGAAACTACAAACAGCGGAGGCATTTGCACTCCAATTGGATGAATCAGTGGACATGTCCAAAGAGGAACAGCTCATGGCATTTAATAACCAATAATAATTATGCATGAACTTTTTTTTATCAATCATAAACACATATAGGCTAATAACCCAGTATATACATAGGATTTTATGAACAGTCACAAAGGGGTGTGGTACAATAAGGGTTGGCATTTAGAGGATAACATTATGGCACATTCCTGCCACTACTGGTCTTACCAGTTTAAGGGAAATGAAATATACCCATGCCTTAAAGTTTATCCTGGTATAAAAGTTGTTTGCACAGATTGCACCAATAATTTATTTTGCTGTAATATAATTATGCAATCAAAAGTAAGGACGACAATAATAGCTTTATGGTTTTAATAAATGATATCTAGTTGGCAATACTTATTCAACATTAAACATTTGTGTGTTTTATCAACTATCTGTTCGCGTTATGCACCATATCAACAAGACCTCTAATTTGTAAGGCGAACGGAAACACAGTTCACTGCAGCAACTGGCACAAAAATACCGCCAACCGAGTGAACAGATTCAAGCTTAAACTGCAGTTTCACTGCGCAACACGTGTTTCTTCCGTTTAACTTTGCACTGAGAGAGAGAGAGAGAGAGGAAAAGGTGGCTCAATACGTGGCTCGTGATATTTATCCTAAAACTCAGCCTGTTTGCGACAGTCGAACCACTTTACGTTGTCGATGTGGAGCTATGTGGTCGCGGAGCCCCCTCGGTTTGTTTTGATGTTGTATCGCCATCTAGTGGAGAAACGGAGAATTGTTTTTTTTAAATCACAAGAGTTATGGAGATGGGTTTCTGTGTATGTCAGAGGAAAAGAGGTGGTTTTAGGTATGAAAAATAAATAATACAACAAGAAATATAGTATTATAAACACAAGGACTGCATGTGACCCCTTTGAGTCTCCAGGTATATGCCACTGTTTATTTGAGTCACCCCTTTGTATTTCTGATGACTGAGTACTGAACAGCCTCAGGAGCAACTTTTCTTCAGCAGTCATCTCTTTGCATCACATATAAAGCACTGGTGGAAATAATGTGTCATCACTTTCTTTGCAGCAGGTCTGGCAAAGAGTAGCTCTGCATGTCTAATCTTTGACGTGCATTCATTTGCAATATTTATTTGAGGGTTACTCGAGGGTTGGCCTCCATGCCTGACAGCGAGCTTTCAAACTTTGAGGAGAACTTTGGCCAGGCTGCAAGCAAACCTCAAAGAAAAGGAAAACTCATTTAACTTCCAATATAATGTGGAAAAAGCGAAACCTTCTGAGTTGAAAAGAAAGAGAACAACAATAGTTTATTAAAAGGACAAGAAACTAATACCTGTTTATTCATTTTAATAATTAAAACATTATTTATCTTACTCACTTTGTGCCCTAAGCTGCTGCTACTGGCTAACACCAACACCAGCTCATGTAGGGTTGGTATTTAGTATTGAGTACTACAGACTAGTATCAAGTATTAAGACTACAAAAGTAGCTATAGTTACTGCATTTTGATGTCCATTGTACTGTATAATGAGCAACAACATGTTACTGTTGGAAGATAAATGTGTTCAGGTACAAACATTGGTTCTGAGATGGGTATCAAGTGTTTTGGTTGTATTAGCATATTAGTTATCAGCATATCAGAGAACAGAACTGTGTGAAGAACTCTGAAGAAGTTAGCTCGTATAGAGAAACGTGAGGTTGAGTGGTGGGTGTTTGATAACTGGATAGGTGGAGTGCAGTTTGCAATATCAGCTACTGATATTGATATTATTTCATATTAAAATATTTTAATTTGTTTATTTGGCATTAGTTGATGTACAGTTTATTATTGCAGAGAAGCAGGGCTTTAAGTTTGAGTCTGAGCACATTTTTATGACAAATCAATGAATTATTTCACTTTAACGTATGTGTGTTTTTACAATTTCTAACTTTTTAAAATGTCTGCTTTCTGTGTTTGTTTTATAAAAAAGTTTTTACAACATAATAGTGATAATTTGTAGCATTATGTGTGTGGGTGTGTGCAGACTATAGACTATAGAATATTGAACATTCTGGAGTTCCATGGCTTCTGTTGACAGTCATCAGATGATATCAGTGACAGTGAACACATCTACACGGATATTCACCACAGAAACTTCTGGAGAGAGAAGACACACGGGCAAAGACAAAGTACCAGATTGTGCTTCGAAGGATACATTACTACTCAAGATGGAAAACGAGGTAAGAAGATCACACACAAACAGAGGCACACACAAGTTCAACCTGTTTTTTATGAAATACTCTTAATTAGATGAATAAAAATGTCTGTCAGTTATGATATTTAGAGAAAATTAGAGATTCTTTATGAAGATTTATGTTGGATCTGTCAATCAACTGTTTGCTTTTCAAAGACAACATTTGACAACACATTTCAACCATAAGCTCTTCAAATGCTTCAAGTGCCAGATTTCTATCTGCTCTCCCTGAATGCACACAGCTTGCAGATTGAATTAAGAGGTAGTTTGTGAATTCTCCACAACAAGAAATACTAAAACTCTTAACAGTACACACACACAGATTCTTCTGCAATCCCAATGACTAGTGCTTTGTTGAGCTTCCTGCTTGCTGAGATGATTGACCTGATTGTTTTTCTTCATAGGATTCATCAGAAAAATCTGGAGAGATGATTTGCAGTGAATTGGATGTTCCTATCATTACATCAGAGGTCCTCGAACCAGTAGTTACTTTATTTCTAAGTGCTATCACAGATGAGTAAGTCACACATTGAAAGTTATCAAGCAAATGGCAGTGGCAGAAATCCTGACTCCATCTGTATATTTATATACACACACTGGTTAAAGGTCTGTTTTTATTCATCATCTCCATCTTTTCTTACAGTCAGTGGGTGCTTTTGGCAGATGGCAAAATGACTTCTAGCACATTCTCTCGGCTCTATAAAATGTGCAGTGAGATCTTAAAAATCATCAGCTCTGAGGTCTTGGAAGTTGTGGAACCTCAGGTTCTAGACTGGATGTTTATCCACGCTACCCAAGATGGCCATAACACGAAGTAAGTCAAAACCTTCCTATTCCTTCCTTCCTTCTTTCCAAAAAACACAATATTCACCTAAACCTTCTTCTCAAACATCCATGCTGTATGTAACATTTTGTACTTTGGGAATATTAGAGTTCAAAATAAAGTTACTGATCAGTACTGCTTTGTAAAACATTTTCTGGTATAAATCATCTGTTACCAGCGTTACATGTGACAGTGATTTGTATAAAAGGGTGAGACAAGGAGTATATGTTTGAATCCCACTGCTTAGAGCAGATCAGACTAACGTGTGATTCTTTCTCTTTTTAAGGCATCGCAATTTCTACAGTGTGACAGAGGATGATATAAAAGCCAGCATTGGAAATTCTTTTGATTGCTGTTTCGGTGAGGTAACAGGAATCCCACAGGAGAGGTCCAACGAGTCGATAGCACTGCTGGAGTTGTTTGCAGCAGAGGTGAAGAAGAGGGTGAACGAGAAACTTGCTGGACAGTCCAATGATTATGATTATGATTATGACGCTACTGAAATGGTTCACCTAGTGGCCACTATATTGCATTGCTTGTTGCAAAATGATAGTGAGTCACCCAACTATCGAGACACAGTTTCCAGCGTGGATTTCTCTTCAGATCTGGGGGTTATTGATGTTGAAAAATTTTGCTTAGAGGGAGAATTCAGTCCCACATCCCCAAAGTCTACTGGAAGCTTCCAACAGGTTTCCATGGCATCCAGTGACACGGCTTCTGAAGAAGGTGGTACCAGCCCATCAAAAGAGCAGAGGTTGAAAAAGTCAGGAAAAAACAGGAGCTTTGGACACAAAGTGAGGACATTTTTCAACAGAAATACAAGTAAAGTCACCCCAGCCTGTGACCTTAACACATCGGTGTCTCACTCTTGTGCAGAGGATGCTACAATAACGCGCCCTGTACCAAAGATGCAAAGATCAGATAGTGAAGAGACTGTTATTAACTCTTCAAGTGAGCTGCTGAACAAGTCTCCCAAAAACAGGAGCTTTGGACACAAATTGAGGACATTTTTCAGCAGTAAAACGAGCAAAGTTACTCCAGGAAGTGACCTCAACACATCTGAGGATCAACTCTGCAGAGTTTCCAGGAATACTTTATGTCCAGATGTAATCACAGAAGTTGAAGAGTTTTGCTCAGAGGACTCAGTTACTCCAACATGTGAGAATGGATCAACGCAACCCAGCAAGCAGTGTGCCATCATGAGGATTTTGTCTTCCACGGGCAAGATTCTGATGAAGCCATTCACTTGCTGCACTGTAATTTTTCCTGTTTTCCAATAAAACAATGAAATGCCAGTAGATTTACAGATATTTTTTAGTAATTTTAGGTTTTATGTTTAAAATGACAGTTAATTCACCATAATGTAAGATTACATTAATATTATGTTTTTTTAATGACAATTTGTATTGTATTAGTACTAATTTTACATACAATTTTCGGTATGTTTTTACAGGTTTATCACCATTTTCCACTTTAAATAATGTATATTATTGTATTTATTTTCATTAGAAACGCACTTCATTGACTTCATGCAATCAGACTATGCAGATTCAAATGTCAAAGTTGGCGCCTATTTCCAGTTTGCTTCGTCCCGCCCATAACGACCAACCGGCCAAGTTTGAAGAACGACAGATAGTTGGGATTAGCGCTAGTGTCCTCCAGTCAGGTTCGCACTTGAGAATATTTTTATACACTATTATTATTTTAGAAGACTTTGTCTATTATCTGACTGTTCATTCAAAGTGAGTCAAAATAATCTTCTAAGCAGTATAACAGACACAAAGGGGTGTGATACAATAAGGGGTGACATTTAGAGGATAACATTATGGCACTAGTCATAAACTACTGGTCTTACCAGTTTAAGGGAAATGAAATATACCCATCATGGTATAAAAGTTGTTTGCACAGATTGCACCAATAATTGTGTCAAAAAACAGCTTTAAAACACACACACACACACACTTTTCTATCAACACAAATCAATCAGGACTAACAGGAAGTTTAGAAATCAAATGTTGTATATACATATTTATCATAGATGGGTTTATATATATATATATATATATATATACATATATATATATATACATATATATATATATATATATATATATATATATATATATATATATATATATATATATGGATTTATATATATATATATATATATATATATATATATATGTATATACTGTATATACTGTATATATGTAAGGCTCATACAGCTACCATGTTTGATATGTACTGTGGATCACAGTTCTTATACATAGTACACTTAATCACAGTTACAGATAGATCACCATATTCAGAATGCAGGTTTCATTCAAACAAAAAGGCATTATCGGATAAGTGGTCACAGAAAACAGTGTAAATATTATTTTGGCGTATCACTGATGACCAGGGCAGGGAAAGGTTTTCATCTACTGTGTCTACTGATGGTCTCTAACTCCTACATAGAACATTAGATCTACTCTATTGCTCCTGTGCTCTGTTTTTTCAGAGCCAGGTTTGCAGCTTGTCTTATTGGCTCATAGGCAAATACGGGATAACATGTTTTAAAATGACTACACATAAACACTATGTGCATATATGTTCAAACACACAGCAAAAACATATTTACATATTTGACTGTGGCCAGTAAAAATCAAGTCTATAGTCTCGGGAGAGTGTGTAGACTTTAGTTCACTTCTGACTGAGATATACTGAATGATGAAGATGGACACATGAACAATTTCGGGCATAGTCATGCTCTAAGTTTTGGAACTATTGTTCCCATAATTGGGGGCTTTGGGCGTAAACAACAAGTGTAATGCTGCCATGGAGTCAGCTATTAGTTAGCTGCTTTAATCTAAGCCCAGATTATTTGTGTTTTTATATTTTGGCACTAAAAATATTCCAAATATTAGCTGTTCCTGATTTTGTGGACGTTTATTCACAACGTACATTGGAGATCATCTGTCTTCTTAGTAAGCGTAAGTCACCCTGAATCTGTTCATCGGCTCATGTTTCTCCCTCTATGCCCCCCACCCATTCAACACTTGGATTGAAAATGATATAGATGAATATATATGCACATAGCTATTGTAAATATATTTTTATGTACCTCAGTATTCACTATTCACAGTCTGAATACAAAATAACACTTTAAAAAGGAAAATCCACCCTCATAGTGTCTGAGACTTCAGGAGTTGTTTTGTCAGTACCTGTTAGGATTGAATTTTTTAGTGTATTCACTTATTTATGTCAGATTCATTGAAAGAGGTCCTTCATTTTTTGGAAAATAGCCACTCAAAAATGACTATTATCTATGTAAATATTAAAAGTACACCATGAAAATGACACAATGTTCCCAGACATACTGTTTAGGTCAAATAGCTGCTTTAACAATAAAGTTTTTCTGGGTGGACTTTTCCTTTAATTCATAGTTGCCTTTTACCTTAGAGGAAGTGCATAATGAGTCTCTTTGTTCTGTGACTTCTTGACAGTCCATTATTATAATTATGGATCCTTAGTATATGATCAGAGCAGCTTCTTTGATCCAGCACTTTCACAGTTGTGTCACCAGCCCAATGACCCAAACTCCACATATGCATCGGACAAACATATAAAAAAATACTACACACTACTTTAAAAAAAGCTCAGAGAGTCAGGTTAATGATAAAAAATAAAAGCACAGTAGAATTTGGCCTCAATGCTTTGCTTTGATTGTCTCGTGTTTGGTTTGCTAGTTAGGATTTGGAGATTTTGGGAAGGGGGCAGAGAATCGGGGTTACGAGAAGTCCCACACAGCCTCAGTCGTGTCGGGGGAGGTTGACTTCGGAGCATGGCAGGACGGGGCGGGTGGGCAGGAGACCGGAGGGTCCTCGGGACTGGTGAGGGGCACTGCTGGGTACATGAGGCTAAGGAAGGAGTCTCTGGTGTGCCTCTTCACCTGTCACACAACAACAAAACTCTGCTTAAACACTGACACAGTTCACTGTATTGTGTATTGATGTTACAGATTATATTGTACTGCATGTATTCTGACTAACCCGCTGTATCATAATTACAATTTGAGTTTAAAGATAACACCAACATGAGGTTGAGGTTGACAACTTTCTTCGTTGTTACATAACATTTTCTCAGATGATAGAAGCCTAGTGGAAGCTCACATGACAATCTCATGAGGAAATGATTATAGAAAGGCATCACGGCTAGGAAACCCACCTGCTTGAAGAAGGCGTGGGTCAACAGTGCAGATGCTGACGGTCTTTGGAAGACAAAAACAGGACACTCTGTCATTTGCATTAAGGTTTGTGTGTTTGTAATGTAGAGGCATGCAATTATACCAGATCACTGACCTGCGCTCAGGCTGCTGCTGCAGACACAGCTGAACCAGGTTGTGCAGGGTGACCGAGTGGTTTTTAGGCCCAGGGCTCTGAGGTCGGTCGGTAGGTGGAGCGGTGGCGCTGTGTGTCAGGCTTCCAGTGGCCACGCTCTCCCCAATGCCTGAATCCACTCCTGACCGCGACACCTTCAGCCCGCCCAGCTCACCCAGCGGGAAGGGAGCGACGTCCAGCAGGCAGCAGTGGGAGCCGCGCAGCTTCTGAAGCAGCATCTGAGCAGGAAGATTCAAACACTGATGCAAACTATGGACAAACAGTGCAAATCTTTAAAAGCTGAATATGCACACACATGTTCTCCATAAGCACTTTGGATGCAAGTGTTTTCCTCACCTGAGTGGGGGCCATGTCTTGGAAAGGCACCCTGCCACTGACCAGCTCACAGGCCACGATTCCTAAACTGTAGATATCTGACTTCACTCCGTAACCGTGCAGGTCCTACTGAGGCCAATACCAAACGGAGAGGAGATACAGAATATGTTAGAGTAATGGAAATAACGTGCACTGCAGTCTTGTTGGGAGAAGCAGAGCTCATGTCATATGGGAGTCCTGACCTGTCGCAGTAGTTCAGGGCTGAGCCAGGGCAACAGGGCGGGGCTGTGGTGGGGCATATCGAACACTGCCCTCATCCTCTTCCCCTCACGCATCATACTGTAAACACTGTGGAGCCCTGAGAGGTAGACACGCCCCTCCCCTGACAGCAGGATATGACTGGCCTTCACCCCCCTGGGCAGACACAAATATACAAATATTTCTATAGACATATATTTATATTTTATTTGCTTTGTATCCTTTAATGTCTCCTGTCTCCCACTGACCGGTGAACGTAGCCCATCCTGTGCAGGTATTCCAATGCTTTCAGCACGCCGTACAGAAGGTACGCTATCAAGGATTCACTCATTCCATCTGGGAAATATGTTCTTAGTAAGGTGTCAGCAGAGCCTGCAGATGAGATGAGAGGGGAAAAGGTCAGATGAGGAGGTCATTGGTCCCATGGTCAAAACTTATCAAAACAAAAAGTTATTGGAGGTGTGGCAGTGGCTGACCATAAGCCATGAGTGGTGTGAGGACCCATAACTGGCAGCAGGAGCTGAAAACCAGGCGAGAGGTCAGCAGGTTGGAGTGACGGAACAGCCTGGACAGCAGAACCTCGTTCTGGGGTTTGAGACACAGTCAGGCATAAACAAACCTGAATGGAATGCAGCTTTGAGAAGAAGACGCACACGTCCTTGAAATAAATGTTTGTGGACGGTGGCTCACCATGAGCTGCAGCAGCTCCTCCTCGGTGCACTCGTCGAGGTTGGTTTGTTTCACGGCCACCAGCTGGCCGGTGGGGGTGTGGCGTGCCATGTTCACCTGGCTCAGGTTATTGAAGCCCCTCCCTGTGAGAGTCAGACAGTTGTTCTGAGTGACTCGTGCGAGAAATACAGTGCAATTTCAACTCTTTCAAAGTCTTGACCGCTGTGCATGTCTGACTCAGTGTGTGGTGTTCTCACCCAGCTCAGACAGTAGCTGGTAGTGGGCAGGCTCAGGTGACAGCCCAGTGATGTCATCGCCACCTGCTGGCCCTTGCAGAGTGTATTCTGACCCGTCACAGCTCTGCAGGGACGCACACACACATTCACCAGATGCACATACATTCTGCTTTTATCCTGAAGGTAACAGAATTGAAAATGAAGTCACTCAGCAAAGAAATCCAGCAAATAAACATGTAAATATGAATTAAGTTACTTATGGCCTTAATCAACCTCTGTAAATATCCAGTAGGAATGAAACTATACTGACAGAACATAGCAGCCTCATTCACAGGTCTGATCTCATAACTGCCAATCAGTAATCAGCTAAATGCCAAATTGCTGATATTTAGCTGGTGTGACATTTAGCGTGTTAGCCTGCTAACAGCTGAGGGTGAGGGAAACGTCATCAGTTTTGACCAAAGTATTGGGACAACTTTGAAATTCTGACCTGATGGTGGTGCTAGATGAAAAGTTAAAGTGATCACCGAAGTTTGTAGGATTTGTCTGAACAGAATTTCATGGCAATCTGTCCAAAAATGTCATCAAACGTTGCAAGTTGATTGCAAAGAACAATCCTTAGTTTGGTTCAGCACACATGTCTCTAAAACTCTAAAACTATATTCTAATAATTCTGTGCTACGGTGTGAATTCTTCACTTTGTGCACCTTTAGCAGTGCTTCTGACACAATAACCAGTGTTGTAGTGGTGAGGTAAATGTGTGAGGGGACAATGGCTCCTAAACAGGGAGGTTGTGTGTGTGTGTGTGTGTGTGTGTGTGTGTGTGTGTGTGTGTGTGTGTGTGTGTGTGTGTGTGTGTGTGTGTGTGTGTAGGGGGATGCTTGCAGTTGTATTGATACAGACAGATTTTTGGGACACAGTCTGGTTCAGTTTCGGCATCAGACAGCTGCAGGTGCTTCTGATGCCACTTTGTTTAAAACACACCAGTTGAATGTGTTTTATTGCTTTCAACCACACTGCCCCAGCGTTGTGCCTGTATTATCAGGGGTAAATGATAATAATAATAAAGATTAAGCCTCTCATTAAGAATGATTGTTGTTATAGAGGAATCAGAAAACAGGCAAACATTCTGATCAAATGTTGCGACTAAAATCTTTATTTAAAGGAGCACTCCGTTGATTTTACACGAGGATCAGTTTACTTATCACACGTCTTCTGTGGTCAAGGTCGAGAAAATAACGGCCGATGATGTCACGGTGATGTCACGGTGATGTCATCCACGTTGTCTTGATTTATCTTGGGGTTTAAAGCTTCATTACAAAACGTCTGCGTTATAAACTAGGAGAGACATGGGTGTTCACTGGAACTAAAATCTCATGAAAAAAATCCATTAAGGTTGCATTATGGGAAATGCAGTGTTCACTGTTTTTGAAGCTTCACCCATTCTAGGATATTTTGGCATCTGTTACACCAATTTGCAGCATTCTTGTTTTATTCTCAGCACTGTGGAATATTAAATTGGTGGAGTGCCCCTTTAAATGTTCCCAACAGCTTTAATAGCTCAAATGTTATTCCAGTAGTTACTGTCTTTAAGGAAAGGGAAAGGGATGAATGAATAGTGATGGAGTGATGGAAGAACATCAGCGCGACGCCTGTCTCCATGCTGACAGTGTCTTGGCTACTGACCAGGAACTGGTGGCTGGTGTCCTCATAGCGCTCCTCTATGTCCAAGGGCTGGACCTGAGCGTGGGAGATGCAGGAACAGTCCTGGTGAAGGGGGAGGAGCACAGGTGAGACATGCCCAACAGGACAAGGAGGAGCGGAGAGGAGAGGAAACATGGAGCTTGGGGAGTGGGTGGAAGGTGATACACTGCCTCAGGAGAGGGAGGAGGTCGGAGGAGCAAGCATCAGGGAGTATGGACTGTGAAGACACTTAAAGGCTTTTATCATAAGTGGTGAGTGAGAGAGAGTCAGCGCGACGATAACAGGCAACAAAGAGGCAGCTGACTCACTGGAGCGTCCCAACAGAGCAAGAAAATGCTGCATACACAATTAGATGTGAGGGCTGCACAGATAGCCAATATTAACATCTGATATTTCCCATCTATAGTAGCCTGTATATTTAAATGCAGAAGCACCTTTCAGACAAGCTCTGCATAACTCAAAAAAATTAAACAAAAATGCAAATTTCATATTAAAACATGTGGCAAATATATTGCAATTGCAGCGCTATCCAGAAGCCCCTAATTATAAGCATACTTCAGAGATTTGCCATGCCCCAGCAGAGGCAACACAGCCAACTGAATCGTGACTCTAACATCTACTAGGTCACAACTGAGCGGCACGCACGGGAGGCACAGAGCGAAATCCATGCAGCGTGATATCCTTACCAAGAAAGACATGGAGTCCTTTTGGCGATGGTAAAATGACAGGCTTTGGCATTCATCCGCACACAGGCCGAAGGAGACCGACCGCGATGGAGGGAGACAGGCGGGTGAAGCGCAGCGGTGTGATATGAGACAAACGAAGGCGAATCCCCCACTAGACTAGAAAGCATCCAGCATCCATCCAACTTCAGCCGCTCGTCCATCCGCCTGCAGTTTACCTGGCTGCATCAGCTGATCTAGGAGATGTGAGGAGGGAAATGACATGAGATTGACCGGCGGAGGTCCCAGACAGTCCAGGCGGAGTGGAGACTGTGAATGAAGCCTGGAAATAAAGTGTTTGGTCACAGAGCTACACGATAATAAAGTTAATGTGTTTTGTTTAATTGGTTTGTTGTTTGTCTGTGATGGGTTAAAACGGGGGTACTTGTCGCGATGAAGCTTCGTTTGTTAATTACGAAGCGAAATTTCGCCACACAATTATCAAATTTCACTTCAAGGTTATATTAACTGCAGCCATTTTAGCTGAAACAGACGACCGCTGTAATTCAAACCAAGTTACTGTCGGCGCTCAGTGACTTTAAGCAAACGTGTAGGCTAATTGTGTCATTTTGGGGTCACGTTATTTTAATAACACGTTGTTTTTGTTTTTTTTAACTAAAGACAGAAAACACGGAGGGAAAACAACGACAACAAAAACAATGTCTCCCATGTTCGGTAGCTAGGCTAGCGCGGCTCAAGCTCGAGCAGTGAGCTGACAGCCACGTTTAGCTCACTTACAGACTGTGTTTTGTATTTATTGCGGTGTTTATTTAAAGTAGTCTGTGACGAGAAGAAGCTGCCTACCGTCTCCTGTCCCGCAGCAGCTCTCGACGTAAACAAGTTAAAAAAAACACAAAGCCTGCTGTCCTAAACCGCGTCCACTCCACGGCGCTCACATTATTTCACCGTGTGTCGAAAACGATGCGAGGCGTGCAAAAAAACAAACGATTCTTACTGTCAGTGTGGAAACATGAAACATCCCCAAATTGTAGTCCTCTGACAGGACTTTTAATTTGACACAGATAATTGGCGCGTGCTAAAAACGTCACGTCTCGCGCTGATGACTCGCCTCTGGTCCCCTCCCTCCCCGCCTCTCTATTGTTTGAGGTTTCATGAAGGGATCGTCCGCCGCCGCGTGCACCGCTTCAATCATGGACTAACACTGACACAAGGTGAGTTTGTTATGATGATCAAACATCATTTTTTTAATGTCTTTAATGTCACGATGCGTCCCCCCCACCCGCGTGAGAGATGCTGCTCATCTGAGCTCGCGGTTTGGCTTTGTTAGCCAAAGCAACAGTGGAGCTGTCAGCCTCACCGAGCACAGGTAGACGTGAAACGACAGGCTAGCTCACGATAAACACTTATTAAATGTAACGGGGGTCATTTACAGGAGGTTTAAGACAGAGGAGCGGCAGCTAACTCTGCGTTAGATCGGCAGGTTTCGCTCATGTAAGTGTTAGCTGGCCTGCTAAACCTGTTTGTTAGCTAACACAACAAGAGTCATTAACATAATGAGCTCGTGTTTACGTTGATTTAACACAGTTCAAACTCACTACACAGATTAATAAACATGTTAGCTGACAGATGACTGATCTGTTTGCGAAGTGTCATCAGCCAGTGACGAACACATCCACGTCAGTCACATGGCTCATTCATAAACTCTTAATCCTAATCTTTACGTTTACATTTTGAGATCTTCTGCCACATAAAAACAAACGGATGATTACGTAACCTCGATTTATAGCCCACCGAGGTGGAAGATGTCTGTAGAAGTTACACAAACAATATCTGTAATTGCAACGTTTCATTCAAAACATCGTGCAAGTCACCAGCCTCTGAGGGTTGACTGAAAGGTTTGAAGTCACGTTTTACTCGTTACTGATGAGTGAAACATCTTTAAAATCAAGGTTTTGGCTGATTACACATATGAAGGTCAGTTGTAGGTGGTACTGTTGATTAGATTAGATATACTTTATTTATCCCACAATGGGGAAATTCACTCGTAACAGCAGCGGAAAATATGTAATAAAACTAAACTAAAGGTATCCTTGGTTGGTAAACTGGACTGCATCCATGACAAGGAATGTGTGCTGCTGTTCCAGTCAGAGGTTTCTGGTTATCTACTTTAAATGGTCCAGTCAGTGTCACATGCTGCATTCCCTCCGTCCTTTTTTCTTTTACAGCAAGCCCTCAGGCGCTGTCCACTTTGTCAGATCTAAGATGGGCTGAGTGCACATGCTGTGATACAGCACAAATGTGCAGCGAGGCAAACTGGCCAAGCTGGATATCCTCCTCCACGTTTAGCTCAGATGAATCTAGGTCAGATCTTCAGGTGCTCCTTGTGGTTTTTGGTTGTTGTGTTATTTATTGCAGCATTGTGTTCAGACGCTGACAGTCCCGCTGCTGCACTTGTTGTAGGTCACTCTGGATAAGAGCATCAGCTGAATGCTCAGATTAGACATGAAGTCTGTAAAAAGCTGATGTAAGCAGACAGTCGCTCTGGGACAGCTGTGACAGATTAGCGTTGCGTTTAATGCTGCGGTGTGTGATATAGTTACTGTTAGTGTTGCTCTCTCTCTCTCTGACATTTTACACCTTTTATTAAGTGCAATAATTAATGTCACCGGCATTAAGTGGTGCTTTCCAGACTGTGGTCTCCAGCTTTTTCAAGCCGTTGGAAACTGTGTATGTAAACAACACCAAATTTAAATTCTGTTTGCTGAGCTAGTGTTTTTGTTTAACCTTGTCAAGAGGCCATGGGGCTTTATGTGCATCTGCTCATAGTTAAATTTCAAAAATTCGAACTCTCCGTGCAGAAGATGGCTGTGACAGTGTTGCTCATGGGGTGACTCACAGGCAGTTGGTCAAGATCAGCCTCCGCATTTTAAATCAGGAAGACCTGAAAGATGTGGCTATGATCAGTATGAATGTAAAGGATGCAGATTTTCTCTGTCCGGCTCATACTGATGTCAGTAGCGATTTAAAGATGATGCCATGTGAATCAGTCAGTCAATACCAGTATGATGAATCAGTCAGAACAGTGTATCTGCCAGGCCTCTGGTGGTAAACAGCACATTTAGTCTGTAGCATTGCGTGCCTCACAGTAATCTCCTTCATGGAGTAAACAATTTCAGCTTCAGCGTTACGTAAGCGGAGGATGAATGTTGCTCAAGGACTCTGTCTTTCCAAAGGCGGACTAACTGATCCACGCACAGATATGCGTGATGTGTGCATGCACTGGCTAAGCGGCGAGGTCAGTGAGGCAGATGGTGCTGCAGGTTTTAAAGGATGGTAGGATGTATGACCCTGCACACTGTCCTCTCTGTAAAGTAGCTATTCACGGCGTTGTCCTATTAAAAACTGTCACTTTCTCCTATTTTTATCCTTTGTTGATGTAATGCACACCTCCGTCCACTTAAAGGAGCATTCCAAAGATTTTACACATGAAGCTTAGTTTAATCATCATGACGTTTGTCAGGCAGGGGGAGAGCTAATGAAAGATGCTGTCCGATTGCATTATGGGAAATGTAGGATCCAATGTTTTGGGGCCAAAGGGCTAAAAGTCAGGATGTCTTCTCTCCTCCACTGCTTTGATTTTGACCGTTTGTCTCTCACAAGCCCAGTTTTATGGAAGTGCATCACTAAATTGCTGAACTTCCCCTTTACTTCATGTTTTATTGATTCCAGCAACAGTGTGTGTGTGTGAATAAAAACAGTAAGTGCTTAGCCATGACAGACTATCAACCCCGGAGTACTGTACTGTACAGACACACTTGTCCACTGCTGAGCGAACATCTTTCACTTTCCAAATTCTCTACTTGGAGCTGAGCGTTAAGAGCGCATCCTGTCTCATTCCCCTAGAGATAAGCAACAGGATGTGGGAGGGATCTGTCTTTAAAAACAGTATATGGCACATAAGAAGGAATATATAAAGGCATCAGCGTTACAGCAGCTGGCCTGCTTTGTGCTCGTCTGTGATTTTACCGTGAATTCTTGATGAGGACATGTTTAAGTTAAGATCTTCTTGAGATCTTAAAGCTTGACTGATGCAGTTTAAATGTGGCATGTAACATGTGTTTTTAGATCCAGAAGAAGATGACAGACAATCGGCGGTTTAAGTGTCCAACAGCAGACACCGTGGGAGGAATGTTTTTCATCTGGCTGTAAATGTCAGCAACTAAGTGGGAAGGAGAAAAGAGGGAGGGAAACAGACAGAGAGAGAGAGAGAAGGAGAAGTGATGAATGCTGTCAGCAGCCTGGAGTCAGAGATGCTCCACATACACAGATCATTAGCAACTGAATTACTCCACTGCTAAACTGATTATAGCTCAAGTTAAATTGTAAATATTGACCCTGATATAGCTTGTAAACACGAGCAAAATCAATGTGAACTATAACCTCTGTGGAGTTGCTTCTTTGACGTCTTCGATGTCCCTTCTCTCCTCAGGTGAAGGTGTGGAGTGGGCACCACCCATCAGTGCTGGAACAGGATGTGATGTCACAGCGATAGCGGCTGCCATTTTCTGTCCAGCTTCGTGTTTTTGCCCGCTCCGAGGACAGGACATGTTTGAGGCCAAACCCCGGGCTGTGGAGAAGAAAGAGTCGAGCACTGAGACAGGTCGTGTGTTCGTGCTGTGTGTGTGTGTGTGTGTGTCAGATGAATGTGAAACATCTCAAAGGCTGCAGCATGCTCGCTGTAAGCTGTGTGTACGTTTTCAAAACGATGCTCCGCCAATGTCACGCTGCCCTGAAGTACAGAATGCTGAGTCTTTGGCCTTGATGCTATAGTTAGCCCATCTGTCCCAGTAAACCACATATTTGTTCAAGTGGAAGAACATTGACTCGTACAGCGCCTGAGCCAAGAAAACACACACACACACACACACACACACACACTCAAATGCTTCATCAGCCCACACTCGCAAAACACATTAACTGCGGTCTGACATTCTTCATCTCACCATGGCTGCATTATTTGACAAAATAAAAGCATCCCTCATCGTTCATTTACTTCATATTATCAATGTGATGCATGATGACATGGTTTGTTTTCAGTATAATTTGTCATTACAGCTGATCATGGCCTCCGTCAGCTGCATAATTACAGAGTATAAACTGGATGTTAGTTGGTCATTTTCATCATTCAGAGCTTAAGAAGTGACATGAATAGTTGTACAGAATATTGCAGGGGGCAGTCGTATGTTTGTGGGATTATGAATGATGGATAATGAAAGTAATCATTACATTGTTTCTGATGTACAGATGAGGGGCTGGGCAGCAGCGGGAGGCATTATGGCTCTGGCTCGCTGGGCTCTGGTTCGGCCGGCTCCGTCTACCTGTCAGACAGCCAGGACTGGGTGGTATCCCCGATCTGCTCGCCAGACGAAGGCCCCGGCCAGCACAGCACCATCTCCCCTGTGCTGGCCGAGGAGACGTTTCGCTACATGAGTAAGTGTTTAGATTTAGACTAGTGTTCAAAGTTTGAGTTGGACATCGCTGTGCTGGTTTTGAATCAGTTGTGCAGATTCTCTCTGTTTCTGTGTCTCTTTGTCTACTTTCTTTTGATTGGTTAGGCCTGTGGCGACATCACAGAGCAGATGGTGTGTTTGTGTGCATGTGTGTGTGTGTCTCAGTGCTTTAGCCACGTGAGGGATTCATTTTATACAGCGCACGTCCTCTTCAATTAAAATCACAGGGATTTAGCATGGATATGACTTGGCACAGGGTTGTGTGTCTGTTTGTCTGCGCTTGTGTGTATCAGACAGCTCTGACTGTGTGTGTGTGTGTGCCTGAGAGGGAGAGAGAGGGAGACAGTGAGCAAGAGGAATCCAGATTTCCAGCCAGAGTTAAGTGTGGTTCAAAGCCAGGGCCAGAGTCACGGGACAGAGAGTGATGAGGAAGGAGGGGAGGGAGGGAGAGAGGGAGGCAGGGGGGTCAGAGTGGTAGATACAGGATGAAGACAGGACAGTAGGGAGATGAGTCAGATCATGCCGGGATTAAACATCCACAATGAGGAGGTTTATGATAACTTCGCTATGGAAGGTGAGCGGAGGCGTTAGCATGGTGTGTGTGTGTGAGAGAGTAAGAGGCAAGTGAGCCGGTGTGAGTGCAGCTGTCTGCAAGGTCAGGCAGAACAAGTAAGGGGGGAGGTGTGTGTGTGTGTGTGTTACTGTGTTGTAAGTAAAATCCCAGAAAGACAGGAAGTGGGCAAGTCTGAATGAATGCTTGTGTGTTTACATTCAAACAAGTCGTGGTATGTGGGAGCGGTGTTGACGGTTGCATAGACACAACTTCCTGTTTGTTTTTCCCTTCTTTGCACAATTTGCAACACATATTTCCTGTGTGTGTGTGTGTGTGTGTGTGTGTGATTCATTTTGCAGCTTTGTTTTTGTGTTTTAATTAAAGACATTATTATTTTTAATTATTCTGGATTATTATCCCAACCTGAGCTGAACACGTGCAGAAGATGCTTCTGTTGACATGGTTTTTGTACAGGCCGTGTGTTTAGGTGGTTTGTGTATGTGAGTGCACGTGCGAGAGAAGGGCTACAGTAAGGGAGTCTTGGTTTCATGTTCCAGCTCCTGGTGAAACATTTGCTCCACTTCTGTGGTGTAAAATCAAACACGGCCTATAAATAGTGCCTGATGCACTCACAGAAGCATGGCATGTTAATATAGAAACGCCCCCTGGTTGACCTCAAGCCATATATGATATAAATGAGGAAACGTGTGAGACGGCTGTGCGGTTTTGGTGCATTTAGACAACATTTAAACAGCCTGAATATACCAATACTCCAGTTCGCTGATACAAGTCCCTCAAGTGTCAAGTGTCCCAGTTTTGTGTCATGTTGTGAAATTGGAAGAAGGAGCCGTCTGGTGCAGACAAAAATGCTGTTTGAACAGCAGAAACTTTAGACGATTGCAACTGTACTTTAATGCAAAGCATATATATTTAAAGAACCACAATGCACCGAAGCCCTCAAACTGTAAAATACATTCATAAATATTTGCAAATATTCACTCAGATCTTGAGAGTACAGTAATGTTTCTTATTTGTGTGTGAATCTGTGAAAGCAGTCACAGTGGTTTGTGGTAAATCATTACTTATATATGAACCCGAGGTTGAGACACGAACAGAATAAAATTTTTAGGATCAGACCATCTCGTCTTGGAAACTTTGACCTCAGGTGTGTGTGTGTGTGTGTGTCCTGCCTGATCCAACCTGACAAAACCACATCAGCGACACAGCTCACACCAACTTTCACATTCGGTTGATTAAAACTGACACTGCATATTCAAATCAGCTTTTTTACCCTGTCCTGTTCAGGTAGATTTACTCGAGCCCAAGGTCCAAAAAGTCATGAATCAAAGTGTCCACAGTGTTTCTTATCGAGTCACTCATTGAACATTGCACAATGAGTATGCATGCATGCAGTCCAATAATCAATACCAAAACGAAAGAACTGATTTTATAACTTACTAGACTTTGTACTTTTGTAGATTATTGCAGCCAGAGTCTAGTCACTGTCCTGTACAATTAAACACACTCCACATTAGTCTATCACAATGAGTATGCACTGTGTAACTGTATCTGGAGTCATATCTGCGGTTTTATATAGTGTAGATCATGATCAAATTGGACCGTGGACATAATTCATATACTGACATCATGCGCTTCCCAGCAGGTAAAGGGATATGTGTGCGTGTGTGTGTGTGTGTGTGTGTGTGAGAGACGAGCATCAAATGAACTGTAACATGAGAGATTATATGTATTGTGTATGCACAGTATCTGTCTTCCTGTGTGTGTGCAAAGATTGTTCTGTCAGGCAGAGGTTATTTTTAACGGTCGGTTGTTGGAGGGGAGAGCAGTGTCCAGATCCAGAGGTCACTGTGGGCTTCAGATTACTGGACGGAAGCTCTCATTGATTCGAAGCTTTCGAGCACTGCTGATTATATTTAAGTCCTGTTGAAATGTAGACAGCTTCACCATAGTGAAGGTTGCACTCACTCAGATGCAATTCTAAGTTTGAGTCTTTTCAAACAAAATGAATCAGTTATAAATCAGCTTCCACCAAACTGGTTCAGTTAGATCAACATTTATCTATCTCTTTGCTGTGTATTGTAATATTTTGGCATATTTCACTTACATAATCATTTAGGGTATCGCAAAAA